>CM057346.1:51734807-52094807 GCA_030015575.1 Agapanthus africanus | reverse complement strand
ATTAAACAAAGATTAAGAATTAGAAACCAGAAATATTGATATCTCAAAACTATTGGTTTTAGCCACATATTGACACTTGCTTCATAACTAACCATTTTGATGGGAATACGCTTGGATTATGATGATGATGAAGGTCGAGCAGCAACATATTTATTTTACTAGACTATTGATAGGGAAAACATAGGGACAATAAAAAGATATTTACTTATGGTTTTTAATGATGTGGGAAAAGCTTATGACATGATTATCAAGGAGATAACATGACGTGCTAGCTCCATGATGAGGTTAAATTATCCATGATGCAGCCATTAGGGTGAGAACCAACCGAACAGACTGAATTCCCTATCACAGGTTTAGGCCAAGTGTCAATACTTAACCTTGTATCTTTGCATTAGTTATGGATGCACTTTCTAGGCAAATTCAAGATGATGTTGTGGTGCATGTTTGGTATACGCAAAGCGGGGAAATTTTTTAATCAGAAAGACAAGGGGAAGCTTTAAGATAAAAAGACTTAAAAATAGTGGAACAAAGCATATATTGCTCAATTTAAAATTTGCACAATTAGAATGGTTGTAGTAGAATGCATATTAATGGCCAAACATGTTATTTCTGCATCTTGGACCAAATTATTCATCATGACTGTGAATCAAAGAAAATGTGGTCCGAGAATTTAGAGGGGCTGGATAAAGAGGAGCAAGTGATCACAGAAAGAACATGAAGAAAGAAAGAAAAAACTATAGGACATAGGACGATTATTAAGGCCATCATTGAGCTATAGCTTGATATATATGTTGGGCACTTGAGAAAGAGCAATTTTAGGCAATTAAGAAATATTTCATTTTAGGCAATTAGAAAACAAATGTCAAAAACTCAAAAATGAGCATAGCTGAAGCTTTTGTAATACCAATGCACCTACAATGTCGTGCCATCCAAATTGCAAACCCAAATGTGATCTCCATGAAAAAGGATGGATGCAGATCAACAGTTAAAAATCTTGAGTTTCCCTAATGACATATGATCGTTTTGGAAGATTTAACAGGTTGCTGAAGCATACTACAGTCGACACATTGTTGACGGTAAAGATTTAACTTTCCTAGTAAAAGAAGGCCTTATTGGGACAAATCAAGTTAAAGATTAATGCAAATATTAACTGCAGCCAGCATTATACCGTCAAGAAACAAAGAATTAAAAGTCATTTTCATTTTCATTTTCATGGCAAGTTAATATTTATTAATAGTAGCATATCCATGCAAACTCAATTTAATTATGCCAATTACGTTAAAAGCAATTATTTATCGGGTCTCATCATATCAGAGTTAATGCACTGGATCCCATCAGAATTCAACAATTAAGCAAATCTGGGAAACAACGGCACTAGGATGCGTGAACATCTGGGAAGCCCCCATGTAGCAATTCTTCCACTCCAGAAATATGTTTGTAGATGGGACTTAGGTTGTTATTCATATGGTGGAGTTGAATGCAATTCACGATAGCAATCTATTGTCTTCTCTTTTCCCAGAACCTTCTATTATCTAGGAGGATATTAGAGGATTCTTCTTGGTTGCAAAAACTTAAACTTCATGTCGAATTCAGTAGGTTTTCCTAACCACCACCACCACACACCCCAAAAAATGCACTTCAAGAAATTTGGCACCAGTTCATACGTTAAAATAAATAAATAAATTGACAACCTTATATAAATTTTGTAATAATGTTTCTAAAGCAATGTGTTCCATAGCCAACCTGATGGAGCTCCTTTTCGGGCCTCCGTCAGATGTTGTCTTCCGTTGATCTCGAGGTGGACTTAGTTGATTATCTTCTTTCGCGTGCGGGTCTCAATGGGTTTTTGGAGGAAGTGGTGAGGTGAGAGAGTTGTTGCCGAGTACCTGCAAAGAAGTCACAGGATGGTTTGGTACCTCCAAGGACCCTCCGACGTTCAAGTTAGTGACGAGATCCGAGTAGAGTAACGGTATAAAAGTGTAAAATATGGCTTACTTGACCCCTCTGTGATGGGGGTTTATATAGCGGCGGCGGCACGCAGCAGCAGGCGTGAGAATCTCGCCGGCAGTTACGCTCCCAACGTCACGCCCGCGTTAAGAGCGGATCGCCCATTGATGGGGATCGTGATGGCGTGGAACGTGGGATGTTGCTAGTGGAGAATCTGCGCGTGGCGAGATCTGCAGAGCGGCGGTTACTCCTGTGAGTGGTGGAGTTGGTCAGTCGGAGGGACCGAGGAATACAGCCTCGGCTGGGGAGCTCGGAGACGAACAAGAGGGCCGAGAGGGCCGAGGAGTCTTGGTCCTTTGGCAGCTTGGGGAGAGCTGAGGGGCCGAGGAGGGCCAGCTTGCACTTGCAGGTCGGGTACAAGGGTAGCTTGGTCGGCCTCTGTGGGCCCTTTCTTCTGGGTCTTGGGACACGTCACCTGCCACGTGTCACGATCTTGGGGATTGCCAATATCGAGCATCATCATTAGCCCCCCACTCTTGTCCCGACCAGCTAGTGGGTCAGGTCAAGAGTGGACTGCCGGGCCGTCTGGGGTAAGCTCCCTCCTATGGTTTCGTCGGGATGCATCCCCGGGCTGCCAATTGTCTTTTCTTCCAGCTTATCGGGGCGAGATCTCTGCATTTAGGGAAGGTGCGCCGGTTGATCTTGGCGAGGGCCTTGACCCCTGGCGTTGCGAGTAGGGAAGCTACTGGCCAAGGATAGTCGAGTCTGGAAGGACATTGATCCTTGTCTTTGTTGGGTAGGAAGGTACCCGCCGGGATGCGCCGAGTAGGAAGGGGCTCGGCTGCCTCGCGAAGAGAGCTTTAGATCCTCAGCGTTTGATGGGCAGAAGGATGCCCGCTGGGGATGCGCCGAGCAGGAAGGAACCCGGCGGCCTCGTGATGAGGGCTTCAGACCATCAGCGTATGATGGGCAGGAGGATGCCCGCTGGGGATGCGCCGAGCAGGAAGGAACTCGACGGCCTCGCGATGAGGGTTTCAGACCATCAGCGTCTGATGGGCAGGAGGATGCCCGCTGGGGATGCGCCGAGCAGGAAGGAACTCGGCGGCCTCACGATGAGGGCTTGAGATCCTCAACATCTGATGGGCAGGAGGATGCCTGCTGGGGATGCGCCTAGCAGGAAGGAACTCGGCGGCCTCACAATGAGGGCTTGAGATCCTCAGCATCTGATGGGCAGGAGGATGCCCGCTGGGGATGCGCCGAGCAGGAAGGAACTCGACGGCCTCGCGATGAGGGCTTCAGACCATCAGCGTCTGATGAGCAGGAGGATGCCCGCTGGGATGCGCCGAGCAGGAAGGAACTCGGCGGCCTCGCGATGAGGGCTTCAGACCATCAGCGTCTGGTGGGCAGGAGGATGCCCGCTGGGGATGCGCCGAGCAGGAAGGAACTCGGCGGCCTCACGATGAGGGCTTGAGATCCTCAGCATCTGATGGGCAGGAGGATGCCCGCTGGGGATGCGCCGAGCAGGAAGGAACTCGGCGGCCTCACGATGAGGGCTTTGATCCTTGACGCTAGAGGGGCTGTGAGAGGCCTGCGAAGGATGGCCGAGCAGGGTAGCTGCTCGGTGCCTCTTGGCCAGGGCATTGGTCCTTGACGCTGGAGGGGCCCTGAGAGACCTGTGAAGGATGGCCGAGCAGGATAGCTGCTTGGTGCCTCTTGGCAAGGGCTTTGATCCTTGACGCTGGAGGGTCCCTGAGAGGCCTGCGAAGGATGGCCGAGCAGGGTAGCTGCTCGGTGCCTCTTGGCGAGGGCTTTCTGATCCCCGGCGTTGCGGTAGGGAAGCTACCCGCCGGGGATAGCCGAGCGAGGGATCCTCGGGCTCGACTGCCTCTGGGAGGACTTTCTGATCCCTGAGGTTGCAGTAGGGATGCTACCCGCCAGGGATAGCCGAGCGAGGGATCCTCGGGCTCGACTGCCTCTGGGAGGGATTTCTGATCCCTGGCGTTGCGGTAGGGAAGCTACCCACCAGGGATAGCCGAGCGAGGGATCCTCGGGCTCGACTGCCTCTGGAAGGGCTTTCTGATCTCTGGCGCTGCGGTAGGGAAGCTACCCGCCAGGGATAGCCGAGCGAGGGATCCTCGGGCTCGACTGCCTCTGGGAGGGCTTTCTGATAGCGTTGCGGTAGGGAAGCTACCCGCCGGGGATAGCCGAGCGAGAGATTCTCGGTCTCGACTGCCTCTGGGAGGACTTTCTGATCCCTAGCGTTGCGGTAGGGAAGCTACCCGTCGGGGATAGCCGAGCAGGGTAGCTGCTGGGCTGCCTCTTAGTGAGGGCTTAGATTCTTGGGCTAGGTGGCCCTCGAGCCGCCGCCTCCCTGAGAGGCCTGCGAAGGATGGCCGAGCAGGGTAGCTGCTCGGTGCCTCTTGGCGAGGGCTTTGATCCTTGACGCTGGAGGGTCCCTAAGAGGCCTGCGAAGGATGGCCGAGCAGGGTAGCTGCTCGGTGCCTCTTGGCGAGGGCATTGATCCTTGACGCTGGAGGGGCCCTGAGAGGCCTGCGAAGGATGGCTGAGCAGGGTAGCTGCTCGGTGCCTCTTGGCGAGGGCTTTGATCCTTGGGCGAGGTGGCCCTCGAGCCGCCGTGGCGAGCCCCCTCTGTACGACCCCGTTAAGGGAGGGGTGTCGGTCTATTCGGCCGGCGAGGGTATTGATGACGGTCGCCGGAGAAGGTTCATCCGTGCCTCCGGTGAGGGGGAGGCGGCGGCTGGTATCTGGGTCTTCAGGGTGATCGCTGTTTCCTGATTTAAAATCAGGAAAGCTTCCGGGGAAAGCTTCAGAAGAGGGTCACGTGCTTACACGTGACTAGCGGTCACGTGTTGGCACGTGACACCTAAGCACATCATCAAGGCAAGTTCAATTTCCTGACTACGTTGAAGAAAAGGGACTTCAGAAAGAGTCACGTGCCCCCACGTGACCAGGGTCACGTGGCGACACGTGACATTTAAATGCAAGTGTCAAAGGCAAACCGGTTCCCTGATCAAGTCAAGGAAAAGGCTTCAGAAGAGGTCACGTGCTCCCACGTGACCAGGGTCACGTGTTGGCACGTGACGTTCTAAGCAGCAGACTCGTTCTCCAGTTGAACCAAGGAAAGAGAGTTCAAACAAGGGTCACGTGCTCACACGTGACCAGGAGTCACGTGGTGGCACGTGACGTTTAAGCAAAGATCAGAAGACAGAGCGCAAAAGAAAGGAAAAAGGCTCATTCCAAAGGGGGTCACGTGCCCACACGTGACCATGAGTCACGTGGTCACACGTGACCGGCTTTCAAAGCCCATTTTGTCAACAGAATTAAATTCTGAAAGAAATTCAAATCTTTCCAAAGGAAAGCGGCTATCTGGAACCAATCAAATTAAAGATTCAGAGGTGATGAAATATCATCTATCTATGGGAAAATCTCGGGTTTGGAAAGATTTCCCCTTTAAATCTAACCGAAACAACAAAGGAGAATCCCTGGATTTGAAATCCAATGGTGAATAAAATTCACCTAATAATCCAAAGGTCCAAAACGAATGATGAATGCAAATCAAATCTCTCATGAAGATTCGTCAAAAACTGATTGATTCGGCTGCTTCTCCTATAAATAGGAGCCAAGAGATACAAAAGAGAGAGAGAGATACAGAGACAGGGAGAAAAAGAAAAGAAGAGAGCTTCGATACTTGGAGAAACTTGGATCTTCTGCAAAAACCCTAGGTAAGAAAGGGAAAAGCTCCTTGAAAGAAGAAGAGAATTTAATTCTCAACAGAGTTTAACTCTGATACATAAAAATAGAAGAATATATTTCTTCTCTCTTTGATAGAGGATCTGCAAAGTGCACATCTCCCCTTTAGGTTGAGAATTTAATTCTCAATGGGTTGAGATCCTGCCATGCAGATCCGAAACATAGAGAGGGAATGCAAGCACGAGAATTTAATTCTCACAGAACTATAGGAATTTAATTCCTTTCAAATAAAATTAGGGCTTGACCCCGTATCATGGGAATTTAATTCCTCCAGAACAAAAAGAAACAGGGTTTAACCCTAATTAAGAACTTAGTTCTGTCGAAACAATGGGAATTTAATTCCCTTAATCATCATTTAACAGGGAATGGGAATTCAATTCCTTAAAAACTTTTATTAGGGTTTAACCCTATCCAGTCCCTCACATATATGAGGAATTTAATTCCTACAGAAAATTCAGAGTTAAACTCTATTCCAGAATATAAGTCTTCGAAAGGAAGTAGGAATTTAATTCCTCTGAAATTCACAGCTCGAGAAATTTAATTCCTGAAAAAAGATTAACAAAGCCTCTAAACAAAATACATAGAGGTAGGGTCACGTGTCATCACGTGACCCCCCAAGAGATCTATAGAAAGCCCCTTTAAGGCAGCACCCCACGTGATCCACGTGACCCTTGGCAGGAGCTCTAATACATAGGCATTTGAATGCCCATCACGTGATGGCACGTGATGCTCTCAGCAGAATAAATGAAGGGAGGGCGCTCTCACGTGCTGCCACGTGACCCCTCTTGCCTTAGTGTTTAACACCAAATTAAAACTCTCGAACCCAGTGTTAAAACACTGTTGGGCCTTAGTGTTTAACACTAATTAAAAAGCCTTATTTGCAGTGCTCAACACTGATCTGTTTTAGTGTTTAACACACTAATTTGAAAAGTCTTGTTGCTGGTGTTTAACACCAATTATCTCTTAGTGTTAAACACTAACTTGTCAACCTCATTCCCAGTGTTCAACACTGACTGCTCTATAGTGTTTAAACACTAGGCTTTGGCCCAATTGGCCTGAATGGATAGAGGCAAAGCCTCTCCTGATTGGACTTAGCCCAAGATGGCCATAAGTCCTCAATTTGTGATTAACTGGGCCAATGGGCTCATAACATAATTAATTCGTCTTGACCCCAAATTGGGCCAAAGACTGTTTAATCCACTCCGGTTTTAGGGTACATCTCTTCACTCCTTTGATACTTGGCATTGTAATCCCTCAATGTCTTCAAAGAGGTGACGGGTCCCGACGACCACACATTGATACGGACTGTGGGGTCCTTAAACCCGTGTTTAATGCAAAATTCCTGGTTACGTGGAACGCGGATAATGTCACTCTTTGACCCCGTGGAAAACGCCCAGAGCGGAGCCTGGTCCTCGCAGAGCACGGCAGTGAACCCGTGTGAAGCATCCAGAGCACATAATGGACTGTGGGGTCCTTAAACCCATGGACTACGATGTCCTTAACCTTGACCGAGATGTCTTAAAACTAACAATGGACCGCAATGTCCTTAAACTACCCATGGACCGCAACGTCCTTAAACTACCCACGGACCGCAATGTCCTTAAACTAGAACAATAGAGCCCCGTAACGCTCTTTTGTCGGATCTAAACGGTCCCGTTTAAGTTGATCTTAGCCTCAAAGATGGCTAACGTATCCTTAAACCTTCAAACAAACTGGACTATGAATCCCCTCAATTAACTCTGGCTCGAGGGTACATCCCTGAACTCCTCTGACATCCGTCGTTGTAATCCTTCAACGTCGTCAGAGAGGTGATGGGTCCCGACAGCCATACATACGATGGACCACTATGTCCCTAAACTGGAACATTAGAGCCCAAACGCTCTTTTGTCGGATCTAAACGATCCCGTTAAGTTGACCTTAGTCACAAGGTTAGACTAACGTATCCTTAACAAACGTTTGAGTTGATCTTAGCCTCAAGTATGGCTGACGTATCCTCAAACCAAACCCCCAAACCCAAATCTAAGATAATACGGATTTGGACTAGTCCACGCCCTACGGGCGACGACATAAATCGGTCTCCGTAAACAATCCACGGGCAACAAAACAAACACCCACGACACGAAGTGACCATCTGGAGAAGGAGAAAGTTGTTACCGCAACGCGGTAGCGTAATTAACTGCAGGGGCTTGCGCCTGCAGGGAAGAGCGTCCCCACAATCAAAAAACCCCTCAAACGAGGGGGAATCTGACGAAGTCTGCTACATCGGACGCATCCGTCTAAACCTTCGATACACGGTGCCATAAATCAACTTGGCATCTTCGGAGAGGTGGACGGATAGCACCAATTAGCATCTGCCCCGAACCTCAGGCGAGACAGCCCATGTCTCGGCCGTCTTTCGGAGGGGAACAATCGCTTGCCATGGGGATGGAGATCAGAAGGCCAACTTTATTTTTTTGTGGAGTTTCGTTTCCCACAGACGGCGCCAACTGATGGAGCTCCTTTTCGGGCCTCCGTCAGATGTTGTCTTCCGTTGATCTCGCGGTTGACTTAGTTGATTATCTTCCTTCGTATGCGGGTCTCAATGGGTTTTGGGAGGAAGTGGTGAGGTGAGAGAGTTGTTGCCGAGTACCTGCAAAGAAGTCCCGGGATGGTTTGGTACCACCAAGGACCCTCCGACGTTCAAGTTAGTGACGAGATCTGAGCAGAGTAACGGCATAAAAGTGTAAAAGATGGCTTACTTGACCCCTCTGTGATGGGGGTTTATATAGCGGCGGCAGCACGCAGCAGCAGCCGCGAGAATCTCGCCGGCAGTTACGCTCCCGACGTCACACCCGCGTAAAGAGCGGATCGCTCATTGATGGGAATCGTGATGGGTGGGGGACGTGGGACGTTGCTGGCGGAGAATCTGCGCGTGGCGAGATCTGCGGAGCGGCGGTTATGAGTGGTGGAGTTGGTCGGTCGGAGGGACCGAGGAATACAGCCTCGGCTGGGGAGCTCGGAAACGAGCAAGAGGGCCGAGAGGCCGAGGAGTCTTGGTCTTGTGGCCGCTCGGGGCGAGCTGAGGGGCCGAGGAGGCCAATTTGCGCGGGGGGAGGGGGCGGGGAGGGGGGTTTGCGCTTGCAGGTCGGGTACAATGGTGGCCTGGTCGGTCTCTGTGGGTCCTTTCTTCTGGGTCTTGGGTCACGTCACCTGCCACGTGTCACGATCTTGGGAATTGCCAATATCGAGCATCATCACAACCCAATCACAACGGCGAAACGGTTAGATATGGCCAACAATGAATATCAGGTTTGTATGTTTTGTTGGAAACAACAATGATAATCATGTTAATATATTTGCATATGCATGACATAATACTAGATCATTTAGTCTTACTGAAAAACTCATTTATCTTACTTGTTGGTTCTCATTATACAAGTGATTGTCACATAGAGGACACAAAAAATATTTAGGTTGAAAGGTAATTAATTTAGCTGTCAAGAATAACAGTACTAAATGCTCATAGTTATAGTCTGTAGCACATATCTCACATCAAACGAGATCAACTTTGCCGGGTAATGCGAATATAATAATTATTCTACATGTAGCAGAATCAATTTTCTAAACTTGCAAGTACAGATAGCTTAGACCAAGTAACACTTTCGTAGCCATTATAAAACGACTCGTCACGAGAAAAAAAATCTTTTCTTTGTCGTCGATATAGATGTCGCCATGTTCAAGTCTGTAAGCATACACAAGGTTTGCATGTCATAATCACCAATCTATCAAAATTGAGCAACAACTTCCCAAAATGTCAGCTATTAGGTGGATGTTGTATCTTATAAAGCATGAACACAGACATGAGACACATGTAAAGCACAAAAATGGATACGGCAAACTCCTACAGAATAGGAGAGGCAGTGAAGAAATTTTTATATCATAAATGCAATGATTTGAACAAAAATAATCGCTGTAATGAAAACATTAAGGGGACATGTTCACCAAAAGACTAGTGTGCATAAAGCAAGACAAATACATCATAAAGAAATTACATTTGAAAGACAATGAACTAAGGTCTAATTGAACATAAAGTTATCAGCTACATGTACATATAAAATAAGAAACATCCACAAGATGTATATATAAATCAACTTTTAACACATGAATTTTGATCATAAAATGTTATTTGCTAGACGTGTACACCACGCAACAGCATGCCCCTGTACAAATGTTGGCCAAGCGTCGGGCAGTAGTAGGTGTCGATGCTTGTCGGGCACTAACACAACATCCTAATGAAAATGACCATGCATCATACGTTGTGGCAGTGAATTAAGTTCGTTAGTTGGAGACTATATATATGATGTATTTGATTTACAAATGTGATTTCTATAGCAAAACTTATCATTTCACATCTTGACCTGTAAGGGATTTCGAGGCTTGGTCCTTCGTGGAATATTAAACAAGATGAATAAAAAGATAACTCTACATATCCAGCTAGTCGTGAAGGCATCAACAAAAGTATAACAGACAGCGGTCCTTTATTGATGCCTTCCCAACTTCAAGTTTGCTTCATATCCAACCCAATTTTTATTTCCATATGTCATCTCACGTTTTTATAAACCAAAACCTTGCAAGGAAGCTACCAATGAAAAAATGGTGAAATGACCCCCGCAAATATCCAATACTCCATTTTAAACCCCCACCCCCCATCCCCAAAGAGAATAAAGGAAAATAAATGTCCGTCTCAACCGCGATTTGAGATTAGATTAACAATTGTTTTGGTAAAGGCTGAACATGAATGGAGATCCATGTAAAGATAATGATTAAGAGTGAGAACCCCATTCCCTCTAAAAAAAACCCTAATCTACATGCATCACTATCGATCTAGTTTTAAATCTATTAAAAGATAAAAGAAGTAATTTTTAATTAATCATCCATTACTACAAAATTCTATGAACCCCACAAGCCTTTTCCTGATACATTCTACATCTGTATTCAACATAGATCTAGAATCACTCTCCCCTATTTATAATCAACTCGTCTAAAATAAAATTAAAAGCTCCACGCATCCCTTCGGACGACCCGTTCTCACCACAGCTATCAACACGCGACGCCGTGTTGATTGCGTTACTACAAACACTTCCAAATTCAGATCAATCAAATGGCGCCGTTGCCGGAGATACGTGCGTAATTTTTTTCTTGCTATTCGTGTTGAATTTTTATAAAATCCAAAAACATATTATAAAAGAGAACCAAAACCGCAACTTGCATATTTAACGATTATTGTGCGAATTTTGCAAGGGGGTCTGGAGTCACTGGATTGAGGAAACAGATAGTCAGAGATATTCATCAAAGCCTAGAGGAGCAGAGGGGAGCACTGAAAAAAAAATCAGCAAGAGAACTCTCCATAGTGCGGCGGAACCGCGGCGGAAGAAAGCTATTGACGGCGGAACCGTGGCTCTCTGGTAGAGTTGGGCCCCCTAAATCCTCTGGTATTTTCTTCATCTCTTTCTCCTCTAAAATTCCAATTTGATTTTCTGCAGGATTCTTTGCAAAATATCGTCGATCAAAAATTATTTTTGCATGTTTTGAAATTGGTTTGTTTGTGCATATTTCTAAAAAGGACTTTAAGGGGCAAAACCAAAATTCAGATTAGGTGGGGATTTCATCACCCTTCATAGGCCCCACAAATCACAAAACAAGTATACTTTCATCCTTATTAAGTAAAAAATATCTAGACCAAGACTCTAGGAACCGTTGCGCTCAATTAGGACAGAGAAAGGTCGTCGGTAATCTATCGCTTATCCGCATTTCTTTTATGGTGTCTAGGCAAATGTGACTAAGGAAAGTGATTACTTAACTAGGCCCGCTATTTTTGGTGATTCGTATAGCGGATAACTCCCAATTACCTGACACTTACCTGACCACAAGAGTAATAAAGAGGTGGTAGAGAATTGATCCTGCGACTTATCCTTTGGAAGTCTAAGAGCGGTCTAATAACTTAACATAGGTGACCTTAGTTTTAGGGTTGATTGCGCATTTTTTTGTGATTTGCCTCACGTCCGACACTTTTTCAAAAACAAACCTTTTTAAATCGTTCTCACACACGCTACCACTTGCGCTAAACCCGTTTAGTGCATGATCAGCTGGATACGGGATTCTAGTGCCCCCCTTATCCGCGCTTTTGCTATCAACTCCAAAGTCGGTAATTCTTCATCTTTTATTTTCCTTCCACCCACCACATCAATCGAGATAGACAGTTCTCCATCAGATTTTATCAACACCACCCTGCCACCATCCGTAGGTGCGCAGAATCCACCGCGCATCTCTCTTCAAGAAAGATACTATCCGATTCGCGGTCCTCTTCCTACTTGTCTATCTATTCCACCAGCCAATGGGGATAATTTTGAAATTAAACCCTACTTCATCAACCTGTTGCCCAAATTTTACGGGCTTGAATCCGAGAACGCATACGTTTTTATCACTAAATTCGAAAACGTATGCGCAATGATGGGCACTACACAACTTTCAGTGGATGCTATGCGATTACTTCTTCTCCCTTTTACATTGTGCGACCTAGCAGAAAAATGGCTTTATAGCACTGCCACACACTCTATTTCTAAATGGGATGAATTTGTTATAGCATTCCTTAAGAAATTTTACCCCAATCATAAGACTGCTTGTGTTCGAAACGAGATTAACCAGTTTTCCCAGCTTCCCAACGAACCATTCTGGAAATGTTTTGAACGGTTTAAAGATATGCTTGTCCAATGTCCTCATCATAGAATCGATTGATGGAAACTATGCCGCATTATATATGAGGGTGTTAATCCAGCGACAAAACAGATGCTTGAAACCATTTGTCAATGTCATTTCATGTCTAAAAACGATGGTGAAGCTTGAAAATTCCTGGAAGATCTCGCTGAACAAACTTTACAGTGGGAAACCGTTAGACCAATATCGTCTAGGGGAGGTATCCATCAGCTCGACATTTCCATCGCAGTAAAAACCGAAATGGCAGTGATGCAAAAGAAACTCGAAGCTGTGGAAAACAAATTCTCATCAGCCTCCATAAACCACGTTACGCTTCCCAAAACCGTGTGTGGTTGCTGTTCGAACCCATCACATTTGATGAAAGAATGTCCTTTGAGTTCTCCGTTTCAAGGTCAAGAACAAACCAATGCTGCTTTTCAGCAATGACCTGTTGGCTATAGTGCCCTCAAGACAATTATTGTAATAGCATGCACGTGATTATGATGATTGAGGAAGGACCTATACGAATAGAATAGTCTTACTCGAGATGACAGTACGCTATCTGGTTTGTCTTTATCATCATGTACATGCTTTAGATGGTATTACAGATCACTATTACATGCTGATAGAGCCCATAGGATTCTTGCTTGACTACCAGCATTATGATATATACGTGAGAGCTGGGTGGTCTATAAGCACATCCTTAAATGTCCCTAGACGTGGGAGTATCGAGATTGGGCATTGATACTCCAGAGTAGACTAGTGTATACTGATCGAGACCTCGACGAGGGACGCTGGCCAGGTCTCACAAGCCATTGGTGTTAGTTTGTTCACCTAAGATAGTATACAGGTTCTCATTGGGTTATCAGTACACTATACGGACTCGCCGGGAACCTGCTAGATGGTATTATACCTATTGTCAGATTGCAGTTCCCAGGTGACATGTGTATAGGTTAGTCTGTAGACCTGAGATTGTCATTTGTCTCGTGTGAGTTCATATTGTGCTTTGATTACTACCCTACCACGGTTCAAAGGAGTCGTGCAAACAGGAGTTGGGTACAGTACCGAGCCGCATGGAGGCAGTAAGTGGATTGTCGGGATTCGTCTCTCCCGATATTGTGGGTTGATGTCACGTTGTGCACGGGTGGCCATCACCAGAAATCCTTAGCCAAGGTGGTCGAGAATTACCGATCTAGGATCAGTAGTTTCTCAAATGGTGGTGGGCTTCATACTGACACGAGATCTCGTGTTATTAGGAGTCTGACTTTATCTACCCCCCTAGACACGATATGTGATACTCATAGACGAACAGACCAGACTGTACGGATATTGTCACTGTCAGGCTCAGAAGGGGTTCAGGATGATTTTGCTCGTCGGCCTCCCTTTCGCTCAATACCTGGGTAGCCGTTACGTACAGCTAGTGCCGCTGACGTGCTTATGGTTAAACCCACTGTCATCGTATTGATGAGTCTTTAGAGTCCCACACAGAGAGTTTCCCTGCTTCGGGCGAAACGATGTAAAGGCCGTATGGTTTTACGACAGGGTTCGATCATATACGTGCACTTATGCACGTATCATGATTCGGACGGATAATATTAGTAGCATTCGTTTAAGTCGACTTCTAGTATTGTATTGTTGAATTATTTTCATCTCTTTGTATTCATATTTTGTCGGAATACGGGTACGGGTATGTATATACGGATGATGAGTATTCTTGTAATTTTATTACAAGATGCTTTAAGAAGATGCCACCTCATTTAGTTTTAACCATTTATTTTAAATGGTTAATGAGATGGAGGATGAGGTATATTTGGCATTAATTGATGGCATGGCTCTCTTGGTGACTCATGGGGTGACTCATGGACACTGTTCACCGCCGAAAACAAGGACGAACCGGGATGGATCGTTTTGCCTGAATTTGGGAGCAAATACTATTTGGTTTTATCTGTCCACCTCTCCGAAGATACCAAGCTGATTTATGGCACTGTGTATCGAAGGTTTGGACGGATGCGGCCGTTGTAGCAGACATCGTCAGATTCCCCCTCGTTTGTGAGGGTTTTTTTTATTATAGGGACACTCTTTCCTGCATGCGTAAGCCCTGCAGTTAATTACGTTACCGCGTAGCGATAACCACTTTCTCCTGCTCCAGAAGGTCATTTCGTGTCGTGTTTTTTTTTTATTTTTGGTTGACCGTGGATTGTATACGGAGACTAATTTATGTTGTCGCCCGTAGGGCGTGGATTAGTCCAAATCCGTATATTCTTAGATTTTGGTTTGGGTTGATTTAAGGATCGTTAATCTCGTTTGAGATTAAGATCAATTTTAATATTTGTTGAGGATACGTTAGTCTAATTTGAGACTAAAATCTACACAACAGGATTTAGGGATCGTTCAGACCTAACAAAAGAGCATTTGGGCTCTACTACTTTAGTTTAAGGACGTTTCGGTCCGTAGCTAGTTTAAGGACGTTGCGGTCCGTTGTAGTTTAAAGACGTTGCGATCCGTATTGGGATGTGCTCATCGGTTTGGGAATGCACCAAAGATTTGTTGGTTATCGGGACCCTCCACCTCTCTGAAGACGTTGAAGAATTACAACGACATGTATCAGAGGTATGGAGAGATGTACCCTTGAACCAATTTCCAGATTGAAGGAAGATATGGGATGAATATCCGTCGGAAGATCATTAGTCATGTTTGGGACTATGATTGGTTTAGGAAGACATGAGCACGGGGAGCTCGATTGATTGAAGATCAAAGATGTTTTAATCTCAAGAAGACTTAGTCAACTTGAGGCTGAAGTTGACTTCACATAGTGTTAAGCACTAGTATACGTTCAGCACTCACGTGTTCCCATGTGAGGTTCTGAAGCAATGTTAAACACTGAATTCTTGTGGTCTTCACGTGTGGCACGTGAGGTACCTTAAAGCTGGCGTTGTTCATTAGGTTCAAGTCCCCGTTTACATATAAGTGTTAAACACTTAATTCTTGTGGCACTCACATATGAGCACGTGAGGCGCCCTAAAGTTGGGCACTGCCTTTTGGGTTTTACTTCTCTCTTCTTTTATAAGTGCTAAGCAGTTGGGCCCTGTGGTGCTCACGTGTGGACACGTGAAGCGCTCCAAAATGGGAGTTGTTTTCTGGGTTTTATTTCCTCCTTCATATAAGTGCTAAGCACTTGATTGGGGGTCGCGTAGAAAACACGTGACTGCCCTAAGAGGCACTTCTTGTTCTTCTTTTAGGCGTTCACGTGGGAAACACGTGACTCAGTCTTAGCCATTCTTTTTTGTTCATCAGAGGTGCTCACGTGGGGAAACACATGAGATTTCGTTATAGTGTTGAACACTAATGAATCACCGGTCTTTCCTTCTATGTGCATGAAGATTTTGATCTCATATTAACGACGCTGGGATCTGAGTTTAGAGAATTTCAAGTCTCTTGTTTTATAAGAATTAAATTCTTTTTATAGGGTTAAACCCTAGTTTTATCAGAGGAATTAAATTGCTATATACTTTTGTAAGAATTAAATTCTTGAACTTAGTTTTTTCCTCTAAGTTTTGAATCTGCATAACAGAATATCCCCGATGAGAATTAAATTCTCAACTTCTTTCTTTTGAAGGGTTAAACCCTTAAAGAGGCGAAGAAGGATAGGATAATCTCTGTATTTTCTTCTTACCTAGTTTTTTTATTTAAGAAGAGGATTTTCTTCTTCTAGAGAATTGAATTCTCTTTCTCTCTCTTTTTTCTCTTTTTTTGTATGTTTCTCTCTCTGTTCTCCCTTTTTTTCTTTTTTTTTTTTAATTTGAAGTCTTGGGTTTTTTATATAGTGGAGAGAAGTTTGTTAATTAGTTTTACGAAATCTCTCATTAAGAGACTTCAATTGATTTGGGGGGTTTACCGCTGTTGGATCTTTGATCCAAAGGTTCTGTCTCACAGAATATATTTTCTTGTTTCTTAAATAAGATTACGAAAATATTTTCCTGTACAGAATTTATTATGTAGATTGGTGACTTTTAATCACTGTTGGATTTTTAATCCAAGGGTGCTTGGTTTAATGGAGCACAATTTTTTTTGTTTTAAAGAGAGATGAAAAATATTTTCTAACTCATGGGATCTTTGATCCGCCAACTTTCTATTTAACAGAAAATATCATTTCCCATTTAAAAGTTTAATAGAATTTAATTCTATCATCATTGGATTTTTGATCCAAAGGTTCCTTGTTGAGTAGAATTTAATTCTGCGTAGAGAAGTGTCCTCACGTGTTTGACATGCGAGGCTTATTAGCTTGGCAATTGTTTTAATTGCTGCGCCTATATGCGTTGTATATAAGCACTCACGTGTTGAACATGTGGGGATCTTTGGCCTTGCAATTGTTTTAATTGCAGTGCCTATATGCATTGCATAGTGGCACTCACGTGTTAAACACGTGGAGCTCTTTGGCCTTGCAATTGTTTGCAGTGCCTATATGCGTTGCATATAGGCACTCACGTGTTAAACACATGTGGCTCTTTGGCCTTGCAATTTGTTTTAATTGCAGTGCTTATATGCGTTGCATATAGGTACTCATGTGTTAAACATGTGGGCCTTTTTTTAGTGGGGAACTTTCCCTCATCCTTTTTTTATAAGGGAACAAATGCCCTCCAGCGTTGCTCTCACGTGACTTGCACGTGAGTGCAACGCTGTCCGTCCTCACAGCCGTTGGATTGTCTAGGGGAATGAGAAGATGAACCACTCCCCATCATGTCTTATAAATGCAAGGCTTTTGCCTTTGGGAAGCCACTGTTCTTTCTTCTTCCTTACTTGTGTTCCTTGAGAATTTAATTCTCTTCTTCAGAGCTTAGTTCTCTGTCCGCTGAAATCTCAGAGTTAAACTCTGTTAAAACTTTCTTTGGTAAAGATCTTGAACGGGACCCCTTCCTCTTTTGCTCTTTTTTTATTGTGGATTTTAAATCCAGTGACAAAGTGTTGCTATCTTCTTGAACTGATTTCTTAAAGATCCAAAGCATACATTTTTTTTGTAAATTTTGAAGTCTTGAATCAATAGGGATTGTTGATCCTCCTCTTAGGGTTTTACCCTGTCACCGATCTTTAAGATTCTTGGAATTTATTCCATTTTCTCTGCCTCCTTGCTATGGGGGTTTTCTGGGATTTAATCCTTTTATTAAAAGAATTTAATTCCTTATTTATAGAGCTTGGCTCTGAGAGAGATTTAGATATTTCTGGGAATTTTATTCCCTACTGTTCTCAAATATTTAAGTGTTTTAATGCCCCTAAAGCAGATTTGAATCTGTCATGCATTTTAACAGAACTCGTTTTTAAGAGGATGTCAGGAGTTGTTTAAACTCCATTGTTATTTGATGAGAATCCTTTTAGATTCTCATAATAAGCGCTTTCTTGATCATTTTGATCGCTAAACTCTTACTGATTTTTCTTTTCAGATATTATGGCTTCTCGTCTTTACGATCTCGAAGAGATTATCTCTTATGAGGAAATTCGCATCCAGGGCCGTTACCAGGGCCAAGAATTTACCGACGCTCAATGTGCTGAGGTGATACGTCGTTTTGACAACTACAACGGTCGGTTACTCCCCCGCCGTTCTGCTTTCTTGAACATTATTGTTAGGTCAATCTGGGCAGCAATTTCTGGGCTTGACGAGTCTATGCCCCTCGAGGCGCTTGATGATGCCGAAGATAAGGTGCATTCAGTATATCTGATGAGCCTGATTTCAAAGAAGCGAAAGGATGACCTTGTCGATATTCTGTACCGCGTCTTCTAAGAGAAGGCGATAATATCCGCATACCAGAGGATGGATGACATTAGTGGGGATCCTGACACTTGTATTCATGAGAGGATGCATAAGAAAATGGTCAGAAAAGCCAAAAGCATTTTACTCGGACTTGCTTTTAAATTTCTAAATCCATGTCCGGAATTTAGTGTTTTACCATTGTAAACATTCTCTTTTTTTTACCATGTATAAATTTCTGAAGTATGAATGACAAAACTTCCCTTACTTTTATACCATTGTTCATATGTGCCTCACGTGTCATGCGCGTGGGGTGTTACTGAGGGAATCGTCTCATCTTCATTATATATTCGCAGATGTATCTCGTCCTTGTGGATGAGCTTTGTACTTTATGCTTAGGAATTTTTGCTAAGCGCAAACACCGTTGTTGTATTATGCGCTGAACCCTCTTACACATACATAAATCATCACGCTTTGAATGCAGTTATGAATGAACACTTAATCGGGTGTGAATCAGATGCTTTCCTTACTGCCTCACATAGCACATGGTTGGTTCCCATGGGTTGCGCCTTTCTGTCTTGACTTGATGTAAAATAGTTTATATACTCATTTTGGAGTTTGTAGTTTATTCACTCATCCCGGAGTCTCTAGTTTATGAACTCATTTCGGAGCTTGTAGTTTATTCACTCATCCCGGAGCCTCTAGTTTATGAACTCATTTCAGAGCTTGTAGTTTATTCATTCGTCCCGGAGTCTCTAGTTTATGAACTCATTTCGGAGCTTGTAATTTATTCACTCATCCCGGAGTCTCTAGTTTATAAACTCATTTCGGAGCTTGTTTAGTTTACTTCACTTGGACTTGTAGGCAAACTGGTCCTAATGTCACAGTTAACCTCTACTCTTTACGACAGAGGTCCGTTAGGGTATTTAGTACTAGGTTTTTTTATCCGTCGTACCGTTGCGTTGGCTGATGTATTCCTTGATATGCAGTCTTGTTGTTCGAGTAGCCTCGCAACTGTCGTGCCTTTGATCCCTTTGGGTGCTGGACAAGACGTTTTCAAGCAATCTCCCTGGTCATATTACTGTCAGAAGCGCAAGCGTTAGGGATTTTCTATGCCGCTTTTTACTTGAGGTTAGGCTGAGTTTGGGAGCCCCGATGAGGTATAACCACTCCGCGTTGGTGTCAGATGATCACCGATAGTCTTTCAGATTTTATTTAAGTTGCCGTCAAGAGCCTGAAGCCAGGACTTTTCCTTTGCTTCGTTTACTGGCATTGCGTCTGCTGTAACGAGACGAATGTCAAGGTTGTCTCTAGGTTGTCTGTGAACCGTCGAGGCTTGGAACTAGGGACTTTGCCATGGTTCCGAGGTAGTCTCTAGGTTGTCGGTGAACTGTCGAGGCTTGGAACTAGAGACTTTGCCGTGGCTCCGTTGTTTTGACCCTGGGGTCGGTTGTTGACGTTGCATCTGCATCTTGCTGGAGTTGAGAAGGAACGCCGGGGTGATCTCTAGGCTGTCTGTGAACCGTCGAGATTTGGAACTAGGGACTTTGCCATGGCTCCGTTTTGCTAACGTCGCGTCTGCATCCTGTTGGAGTGGAGAACGAACGCCGGGGTGATCTCTAGGCTGTTTGTGAATCATTGAGATTTGGAACTAGGGACTTTGCCATGGCTCCGATGTAGTCTCTAGGTTGTCGGTGAACTGTCGAGGCTTGGAACTAGGGACTTTGCCATGGCTCCGAGGTTTTGATCCTGGGGTCGATTGTTGACGTTGGGCCTGCATCCTGATGGAGGGAGAAGGAAAGCCATGTTGATCTTCTAGGCTGCAGATGTTGTCGTCGAGATTTGGCTTTTCCTTTGACAGAGCCCGGTGGGGAAACGTGGTTCCCTTTTCGTTTATGCCCAAGGATTGTATACAGGGGTTAATGTGGACTCACCTGCAGGGTAAAAGTTTCATTATCATTTTTTTTACTTCTTTCCGCGATGCTCTATCATTTCAGCTTTTTATTTCGCGAAAGTCACGATCGCCCAATCATTTCAGCTGATTTTATCGCGGTGCCCCATCATTTCGGCTGTTTTTTCTTTTTACTCGCTGCTTTTTATTGCGAGTTGCCCAAACATTTCGGCTGTTTTTATATGCATATATTTTATTCGCCGATTTTTATTGCGAGTTGCCCCATCATTTCGGCTATTTCATATGCATATATTTTGCTCGCTGATTTTTATTGCGAGTATGGAACTTGAGATCTGATACCAATCTTGGCATCAACCCCGCTGCGACTGGAATATTTCTAGGAGCGAATCATCATTTGTCGTGAAAGGGCATAAAATATGATACCAATTTAGGCATTAGCATCGCTACCACTGGGATGTTTCCAGGAGCGAATCATCATTTGCCTTTGCTGATTTGAACAAAGATGGCTTAGCAAACAGGGTTAAGGTCTTGTCGACTAAGGCTTTTTGGCTTTATGAGCCGTAAGGGTCTCATAAAGGTATTTCTTCCTACGAGTCGTGAGGATCTCGTAGGTGTAGATTCTCCCTAGAAGTCATGAGGACTCCTAAGTGATATTTTCTCTTATGAGTCGTAAGGATCTTATAAGAGTGTTTTTTCCTTACAAGTCGAGAGGACTTATAAGTGTCGTTCACCACATGAAGACACTCCTCGTCATTGGTTGTCATGCCCCGCTTCCCAATGTACGGGCAAAGGACGTGACGGGCCGCTACGTATTTACTCAGAAGTAAACACGCTAAGCGTATCTAAGCAATATAAAATAAAATGTACACAAGAAACAAGATATAAATAAACAACAACTTTATTTATTAAACATTCTTTTTATAATACAACTGAAATGAAAATACATTGAATGAAAGCAATGCCTAAACAATGGCATAACAGAAATGAAAATGAAATGTAATGTACAAGTGAAACTAAAACTCCGGGTCTTCAGTAAACTGATCCAAGTCTTCGCTACTGGGTTCGATCTCCAGTGAGTCCAAAACACCTTACGACATTCCAAAGAAGAAGAAAGAGAATGTCGTCAGCGAATAAGTCGGTCGGTAAGTCCCAAAGAGGAGGGAGAAGTAGAATAGACAGAGAGAGAGTATAATTATTATAATGTTGTTTGTTATGTTAACGTAGTTGTTTGTATCTTGGTACAGAAAATACCAGTGTATACGAGAGGTGTCCAACTTTCCCCGTGGACTAAGGTATAAGGTGCACAAGGAACCGTTCAGCCATGGTACAACGGCAATGGAGATTCAGGTTAGGTGTATTATGGTTACAGTCTCGTACCACTTTTAACACCTTCCATACCAATCTACCCCTTATAAACCCTGCGATGTTTTGGTTGTATGGTTTGTATTGTTTGAATTGTATATTTTATATAAATGGATGACTTGTCGAAACCATGATATTAGTAATGGAACGAATATAATGGATGATCATGTAAATGGAATATATCTATGGTTCGGTTCAGTCAATATAGATTGAATAGCCGGATTCATAGATCCATGTTGTATAGTAGTTTGATACTTGAATCATATTCAAGTCAGATCGATTATATTGAGACTCAGTCTGAGTCAGACAATTAGAAAAGAAATTGAAGTCCTGAATTATGTTTTGGTGCTATCGGTAACTGCTGCACATGGACGACAGGATTTGTGTCTTTTTCAAAGACAATTACCGTGTTGATAACACCGTTTGTTAAGTTGTCTATCTTAAATAGGCAAGCACCCAGATCTCCGCCTCCCTAAGGCTCAAGAGACTGGTCCCGCTTAAACCTATTTTTACTAGGGTCCTTATTGTAACTTAGTATAATTTGAAGGGGTTTTATGTAAAATAGTTTTGTTATACTTTCAAAATACACCTCAAGTATTAATTATCATCTTTAGAGTTTTCATAGATATTTTTTTATTCAATGTGAAATTTCTAGTGAATATGACCTAGTCTTAAAGTATATGGTATTTATTTGAATTGTTAGAATTGTGTGGTATTTTCTTGTAAATGGAATGTTTTTCTTGAATTTTGGAAATGTGGAATATTATAAATATTAAAAATAGATATTTTGATATTAATTACATATATATTTGTTTATTAAAAATATAAGTTTTATTCATAATAGAAATCACTTTTTCTAAAAAAAATGTTTTAAAAATCTTTCGAGATCATATTGTAGGGTTCCTAGGCACTCTAGTGAGGTCTCACAAGGCATCAACCATGCCAATTTCAAAAATTCTAGGTGCCGAGAAACCCGACTACGGATCGTTGGCTAGAAAACTAGGCGAAAAGATAAACTAGTTAACACTTAACTAAAAGATACGGAAATACAACCTTTGTAGATCCGGTTCTCCACCTCCATAGCTCCGCAATGAAGTCTCCTCGCTGTCCATAACAAGTCCCGGGCTCTAGTGTCGGCTTCATCGAAGAATGGACGGGCTAGGTCATCGATGTCCATGCCGAAGATGATCTACGTCGAGGCATTGCTAAATCAAGCTCCGACTTCACCAAGTCAAGAAACTTGTGAAGAAAACACACTCTACTACTTGGCAAGAGGTAGAGGATGAAGAAATAGGAAGTGGGTTCAATTTAGAATTGGATTTCTCACTCTTTATCATCAATCACCATTGATGACCTCAAGGTTTTCTTCTTGAGTTCAAGGAAGAAGAAGAAGAAAAATGATATGATAAGAATAATAAAAATGAGAAAAGAAATTCATTCTTATCATAATAGAACCATAGTTAGGTGTAGAGAATCAATCATGGTTTAGTGGAATGGTTAGGTTAAGCATTAGACAAAAATGGTTACAAGGTCAAAGACTTCATGAAGCTTCATGAAGCATTTAAAGAAAGCCACCATTTTCTCATGCTCTTTTTCTTTTCCAAAAAGAATAAATGTATATATAAATTAATAAGAAAAACAAAACCCTAATTATCCACTTAACCATGGTTTAATTCTTTACACTTAACCAAAATGTATGTATCATCAAACATGATACAATCTAGTGCACAAAATCATATCGCATATGTAATGCACACATCCGAGTGAGAAAATCCATCTTAAAGTGAACCGATACTAGTTAATGCAAAGTAATATATCAAATATATAATTATGCATTAAATCATTAAATCAACACTTGATTCAATGATCCGGTCATGTCACACAAAACCGACAGGTATCATTAGTAACAGCTTATCGAATCAACACTTGATCCGATAACCCGGCTATATCGCATATAACCGATCAATGTCACATCGCGAGAATCGAATACAGTATCAGATACTGGTATTATTCTCGGTCCCGCACATATCTCATATGCGCTCCTATTTCGTTTCGCTTGAGCCAGGAAATCTCTGTGTAGGACTCTAAAGACTCGTCAATACGCCGGCAGCAGATGATGATCATATCAAACATCCACAAGCCGCAAGCGGTCTGCTAAACGTAACGGCCATCCGGGTATTGAGCGATCTGAAGATCGACGAGCAAGCCCGCTCACACTCCAGTGAATCCAACCAGTAACACTACCGTACAGTCCGGTCTGATCGTCTGATATGTCGCATATCTTGCCTAGGGGTGGTAAACGTCAGACCCCAATAGCTCGATAAGTCGTGTCGATATGAGGTCTATAACAATTCGAGATACTGCTGGTAACACTTACCAGTAAATCTCAGCAACCCTGGCCAGGGATTTCCTGTTATAGCCAATCGAACACAGCGCAACATCAACCTCCTATACCGGGAGAGACGAATCCCCTCCTATCGCTCATTGCCTCCATGTGACTCGGGACTGTACCCAAAAACCACCGTTTTGCACGCCCTCTTGGACGTGGTAAGATGGAAATCAAAGCACAGTGGGAACCACACGAGACTCTATGACGATCTCGGGTCAACAGACTACTCTGTACCAGTGTCACCAGAGAACTGCCATCTGACGTGAGGTATAATACCATCTGGGAGTTCTCGGCGAGTCCGTCTAGTGTACCCAGTCTCTACTGAGCACCCGTATATCATCTCTGATGTCAAACACCAATGGATATGGGATCATCCATCGCCCATCTGTATGGGTCGAGAAGGTACACGCTAGTCTACTCTGGTATATCGATGCCCCATCTCGATACACCCACGACTAGGGACTTTGAAGGATGTACTTATGGACTACCTGTCCCCACTAGTATGATCCGCATCATAGTCCAGGTAGTCAAGTACACATCCTAAGGGCTTTACCAACATGTAACAGAGAGACAATCAGTATACACGTTAAGGTAAAGAGCAACCAGATAGCATACTATCATGTCGAGCAAGAAAGTCCTCCCTATATATGTCCCAGCATCCACTACAATATACATCCTATGTATAGTAATGGCCTCTAGGGCATACATATAACTAACACATATGCTCCTTACGGAGGTCTGCATCTCACTCTACTAAACCCGGGGATGTACGATAATCTGCACCATACCGTACGGGTTCCACAAAATGGGTTGTAGAGGCGCAATTGCAAAAATTTGTTAAATACACTTCTTATAGAAAAAAGTTTTATAAGTTGAAGTTGGTTATATGTAATGTCGTATTTTCCTAAATCTATGTTCCCAAAATCTATCGTGCTATGTTAGATATGTGTGTTGTGAGGAGCTAGGTCATTACCTCGTGAGTTTTCTAAGGTAATACGGTTTTAAAAGTTCAAGCATGTCGAAATGAAACATGAAGGTATTTTAATGTAAAAGTGGAATAAAACTTGCTACGGTTATTATTTTGATAGCAAACTTATTCTATTGCCTTTGTTAATGTTTAATGGTCATGACATAAGAGTTTGGTATTATCGTGTTTAAGAAAAATAGAACTTTAAGGAAAAACTGAATCGGAAGTCGGATTAACTCCACTTCCGTCGGGTTTTAGTTTTGAATGTTTTTAGAATAGAGAAAATAAGAAGAAGTAGGGACTTACTGTCTTTAGAATTAGATGGGAGAGATAGGAAGAGATGAGAGGTGCCGGTGCGTCGTTTCGTCATCGGAAACTCCTTGAATTATCGCCGTAAGTTCGTCGGAACATCGCCCTTTGTTAACTCCACTTGCACACAAATAGAACTTGGAAATTTTTGTAGAGTTTTTGTAGGAAATTTCAGTGTGAAGGGGTATAAAAAATAGAGTGGGTATTTATAGGACAAATTAGGGTTTGGAGTGTGATAAAAATGCATTTAAATTTGCATTAAAATGAAATTTAAAGGGATTTTACTATTCTCTGTAAATGTGCAGAGAATAAAAAATACTGGGGTTATAGGGGGAGTCCAAGAGTCGCTAGGGTTTAAAAAAATAGGGTTTGGTCCAAGTTAGACCGGTGGCGCCGGCCCAATATCAAATCTCGCCGGTCGGATTCCGGTGAGGAGGGCTCGGATTGGGGCCACGTGTCCATGATGCTTCAACTAGAATATTGCACCTGTTAGATTATTCTGCAACTTACCTTATTACGTGTAGTCCACGTGCAACTCTTGGGCTTCTAAAAGATTAAAAGAATTTTAAATAAAAATAATATGTGGCTGATGGGATTTGAACTCTGGTGCTATGGTTCAACAGTGCAAGGTCTTACCAGTGTGCTACAAGCTCCTTCTTACTATTCAAAAGCAAAACAAACTTATAACTCATGTTCAGAATTAGGTGTCTCTTTATGTATTTTGAAAAAATTCGTACAGAAAGTTAGGGTTGTTACATTGGTGGAACTTAGTGGGGGAAATCATTTATTTGTGCCCGTGGATTGTATACAAGAGCCAATATTGACTGCCTGTATGGCAACTTGGGGAGTGCGATGGCTTAAGAACATGTTCAGGTCCCTGTATCTTAAGGTTTTTGAATCCTATGAGCCGTGAGGGTCTCATAGGAGGGAATTCTCCTTACGAGTCATGAGAATCTCGTAAGTGTAATTTCTCCTTAGGAATCGTGGGGATCCCTAAGTGTGTTGCTCTCTTGTGAGTTGTAAGGATCTCACGCAGTTGTTTTCTCCTCACAAGGTAGAGAGGACCTTGCAGGTGTTTTTATTTTAACGAGATTGCTCCCTTTCTGGTTTTCACAAACTCGCTTGTAGCCCTGTTGTTTTTACTCATGGAGCCCTTTCGGGTTTTCATCCATGCCCATTTCGCTTGTGGACATACCGTTTTTTTTACCCCTCTGTTGGCCAATGGCACTTAGGGGGACTTCGCCACCGGGGTAGCTATGTAGCCAGTGGGATTTGAGTTGCAGTCCTTGCTGTTGGGACTTGTGGACTTGAATTCCACTATCGCCGTGTTTGAGGCGACGTATTTAGTTTAAGAACATCTCGGTTCATTGTTAGTTTAGGGACATCTCGGACCATTGTTAGTTTAGGGACATCTCGGTCCATGGCTAGCTTCGAGGCGAAGTTTTGCCGGATACTACTTATAGAGTCTTGACTCAGGAAGACAGCGAGTGGACACGAGCGTCGTCATCTATCATTAACCTGAGTTGTGACTTGTCAGGCGTAGTATTTCTTAAGGAACCGGCCGTTTATTGGCCGGAAGGGTCTTTCGCCATGCATATACATGAGCAAGTAGGCCCCACTCTGGTAGACCTTGTCTATGATGTACGGACCCTCATAGTTCGGCTCGAATTTCGCCCGCTTTACACGGTTGGGGATCATAGGTCTTTTTACGACTAGCACGATTTCGTCTTGGCGGAATGTTCTCGGCATGGTTAGTCTTTCATATGAACGCGTCATTCTTGCTTTTTAAGCTTCCAGGTTTTGCTGCACCATGAGATGAGTTTCATCGAGGGCATCGAGCTCCTCAAGCCGAAGATGGGCGTTTTCTTCATCCGTCAGCTCATATCGAATGGCCACTCGTAGAGAGGGTAACTCTATCTCCAAGGGAAGTACCGCCTCCGTGCCAAATACCAACGCGAATGATGTTATATTCATAGCTGTTTTGAACGTGGTTCGATACGCCCAGAGAGCCTCATGCAGTCTCTCGTGCCAGTCCTTTTTATTTTTGGACACCATTTTCTTTAAGATCTTCGTCAAGGTCTTGTTGAAAATCTCAGCTAGACCATTAGCTCAGGGATTATAGACTGAAGAGTATCTCCAGTCTATATTATGCTGCTATGCGAAGCGGCTGATTTTATAGCTCTTGTAGGCGGGCCCATTATCCGAGATGATTCGTCGTGGAGTGCCGAACCGGTAGATGACATGTGTCCTGAAGAAATGGAGGATGTTCTCCGTCTTCACATCCCTTAGTGGCTCTGCCTCTGCCCGCTTAGAGAAGTAATTCGTTTTTGCCAATATGAACCGATGTCCTTTAGATGATGTTGGTTCGATAAGCCCGATTATATCGGTTCCCCACATTTTGAATGGCCAGCTAGCCAATGTTGGGTGTAGCGGATTTGGATGCTGGTAGATGAAGTCCCCGTGAATTTGGCATGAGTGACACAGCTTCGCATATTCATGGCAGTCCTGAATCATCATGGGTCAATAGTAACCCATTCTCTTGATCTTCAACTTCATCTTTGGTCCGGCTTGATGAGAACCGCAGAGTCCATCGTGAGTTTCTTGGACGAATCTCCTTACTTCTTCTGGTCTTAAGCATCTCAACCACAGGGAGTCAAATGATCTTTTATATAGAGTATCATTGACAAAGGCGAAAGACAAAGCTCATTTCATGAGCTGATGTCTTGATGACACATCTTCGGGCGTTCGATGGGATTTGAAGTAGTCTGTAAAGACTTCTCTCCAATGCTTAGCCTTTTCTTCGTCCTCTATTTGGAAGACTGCTTGTTCAGTCACTTTCTTTCATTCAGACGACTCCGGAGATATTTCTACTAGCACGAGAATCCGACGGCTTTGCACAATGATTCTTATGTCATGGAGATTTTCGTCGGCCAGTTCTTTAGCGAGTTTGGCTAATGCATCCGCCTTGCTATTCTCTGCACGCGGAATGCTTTCCAGAATGTAAGAGAGGATTTGTGTCAACAATTGCTGCACTCTCTCGCCACATTTCACCAACTCTGGTTTGCATATCTGATAGTCGCTATTTACTAGGCTAACGACTAGCTGGGAATCTCTATATATTAGGAGGTTTCGATTCTCATGTCGATAGCAATCTCAAGACCTGCTATCAAAGTTTCGTACTCGGCCTCATTGTTTGTTCTCGGCTCTTTTAATGAAAGGGCGAAACGCATTATCCCTCCTTGCGGAGTCACGAAAATAAGCCCACCCCGGCTTTGATTATAGGGGGTGTTGTGCTTTCGCTTCTTCATGGAAGACGCCCCATCAAAGTAAAGTTCCCATCGAGAGTCATTTTCTTTGTCCTTTGTGTCGAACGCGTGTTCGTCCGGTAATTCGCAATTTAAGGGAGAGTCGGCTGGTATTGGATGTTCACCGAGGAAGCCGGCGATGGCCTGGCCCTTCATTGCCCTGAGGGGTCGATAGATTATCGAGAACTTCATCAAGAGGAGGGCCCATTTGGCAAGCCTTTCTGTCAGTATGGCTCTTGACATCAAATATTTGAGAGGATCCACCTTTGATATGGGATGGACCTCATGTGCCAAGGCATAATGCCGAAGCTTCATCATCGCGAAGATCAGTGTGAGGCAATGCTTTTCAATAGGGGAGTAGTTGTTTTCTGCCCCCAGGAGAACTCGACTCAAATATTAGAGAGCTCTCTCCTTTCCCTGGTCGTTCTCCTGTGTCCATAGCGTGCCTAAAGAACCTTCAAGGGCTGTTGTGTACAGGATGAGGAGCTTTTCCTTGACTGGAGCGGTCACCGGCGGGTTCTGCAGGTATTGCTTAATTTCGTCCAGTGCACTTGGCATTTACGATCCCAAACGAATGAGGTCCCGTTCTTCATTAGATGGCTGTAGGGGCGGCATTTGCCGGAGATATTGGCTATGAACCGCCGGATATACGTGAGCTTTCGAAGAGACCGCAGTTGTTTGAGAGTTCTTGGCGTGGGCATTTCCATAATTGCATTGATCTTTGATGGGTCTATTTCGATGCCTCGGTGTCGTATGATGAATCCCAGGAATTTTCCTGAGGAGACTCCAAATGCGTATTTCAGAGGATTCATCTTTAGATTGTACTTCCGAAGACGCTGAAACACTATGTTCAGATGTTCCCAGTGCTCCTTGTACGATTTGCTTTTCACCACAAGGTCGTCAATATAGCATTCAACAATCTCATGTATGAGGTCATCAAAGATCTTTGTCATGACCCTCTGGTAGGTAGCACCAGCGTTTTTTAGACCGAAGGGCATTACTTTATAGCAGAATATGCCCAGCGGAGTCCGGAAGGCAGTATGCTTTCGGTCTTCGGTATGCATTTTTATTTGATTATACCCCGAAGATCCATCCATGAAGGAGAATACCTCATGAGTGGACGTGTTATCGATCATCAGCTCGGTAACAGACACTGGGAAGTCATCATTCGGGCAAGCTTTGTTGAGATCCCGAAAGTCCACGTAGATGCGCACCGTCCCATTTTTCTTCATCACTGGGACAATGTTGGCGACCCAGTCAGGATATTGAACTTCTTGGATGAAGCTGGAGTCGATTAGTTTCTTGACTTCCGCATTGACGCTCATCTCGATCTCGAGCCGCATTCTTCTTGGCGCCTGTTTGACTGGTTTAACGTTTAGTGATATCGCCAGTTTATGCACAGCTATTTCTGGATCTAGTCCCGGTATTTCGGAATAGTTCTACGTGAAGCAGTCTTTATATTGCATAAGCACGTCCTTTAGCATGGCCACCTGCTTTTTAGACAGCAGCTCACTGACGAACGTTGTCCTCGGCTCATTTTTCGTCCCCAAGTCGATTTTTCTCATGTTGTCCGCTGTGGTGTGTATCCCATCTTCCAGCTCTTTTGGCGCCGGTGGAACTTCTGAAACCTCCTCGACCTCCATTTGCGAAGCACCGGGAGAGGTCGTCTATATTCTCGTGCTCTCCTTCTTTTGATAGTGTTATCACGTGGCAGGTACGAGCTCGTTTCCAAGCTCAATGCTGATCTAGACTTACCCTCGCAGTGTAGGTTACTTTTGGCTCATTCTTTCGTGGTGGGGCTACCCTTTAACCGTCGGATAGAGCAAACCTGCCTTGCTGATACCGGTCTTCAACCCAGTCTTTGAAGGTGAAGCAGTCTTCAAGAGGATGTCCTACTGCTCGGTGGTGGGGGCAATAAGTCGGATGATGGACCCCATTTACTTGTTCGGGATGCCCGGCCTCCGGGAGTGTCATCATTGGATACTTCATGACAAGTTTGAATATTTTCCTTATCTTGTCTTGAGGGAAAGAGTATTTCCGACCCATCTTCTTCATAAAGGAAGGATTCCAGCTGACTTTTTCTTGATTGCATGGCTTTTTGAATCCGCTTCGTTGTTTTTTAGCGTCATTTTCGTTCTTCACCTTGTTGTTGTGTTTGTGTCGGGCCTTTTCCTTTCCACGAGAGCGCACAACGGGCTGAGGGTGAAGGGTATCGTAGTCTTCTCTTTTCGCAGACTGCTGAGTGAGACGTTGCGTCCTGGCTTTCTCGTAAATGGTCATTTCACGACTGTGGTCATCCCGGACCTTTTGACCGGTTTCTCTTATTAGCTTGTCAATCTGTTTTTCGAATGATGGACTTGGTATTCGTACGACGAGATTTCGCTCTGTTTCAATATCAGCGCTATCTGGAAGAGCATTCCCTTCTCCACAGGAGTCATTTATAATATGGCAGCCATAGAACCGCTCCAGTTTCTTGGACCGAACGTATCCAAGCCCAGTTGCCTCTATCGTCCCGTTGGGCATCTTTCGCTGGGTCCTGGGAACGTCCCAAATCTTGTTGTAGAACTGGGCTTGTCGAGCGGTTCGTTTGAAGAGTATGCTTTGGCATCTTAATAGCCTTCTCAATTCCTCTGCGTAATATCTGGGCAGACGGATTAGTTGAAGCCCGTCGAGCGCAAGTTCGGCACCATGCCAGACTTCTTTCTCCACTTTAGTCTCCGCAGATCGATAGAAGAGGATCGCCTTTTCACCTTTTTGCCTGGGAGTGTCACGCCCCGCTTCTCAGAGTGCGCTAAGATAGGCACGTGCAAAGCCAACCATGCTACCTGCGGATAGGAAATATCCCTCTACAGTCACATTACGGCTGTAGAGATATCAAGAACAGTAATAAACTATCTAACACATGTCCATAAGCCAGAATAAATGAGCCAGGAAATAAAATAATGTGGAAGCAAAAGATCCAAGTACAATAATAAACTGGAATGTATGTCCCATAATGTGGGCTCACATCAGGAATGAAAATACTGAAAGAAAACTAAACTAAACTAATAACATGTCCTTACTGCTCGGCCTGTTGATCAAAATACTCCTGGACTGCCTGCGATAAAGATAAGGGATCTGGACCATGCAAAACCCAGACGTCAGTGCGTCAAAATATCAATAATTCTAAGCAAGCAGGATGTGATGAAATATGCAGGCATGAAGTATGAACAATAACAAGTCATCAGTAGCAAGTAAACCGTAACATGAATATAGATCAGCAAACATGATATAAATAGGTGAAGTGCAGTGAGTAGTCTAAACTATGCTATAGGGTTATCTACTCTAAAGTTATTCAAAATCAATTAATGTAATCCTCATCGTAACCCATCGGTCTATGCCCCGTTCATTCCCCACGGGACCACGGTAAAATGATATAATAGCCCTTTGAGTTACGTTCAGCTACATTCTTGATTTCCCCATACCCCTAAGTTATGTGTGTAAGTCAGATATTTATAAATCTGAGACTAATGCCAACACATGATCAAGCATGAACATGTTTGTCTGTATAGACAACAGGAAATGTCCGTAGGGACAACAGGTCAAGATTGTCGGCATTAGTAACAAGATCAGGTAACATGTCAAGCTGTGGTACATCAGGTCATGTTAGGTGGTGTACATGTATCAAGCGTGTCAAGTAGTACACATGTATCAAGTCATGTCAGTAGTAGTGTATTAGGTCATGTCAGGTAGTGCACAAGTGTCGAGTGGGTGCTCATAATCAAACTGTAACAAGTATGGGTGCACAAAATCAAGTATAGAGTACTAATAAAACAGTAACATGAAATAATATGGTTTCGGAGTGCAACTAGATATGTAATAAACCGTACGGATACTATAAAACTGTAAATCGGTAAAATTTGCTGAATATTAAAACACAAGCACTATTATTTATTAAATATATATTGATATAATAATATTAACATGGATAACATATTCAAACCGATTAATAACTATAAAAGTGGTATTGATTAACCATGCACAAGAAAGTTCCGTTCAGAAATTCAGCGTCATCCTGATTTGTAAAATAGCTTAAAAATAACAAACATTCTCCAAAAGGGACGTGTCTTATACCAAAACAAATATAATTCAATAAGGTTTTTATTTTTATAAGTTGAAGTATCTCAGGTTGTTTCTAGAAAAATCTATGAATATTCGAAATTGAAAGTTTGTTGCTGGAATTTCCCTAGACAGCAGTTTAGAGATATTTTCATTTGCATTTTACGTTATTTAAACAATTTATTTTGCAAGTAAATATTTCATAGAGTTATAGTATTCTGAGTTAGCTTCGTAACGAACTAAAGAACGTATACTAATGATTTTTCTATAATTTATAATGAATTTTATAAGGTAAGGTGTATAGTAAATTTCAGATTTGTCGTATCTGCTTTTCAACGACGTTTCATGTGTAAACTATAATATTTTCAAATATATAACATTATAAATGCAGATTATAAACTAATTAAAGATAATAATAAGAAATATTACGACGATATATATTTTAAATGATATGGATGCAAACAGGTATCAAATAATCGTAAAATGATAAACTAACAAGTGCGGAACATATAACTAAGCAATATGAAATGTAACTATTCAATTTGATGCAGTATATGATAGTATAGTATATAACAAGATAAGTTTTCATGACCTAGATCTGAAATGATATGAATGGATGCAAACGGAACATCGAAAAGTTATAAAACTAAATATGGGGTGCATGATTTTAAATACAAGTATTCCATTTGTTAAAATAGATGCGTCTAAAGTAATGTAGCATGTAATTAAGATTGGTTTGCATGCCCTAAATCTGAAATGCACTATACAAATGTAAACGGAACGTCGAAAGGCTATGATATGAAACATGGGATGCTTGATTTAAAATACAGGTGTGATATTTATTTAAATAGGTATATAATGAGTTATATAGCATGTAGCAAGATTAACTTGCCTAGACGGAACCAGAACGGATGTGTACGGAATGTCCTTCGTCGGCGAAATGTCGCGAAGCGCGCACGGTACACGGAACGGTTCCAAACAACGTACGAGGGTGATCACGCAAGTCAGGTACGTTCACTGGATCACTCAAATCGTCAGCGACGAGCACAGCTCCGGCGGTGATCACCGGAATTAAGAAACAAGATCAAGAAAAAGAAAGAAGAAAGAAGAAGAAGAAGTAAAAAGAAGAGGCTGTGTATTAAATAAGGAAAGAAAAAATTAAATAAATAAAATATATATAAATATTTATATGCAGATGAGAGAGAGAGAGAGAAAGGGGTTGTTAGTTTGTTAGGAAATTAGTTTAGATTTAAATTTAAATTTTTTTTATTAGTTAACTAAATTTTAATTTGTATCAATTTATAAAATTAATATTATATAAATAAAATTTGATATTCTGGTAAATACAAATATAGTCCAAAACATGCCCGGGTCGGGTCTAAAATTCAGTTTTAAAATACGAAAAATATATATGCCGACCAAAATAAAAAATGAATGTCCGGATAACGAAAAATGCATACCCCCAAGAACGGATGCACGCACGTCCGGATCGGAACAAAAAATACGGGAAGAGAACAAGATGTACGGATGCTACCACGGGGCTAGGGGTATCATGCAGGCCATGCAATGTATTTTTAAAATATTTTATGTGACTTAAAATGTTATATTGTAAAAATGCAAATGCCAGATAAAATGCCAGTATTCAAGATGGATAAATTAAAATGAAAGTGCACGAGTCCATGTAACAGGTCAGGATAAATCATAAATATAAATAAAAACTGGTTTCAAGCATGCGGGTCGGGTTGGATGCAAATACAAATGTCAAATACACTATTCGCACCCAAAACACAATAAATCAGGAAAATACCATAAATAAAGAAATACATGAACTAGAACTGGTATAAATGAACTAGGGTATTACAAGGAGGGACGTAGAAAGTCTGCAACTCTTGTATGCTATATGTATCAAGCGCATCGAGTTCTTTATAATGTCGCTGCGGAACCATGGTAATTTGTAAACTCTGATCAGCTTCAGCGAAAGTCTGCATTGACGGGCGGACGGAGAACACTACGTTGGTATCGTCCTCAGAGCCACTGCCAAAGATCAAAATAGGCATAGATGGTCCTGGCTTGTTGCCTTGGGGTTGCCTCGAGTAGACTATCTCCTCATCTTCCTCGGTATCGCTCCCAGAAACCGGGATAGTAGCGACGACTTTTTGTTGGTTCTTCGGTTTACGACATTTTTCCGTGTCTTCGAAATCTGGTAAGTGTTCCCTGATAAAATATCAGGAAATTCCCCAATGGGGCCACGTGCTGACACGTGATAGGTTCATGTGATCTCTACTTTATAGAATTATTCTAATCAAACAAAAATGTAACAAAACAGCTAAGGAAAAACCCTCAATGAGGCATTACGTGCTCACACGTGACCAAGGGTCACGTGTTGACACGTGATGATTCCTTAGTTCTGTTAAAAAGCAGAATTAAATTCTGAATAAAATGTTTAACCAAGAGGGTCACGTGCCAACACGTGACAGGTTCCTAAACTCTTTAATTGATAGAATTAAATTCTATTTCAACGATCAAACATTGGGATCACGTGCCAACACGTGATGGGCTTTAAATGCCTTCTGAGCTATTGGAATTGAATTCTAATTAAGGGAAATCAAAGACCCTAACTGGGAAAATATTTCTTGAAAGCTTTCCAAACAAAAAAAATGGTGCTTTGTAAAATAGAGGACTGTTGGATTAAAAATCCAATGGTGATTAAAAAGTCACCAATTTATGGAAAGATTTCCCTGAAATTCACCAAGAATAACAAACAGAATATCTTCTGGATTAAAAATCCAATGGTGAATAAAATTCACCGAGTGATTTAAAAGATCATGTTAGTTACAAAAACAGCCAAAATCTTTCAATGAAAGATTCACTAAACAAATTGATTCTTTCCTTTCTCCTATAAATAGGAGCCAAGAAGAGGAGAGAAGGGATGATTTTTAGATCCTGGAATTTTGATTTTCTGGAGAAAAAAACAACAGCAGAGAGAAAAGATAGGAGAATTTAATTCTCAAGAACTAGGTGAGAAAGGGGCAAGAGATCTAAGCTCCATAAAACAAAACGATAATTTAATTCTCAATCTAAGAATTTAACTCTTTTGCAAAAGAACTTAGTTCTTCCTCTGGTTGAAGATCTGCAGAAGCAAATCTCCCCACAAGTTGAGAATTTAATTCTCATCGGGGAGATTTCGCCATGCTGATCCAAAACTTAGAGAGAGAATTGAGTTTTGAGAATTTAATTCTCTTAAATTCATAGGAATTTAATTCCTCCAAGCCAGAACTAGGGTTTAACCCTATATGAAAATTTAATTCTTCCAAATTCATAGGAATTTAATTCCTCCAAATAAAACTAGGGTTCAACCATGCATGAGAATTTAATTCTCCCAAATTCACAGGAATTTAATTCCCCCCAAATAAAATTAGGGTTTAACCCTATATGAGAATTTAATTCTCCTAATTTCATAGGAATTTAATTCCTCCAAGACAAAACTAGGGTTTAACCCTATATGAGAATTTAATTCTCCCAATTTCATAGGAATTTAATTCCTCCAAATAAAACTAGGGTTCAACCCTGCATGAGAATTTAATTCTCCCAAATTCATAAGATCTTAATTCATCTAAATGAAATTAGGGTTTAACCCTACATAAGAATTTAATTCTTCTATATACATGGGAATTTAATTCCTCTAAAACAGAATTAGGGTTTAACCCTACAGAGAATTTAATTCTTAAAACAAGAGACTTAAAGCTCCCCATGCACGTAAAGAACTTGGTCATGTGGTGACACGTGACCCCTATCCTCAATGATCAGAAAAGAAGGAACAAAACTAGGTCACGTGCTCCCACGTGACCCCCTGAAACAGATCCCTTAAAATGAGAAAGAAAAACTTGGAGGCAATTCCTCACGTGTTCCCACATGACTCTCATAATAAAGGGAATAAAGCCAAAGGCAAAATCGATTTTGTGCGCCCTCACGTGTCCCCACGTGACCCCTAGCAAAACACTTTAATAAATCAGTGCATGGGTGCCTATCACGTACCCACACGTGATGGCTGTGAAAACTTAAGTGTTTGACACCTTTGAATACTCTGAGAACAAAACAAAGGAAGACTGGTCCCCACCTTCAGAGGCCTCACATAGCCCCACGTGACCAATCTAATTTTAGTGTTTAACACTATTTTTGAGCATTTTGTCCTTAGTGTTTAATACTATTTTCAGCGCATCACGTGGGAACACGTGACCATCAAATATATGTTAGTGTTTAACACTATATTCAAATCAATCCCATCCTAAATTGGCTAAATTCTTCTGAGGCAAGACTTCTCTTTTTACTGAGTCTCAAGTACATCCTTGCCATCCAAAATTGATCATTCTATATGGCATATGAGTGCTCAGCACTCAACAAAGATAAAATGTTGTCAGAACCCCTGTTTAGCAGTGCCAAATAATAGGGGGTTGAACCCAGACAAATGTTTAACGGTCCAACGAAGGGCCAACATTTCAAACTTAATTGGACTTAGCCCAAATTGGCCATAAGTCCTCAATTCAGATTTAACTGAGCCAATGTGCTCATAATCTAATTAATTGATCTTAGTTCCAAAATTGGACTATAGATCTCCCAATCAACTTTGGTTCAAGGGTACATCTCTTCACTCCTTTGATATTTGTCGTTGTAATCCTTCAACGTCTTCAGAGAGGTGACGGGTCCCGACAACCACACATTTCACAGACTATGACGTCTTTAAACTGGACTGTGGGGTCCTTAAACTCATGGACTATGATGTCCTTAACCTTGGACTGTAATGTCCTTAAACTAACAATGGACCGCAAAGTCCGTAAACTAAACAATAGAGCCCCAAATGCTCTCTTGTTGGATCTAAACGATCCCGTTAAGTTGATCTTAGTCTCAAATGAGACTAACGTATCCTTAACAAACGTTTAAGTTGATCTTAGTTTCAAATGAGACTAACGCATCCTTAAATCCAACCCCCAAACCCAAATCTAAGAAGATACGGATTTGGACTAATCCACGCCCTACGGGCGACGACATAAATTAGTCTCCGTATACAATCCACGGGCAACCAAAAACAAAACAAACACCCATGACACGAAGTGACCATCTGAAGAAGAAGAAAGTTGTTACCGCGATGCGGTAGCGTAATTAACTGCAGGGGCTTGCGCCTACAGGGAAGAGCGTCCGCACAATAAAAAACCCTCAAATGAGGGGGAATCTGATGAAGTCTGCTACATCGGCCACATCCGTTTAAACCTTCGATACGTGGTGTCATAAATCAACTTGGCATCTTTGGAGAGGTGGACGGATAGCACCAATTAGCATCTGTCCCGAAATTCAGGCGAGACGTTTATCGCGTCTCTGTGTTTCGGCGGGGAACAGATTCTGGCACGACCGGTAGGACCTCTTCCTCTTTCCACTCCACACTTCATGTGTAGTGTTCGCGAACGAATCGCAGTTTAATATGGTTGCCCTTGGGTTTGAGGTATTAAGATTTGGTGTCTTGCTCCATGCAGAAAACAAAAGATCAATGGCGTCTACCTGCACAAAATGTTCCAGCTGCAACTGCAACTCCCGTTCCGCCTCATCTGGAGGTGTAACTTACGGGTCCCAGGAGGCCTCCCTGTTCACAATGCTGGTGGACCAAGTAACTCAGGCCACCACTGGGCTGTTCTTTTGGACTATAATCCCACCCATGAGCTTCAATGCCCCGATGCTGCCGCAAGAAGCCCCAAAGAAGTCGGTCTTTGATCGACTTACCACTACCGCGGCCCCTCTCAACGGGTTGCCCAACTCCACTGCCTCAGTTTTCAGCAGATTGGGCCAGAACGCTAACAAGCCCGCGATACCTGAAGCAGCCATCCCTAAGCGGATAGCCATCCCGGCTCAAGCGGACGAAATCATCGGAGAGGCTTCTTCTGCCAAGAAGTCAGTCTTCATAAGGCTGGCCATCCCGGCTCCTGCTCCAGGCGAAGTCCCTAAAGCTGCTTCCCCTGTCCAAAGGTCTGTCTTTGACAGATTGGACATTGCTTCTCAACAGACATCGGTCTTTAAGAGGCTAACGCCGGCGACAGCCCTTAGCCAACATAGGGGGCATGACGAAGCCATTTCCATAGCTGAACCAATCCCATCCGCACGACATGCTCGACGTCGCCACTGGCGCCGAGTAAGGAAGGCCGGGGGCAACTCCCCCTCTGGGCTAACTCCACCAGCTCCGATAGTGAAAATCAATGCTGCTGTTCCAACTAGGAACAACTTTGAACCGCTTAGGAGGTTTCGCAAGAATGCTCCGACTACCGTGCTGAAGAGATCTCCTCCACTTATGGAGATTACTACAGGAAAGAAGACGAAGCAGCCCCCTCAGTGGCCGTCCTCCAAAATTTACAAAGTCTGGCGACAGGTCCAGGAATCGGTGATTTACCATGACTACTCTCGCCAGCCAGAGAAGCTCAAAGCTCAGTAAGAAAAGAGCCATCTCATGGTACCACAGAAGACGTCATCCATCTGGGTGCCCGCTGCAACGGCTCCTTCAACGTCAACCGCTCAAAAGAGAAGGAGGCCAGAGAAAGCCCCCGTGAATGCGGCAAGCCGCAAGGACGTCGAATCTAAACGCCCCAAGTCCCGGGGCATGATAATACACACCATTTATATGGATTCCGGGAAAGAAGAAAGCCGTGCTTTTACGGGTCATCGACCGCTTACCCAATCGATACGAAGGCTCAGGAACAACAGCAGCAGAAACTTCAGGAGATGCTGACTACAATGGCCGCACTCACTGGGCTAAAAGAAAATCCAGAGACCTCGGAGCAGCGTCGGGAACAAGAGACTGATACCGAGTTCCTCCGAATAATGCTCGAGAAGAAAGAAAAAGAGGCTGCGAAGCAGGTAGCCAATATAAAATGAATGGTTCTTTTGTTCCAAGACATGGCTGGATGATGTTACAGCCGGAATTTCGAGCTGAAGACCCCCCGATCATCATTGAAGATGATAGAGGGGAAACGTCGAACCCTCCTCCGGCTCTTTCAGCAGCCAAAGAAGAGACAATCTCTAAGGCCGCCTTGAACGACTGCATCGCTCAACAAATACGAGCTCACCAGGCGAATGAAGTGGCTGGGCAGATCGTTAAGACTGGACGACCTTATCCAGGCTGGTATGACCAAATAAAGTACCCGCCGGGATATACGATCCCTAAATTTCATGTATATAAAGGGACGGGGAATCCATATCAGCATGTCGCTCAATTCAGAGCCCTGTGCGGCAACACCGGGGGTGATGATAAACTTCTGCTCCGCCAGTTTGTCGGTAGCTTGTCGGAGACGGCATTCGAGTGGTATTCTGAACTTCCAAACGACTCCGTCAAGACTTTTGCAGAGATGGAGCTATTATTCACCCAGCGTTTCAAGAGTGCTAGTGAACGCACCCCAATAACGGCATTGATCAATGCCAGGGTGAAGCCAGGTGAAATGTGGGTGCAATACGCAATACGATAGCGAAATTTATAGTCAAAATGTGAACAACGCATCGAGGAGGCACCGGCAGTGGGCATGTTCGTGGGCACTCTGGACCCTCAGCCAACTATTTCCCAGTTCATGATCTTCAAGCCGACCACGTTCCAGGCCTTGATTGATAAACTGGCCTAAATGGACCAGATGGGTCATAGACCGTCTCTTTCAAAGCCGGAGCCGCGGAACGAAAAGGGTAAAGGGAAGGCGACATTCGTTGCGAATACTCAACAGTAGCCCAGTGGCCCAAAACTAACTGATCGCCTAGATGAGAGGCGGCAATTCTATAATGAGAAGATGACGCGCCCATATTCTTTTCCCCGGGACAAAACGAAGAGATTGTTCGAGCTAGCGGTGCGCAACAGGCTCATCAATCTGCCGAATCCAAAATGACCATTGCAACCTGGAGAGGCTAACAGTCCCAATTATTGCCCCTACCATCAAGCGATAGGCCATCCAATTGAAGATTGCTTTGTCTTCAAGGGCTGGATTGAAGACCAGTATCAACAGGGAAAGTTCGCACTGTCTGAGAAGTGGAAAGTAAGCCCGCCTCAGCCACGCGCTCCCAAGAAGACGGACACACCGGGGGCATCATGTTCTTTCGCAGAAGAAGCTCCGTGGGAGATCGCTCTTTCAGCCAAGACGAAAAGAATGCTGATGGATCTCCAAACATGCTCGGCGATCAGGTGGAAAAATCCACCGGAACCCGAGATCATCGAGGGAATGCTGAAACTGTGCCCAACTCCAAAAATTGGTGGTGATAGCCAAAGTGCTCACACCCAGCCGTCAAAGTTTTCGAAGAAAAAGAAGAAAGCCAAGAAGCTCGTGAAGCCTGGTGACAAGCGCACGGACCTGCAAAAGAAGATTGACGTGCTGAAAGAGTATAACCAGAGGGCGCGGACTCCAGTCACACTCCAAGAATTTCTCAGTCACGCCCTGGAGGACGGAGATGATGGAGAAGACTCGTCGGATGAATCTGAAGATTACGTAGCAAGTTGCCATGTGATCTCTCACTCGTCGATAAACGATGAAGAAGCTCCTTACATAGAGAAACTGGGGGCAGATCCTAAGCCGGAACTTCTAGGACCATCAGACGAAATGATTGATGCGTTCCTAAACGAAGCTCTTCTGAAAAGCAAAGCCGATCGAGAGCGCGAAATGGCCATATTCGAAAAAGCCAAACGCCGGCAACTGGACGAAAGGGTTGAAACCCCCCCGCCAGATCAAAGTACATCCGCCGCAAATAAAAACAGGTTCAAGACAAGGAAGAGGTTTGCCAAAGCCATATCGATGGGAATGAAGCTGCCATCCTCCGAAGCGAACGCCCTTGGTGAAGCGGAAACACATCCTAGCTACTGCTTATATCATCGAAAGATTGCACACCCCACTGAAGAGTACAACGCTTTTAAAAGATGGTGGCAGGGATATATTGCCTACCGACAACATTTCAAGTGGATGAAACGCAAAGCTCGTCGGGAGTAAAGAAATACGACCGAGGAGCATAAAAGAACTACTAGTAACTGTCGCATGGTCAACGCCAGGGGATCGCAAGTTCTCACCTTCGATAGCGAATCTAACGAAGAAATGACTCTTGGCCCTCTCTTCAAAGAATCCACCTCGGGAAAAGAGAAAGAAACGAAGGGTTGCAAGAACATTCAGCTGCGCAATCACACATTACCTGAAAAGAATCTCGGACCTGCAGATAAGGGCTTGAAAAAAAAGGATAAGGGGAAAGAAAAAGCCCCTGGGGATATCGCCCTTGATGATCGAGTCGTCGAGGAGCTGGCAGCCAAGGACCCGCCCAAGAAAAGTAAGATGGATTACAACGTTCTTGCACACCTGAGGAAGATACCCTCGCAGCTCAGTATTCTTGATGCCCTTCTGCTATCCAAAGAGGCGAGAGATTCGCTGATCAAGGCGTTACAAGAGCCTGAACAATTCCAAGCATTCCTTGCCGAAGAAAAGATGAAGGATGAGTTGGAAGAAGTGCACATAACCGATATCACATTCTGCGATGAAGATCTTCTCCTCGGGACGTGTGAGCATAACTGTCCCCTATATGTCTCCGGATACTGTCATGATATCAAGATAAGCAAAATCCTGGTTGATAATGGGTCCTCCGTCAATCTCCTCAATGTGAGAGTGTCGAGAGAAATCTGCATGAGCGTTCAGCACCTCGCTCGTGATAAAATCACCATCTCCGGGTTTGACTCCCAGTCATCACCGACGTTTGGGTCTGTAATATTGACACTACGCTTTGGGCTGCTTGTCACAGACATTAAGTTTCATGTCATTGACGCTAAGACATGCTACAATGCTTTGCTCGGCAGGCCTTGGTTACACGAGTACAACATCATCCCTTCTACACAACATCTGTGCATGAAGTATTTCAAGGATGGTCTCGAGTATACCGTAACGGGAGAGTTGAATCCATTCTCCATAAATGAAGTCCGAAAGTACGAAGATGCAAAATACTTCTTACTAGATTTTGAGGACATGGAAAGATGTCACAAACCGAAGAACAAAGCTATCACCACTATTCCGGTCTTCGGGAGTGATACCGAGGAGGAAGAAGAAATAGTTTATTCAGGTCCACCCCAGTGCAACAAGCCGAGACCGTCCACTCCTATATTGATCTTCGGAAGATGAGGTCAATGCCGTATTCTCTACCCGGCCATCAATACAAGCCTTCGCTGATGAAGATCAAAGTTTTCAAGTTGCCATGGTTCCGCGAGAGCATTACAAAGATCTCGACGCACTTGAAACTTATAGTGTGCAGGAACTGCAAACATTCTACGTCCCTTCCAGGCGAAGAGATGAAAAAGCGATCCTATTCTACCGATCCGGGGAAACCAAAGTGGAGAGAGAAATCTGGCATGGTGCCGATTCTACGCTCGATAGGCTCCAGCCCATCCGTCTGCCTAGATATTACACGGAAGGCTTGAAAAGGCTATTGAAACGCCAAGGGGTACCCTTCAGACAGACTACTCGACAAGCTCGATTCTACAACAGGATTTGGGACGTCCCCGGAACTCAGCGAAAGTTGCCCAACGGGAAAATGGAAACGGTCGGGCTTGGATATGTCCAATCCAGGAAACGGGAACGAGTCCATGGTAGCTACGTCATATATGACTTTGATGAAGAAGGAGACGCCCTGTTAGAAGACGCTGACCCTGAACCAAAACAAGATCCTGCCATCAAAATGCCGAGTCTGTCGTTTGAATAACGGATGGACAAGCTAATAAGGGAAGCGGGTCAAAAGGTCCGGGATGACCATAACCGTGAAATGGCCATTTACGAGAAAGCCAGAACGCATCGCCTCCTTCAGCAGGCCGCGGAGAATGACAATGCTCTTCCTTATCAACCCGTCATACAAAAGGCCCGATGCAGAGGCAAAAATAAATCAAAGAGCGGGAAAGGCGTTCAACAGCAGCCAAGCTGGTCTGAGAAGCCACGCGATCGAGAATCGAGCAACCAGGATTCATCTCTTATAAAGAAGATGGTTCGGGCATACTCTTTTCCCCAAGACAAGACAAAGAAGATATTCGATCTTGTCATAAAACATCAGATAATTATGCTCCCAGAGTCCAAGCATCCCGAGCAAGCAGGCGAGGTTCATCATCCGGACTATTGCTCGTATCACCGGGCAATAGGACATCCCCTCGAAGACTGCTTCACATTCAAAGACTGAGTAGAAGACCAATACCAACAAGGCATGTTCGCTCTATCCAGCAGTTGGAGGGTAACCCCGTCGCAAAAGCATGAACCGAGAACCACATATGCAACGAGAGTAGAACTAGACCAACATCGGTCTTGGAAGCGATCTCGTACCTGTCACATGATAATGCTGTCAGAAGAAGAACCCGAGAATATGGATGACCTCCCCTGGTGCTTCGAAAACGATAATGATGAGGTGATCTCAGAGTTTCCACCGGCGCCAAAAGAGCTGGAAGATGGGATACACTGTAGATAACCTCAAGAAAATTGACTTGGGAATGGCAAGTGACCCGCGGCCGACATTCGTCAATGAGCTTTTTTCTGAAGAAAGGGTGGCTATGCTAAAAGACGTGCTCATGCAGTATAAAGACAGCTTCGCATGGAACTATTCAGAGATGCCAGGACTAGATCCGGAGATTGCCGTCCACAAATTGGCGATATCTCAGAACGTCAAACCGATCAAGCAAGCACCGAGAAGAATGCGGCTCGAGCTTGAGATGAGCATCAACACCGAAGTCAAGAAGCTAATCGACTCCTACTTCATCCAAGAGGTTCAGTATCCTGACTGGATCGCCAATATCGCCCCAGTGATGAAGAAAAATGGGACGGTGCGTATCTGCGTAGACTTCCGGGATCTCAACAAAGCTTGTCCGAAGGACGACTTTCCAGTACCGGTTACTGAGCTGATGATAGATAACACGTCCACTCATGAAGTTTTCTCTTTCATGGACGGGTCATCAGGATACAATCAGATAAAGATGCATCCCGAAGACCAGAAGCATACCGCTTTCCGGACTCTTCTGGGAATATTCTGCTACAAAGTGATGCCTTTCGGTCTAAAGAATGCCGGTGCCACCTATCAGAGGGCTATGACGAAGATCTTCGATGAACTCATACATGAAATCGTCGAATGCTATATCGACGACCTCGTAGTTAAAAGCAAATCATATGAGGAACATTTAGAGCATCTGAAGATCGTGTTTCAACACCTTCGGAAATACAACTTGAAGATGAACCCTCTCAAATGCGCGTTCGGAGTTTCCTCGGGCAAATTCCTAGGATTCGTCGTTCGATACCGAGGCATTGAGATAGACCCGTCAAAGATCAAGGCGATCATGGAAATGCCTCTGCCAAGGGCTCTCAAGCAACTTCGGTCTCTCCAAGGAAAGCTCGCGTATATCAGGCGGTTCATAGCTAATCTTTCTGGCAAGTACCGTCCTTACAGTTACCTAATGAAGAAGGGAACCCCATTCATCTGGGATCACAAATGCCAAAGTGCACTGGACGAAATCAAGCAATATCTGCAGAATCCGCCTGTATTGGCTGCTCCCGTTAAAGGAAAACCTCTCGTCTTATATACGACCGCCCTCGAAGGTTCCTTAGGCGCGCTGTGGGCACAAGAAAACGACCAAGGGAAAGAGAGAGCCCTTTATTATCTGAGTCGAGTTCTCCTGGGGGCAGAAAGCAATTACTCTCCTATTGAAAAACACTGCCTGTCACGCCCCGCTTCCCAGAGTACGCAAGATTGGGCACGTGACATAGCCAACCATGCTACCTGTGAGTAGGAAGTATCCATCCACAGTCACATTACGGTTGTAGAGATATCAAGAACAAGATAAATAAACTATCTAACACATGTCCAAATCCATAATGATAAGAGTCAATGAAAAATAAATGCGGAAGCAATGATCCAATACAATAATAGAAAGGTACGTCCCATAATGCGGGATCGAACCTAGAAATAAAATGCAATAAATGAACTAACCACTGCAGAACTCACAAATCAGCCTGCTGGCTGAAGTACTCCTGCTCGGTCAGCGACAGTGGTAAAGAATCTGGGCCATGCAAAACCCAGACGTCAGCACGTCATGTCAACCAATAATATAATATAAACATGGTAATAAGCAATGCAGGGATGAACATGAATAAGCAGTACTATGAAATAACAGTGCAGGGTAATGTGCAGTGGTAAATTAAACTGTCTTATCAGGTTTCTACTCTATAGTCCTTGAAATCAATTGATGAATCGTCGATGTAACTCAATAGTATCCCGTACATACCCGGGACCACGGCCACAATATTCTCGGCTGCAGCCGAGACATGCCGCTAGGCACAAAACAGGAAAGTGTACACTCGGTAGTACCCCGTACATACCCGGGATCACGGCCACAATATTCTCGGCCGAAACCGAGACATGCCGCTAGGCACAAAACAGGAATGTATACACTCGAACAGGTAGTGAACTGTCGAGTTACAAGTCAGGTTCATTTTTGATTTCCCCATACCCCCAAGCTATGTATGTCGAGTCAGGTATTCAGTAATCAAGGACTAATGCCAACACAGGATCAGGTAACAGGTCAGGTTTGTCTGGACAGACAACAGGAACGGTCCATGAGGACCCCAAGTCAGGTTTGTTGGCATTAGGCATGAGATCAGGTAACAAGTCAGGTCATGGTACAACAGGTTGTGTCGGTAGGTAAAGGGTACCATGTCCGGTGCATCGGTATGTATGAATGTCATGTGTATCAAGGTTGGGCCAATATGTGACGCAATCGAGGGTGTGCTCACAACAGGTATATAGTCGAATAAGGAACAACAGCAGGAAATAAAGTAAATTAACAATAACAGTTCATTTAATCACAATGGTGCATGAATATGGTGCAGTTGTATTATATTAACAGGTTCGAGCACCCGTGGGGTGCACTAATCACAGGGTAGCGCAATATCAATAACAGGAAGTAATGAAGCTATATGAAATTAAAACTAAGCATAAGTAATTGTCACATGGATGATCTAACAATTAAAAGCAAGGACGATTTAAATGATTAGTTAGTTAAAAGCATGGATTAATAGCAGACCACTTAAATTCACGAAGCTACTATACTGATTTAATGTCAAGGAGAAATGCAACCGTCAATTCTAGTCATACTGTACTATCGATATCACCGTCATTGTGCTGTTGTACTATATAATATGATATTCAACTGCATAGCAAGACTAAATCTTGTATGCTAGCATGTTAGAGCAAGTATTCGGATACTTGCCTCGACGGTTTCGCAAACCGAAAAGCACGGATGCAATGTCGGCGGAAAACACTAGACGGATGCACGGGCCACGGATCGAGTCCAAACAGCGAACAACGGGACCGCACGGAACAGAGGACTTCGCTGGAAAGTCGGGTCCAAACGACGGCACGGCCGGAAACCGGCGAAAAGTCAAAACGGCAACAAGTTAGCAAAAACATACGATACCGTAAACTAAGACCAGCGGGGGGTTTAACATTAGTGGAAAGGTAAAGGGATGCTTACAGGGGTGGTAAAGGTGTCAACCGCGACGGTTCGACGGCGATGGGGCGCCGGCGGCGAACAGAAAACGCGGCTGGCTGAAATTGGCTGGAGATCGCTGGAAAGGGATGTTGCCGTGCGTAGGGGAGGTCCTGGCCTGATCTGGATCGTAGGGGGAAAGAAGAGGTGGTCGGCGGTGGCTCTGGCAACGCCGACGATGGTCTACGGCAGCTTTCCCGGCGACCGGAGAATGCTAGGGTTAGGCTCGGGTGCAGCTGCAGCACCGGCGAGGGAAGGAGGAAGAAGACGACGAGGTTGGGACGAGGATGAAGGGAGGAAAGCCTTGGCGTCGTCGGCGATGGGAGGCGGCGGCGACGGCGAGATCTGCGGCTGGTGGTGGCGTCGGGGGGTTGGGTTGCAGTGCAACGCAGGCGAGGGAAAGGAGGAAGAAGAGGAGGAAGGGATGCTGTCGAGGCCGAGGAGGCGATGAAGACGGTGGTGGTGGTGTTGTCGCGGGGAGATCGGCGGCGACGGCTCGTGGTGGCTCGGGTTAGGGTTCTCGCGAAAGTTTTCCTTGTGGGGGGGTTGAGAACGAGGAACAGGGGAATATAAATAGAGAGAGAGAGAGAGGGTTTGTTAGAGAGAGAGAGAGATTGAGGCGGGGCCCACGAGGGATTAATCCCCTCGTGATTGGCCAGGGAAAAATTTTGAGAAGGGATTTAAGGGATTAGTCTGTTATTTAATTAACAGTTGAGATTGAATATATATATTTATTATAGTTTTAGATTATAAAATTAAATTGGGATTTGGCGCAAAAATGAAACATTTCCAAATCGCGCCCGGGTTGCGCCCAAATGTTTCAAATTCAAACTATAGGATTTTAAGCGAGTTCCAAACTTTGTAAAGAGGTGTTTTATAATTAAAATGCATGCCCCCAAGTTGGACACTTGCATGCGCGCGTAGTCGTCCAAACTTGCCCGTTTCACCGAACGGGACGGAATCTCGACGCGCGGACGCTACCACGCGACTAGTGGCGACGAGTAGGCCAACATGGATATTTTTAATTTTATTTTAGGTGTTAAAATTTGTTATATGCCAAAATGAGTTAACCGGTTAAAAATTTAGCAAAAACACCAAACAATCAAGATAATTGAAATGAGCAATGTAACACTCAACCAGTACCAGAAGCAGTATTATTGGGCTCGGGTGTTACACTGCCTGGCGTTGATCTTCGCGATAACGAAGCTCAGACATTATGCGTTGGCACATGAGGTCCATCTCATATTAAAGGTGGATCCTCTCAAATATTTAATGTCAAAGGCTATATTAATGGGACGACTCGCTAAATGGGCCCTGCTCTTGATGGAGTTCTCGATAACTTATCGACCCCTCAAGGCAGTGAAAGGACAGGCCATCGCCGACTTCCTCGCTGAGCATCCGATACCTGCCGAATCTCTCTTGAACTGTGAATTGCCAGACGAGCACGCGTTTGACACGATCAACGGGGAGAGAAGAGAGAATGATACCCAATGGGAACTCTACTCCGATGGAGCATCTTCCATGAAGAAGCGCAAACAAAGCACCCCCATAATCAAATCAGGGGTAGGCCTCATCTTTGTGACTCCACAAGGAGGGATAATGCGCATTGCCTTCTCCTTAACAGAGCCGAGGACAAATAATGAGTCCGAATATGAAGCTTTGATAGCAGGTCTTGAGATCGCTATCGACATGGGAATTGAAAACCTTCTCATATAAGGAAACTTCCAACTGGTCGTTAGTCAAGTAAACGGCGACTATCAAACGTGCAAGCCAGAGTTGGTGAAGTACGGCAAGAGAGTACAGTAGCTGCTAATTCAAATTCCTTCCTACACCTTAGAAAGCATACCGCGTGCTGAAAATAGCAAGGCGGATACATTAGCCAAGCTTGCTAAAGAACTGGTTGACGAGAGCCTCGATGACGTGAGGATCATTGTGCAAAACCGTCGGGTTCTTGAACCAGCAGAAATATCTACGGAGTCGTCCGAAGAAAAGGGAGTGACCAAGCAAATGGCTCTGCAAATAAAAGACCAGGAAAAGGCTAAGAATTGGAGGGAAGTCTTCATAGACTACTTCAAATCCAGTCGAGTACCTGAAGAGGCGTCGTCAAGACATCAGCTCATCAAACGAGCTCTTTCTTTTGCCTTCGACAATGATACTCTGTATAAAAGATCATTTGATTCTCTGTGGCTAAGATGCCTGGGACCTGAAGAGGCAAAGAGAGTCGTCCAAGAAACTCACGACGAACTCTGCGGTTCTCACCAAGTCGGGCAAAAAATGAAGCTGAAGATCAAACGGATGGGCTATTATTGGCCCACAATGATCCAAGATTGCCTCGAATATGCAGAGCAATGCCACTCGTGCCAGATTCACGGAGACTTTATCCATCAGCATCCAAATCCATTGCATCCGACGGTGGCTAGCTGGCCATTCGAAATGTGGGGAACTGACATAATCAGGCCCATCGAACCGACATCGTCCCGAGGACATCGGTTCATTTTGGCGAAAACTGATTACTTCTCCAAATAGGCAGAAGCAGTACCACTGTGGGAAGTAAAGACGGAAAATATACTCCATTTCTTCAAGACACACATCATTTATTGGTTCGGCACTGCGCGACGGATCATCTCCGATAACGGACAAGCCTACTGAAGCCACAAGATCAGCCGTTTCACACAACAGCATAACATAGACTGGAGATACTCTTCATTCTATAATCCTCGAGCTAACGGTCTAGATGAGGCTTTCAATAAGACCTTGACAAAGATCGTGATGTCTCGAAGTAAGAGGGACTGGCACGAGAGATTGCATAAAGCACTCTGGGCATATCGAACTACGTTCAAAACGGCCACGAACACAACGCCGTACGCGTTGGTATTCGGTACGGAAGCGGTACTCCCCCTTGAGATAGAGCTACCCTCTCTGCGAGTGGCAGTTCACTATGTAATACCCAGTTCTTTTGCGCACCATTGTCCATATTTTTTTTATATAAGGCTACTTACAAAGTTTAAACATTTATAATTATAATTATTTTGTTTTACCTAGCCCTAACTTATACAAACCCTATTTTACCTTATTTTATTTCCCATTTTCCAAGCCCGTTTCCCTTTTTAACCCAACCCCAATTCCTTTTCTCCATTTCCATTTTTCCAAGCCCATTCTTTTCCCTAGTCCAAACATAAACTTAAAACCAAAACAAATAAATAAATTCTTTTCCAGCCCAATTTCCCTCACCCAACCCAACACAAATTAAATTGATTTAGCTTAAAAATCTCTGGCCCACCCTCTTTTTCTTCTAATTTATTTGAAACCCCCGGCCCAGCATCCAATTCCTCAGCCCACATAAACTAATTTAGATATATATATAAAATCCACAATTTCTAGAGGCCCAGATTAAAACATTTATTCTCAGCCCACTCCCATATTTTCTTTTCTAAATCCTTCATTCCCGGCCCGGCCTTTCACCTCCCCAGCCCGTGCCCGCTTCACCCGACCCGACCCGCTCGTAACTTCATCTTCCCTACGTTTCCAACTTTCCCGCTCGAATCTTCCCGTTGCGCCCACGTCGCCAATGCCCCGCTCCTCGCGCCCGCGACGCGCGCACTTCCCCCTACGACCTGCTCCACTCAGTGATCCCTCAAACTCCTCCTACCTCTCCCCCCTCTCCTCACTCTCGGTCTCTCACTCGAATCCCTGCTTCCACGAACTTCGAACCCCATCACCCGCTCACCGACGACGACGACCGACCACCTACCTTGACCGACGTCGACGAGCTACCACTGCAACCCATCACCGCCGCTGCATCCTCCACCACCGAGTGCCACTTCTCTGTACACCCGAGCACCCTCTGCCTCACTACTGTTGCCACCTCGCCGGAGCTCACAGCTGAACCCATTCTCCACTCCAACCTCCCTTCAACACCCTCCTCGTCTTCCTAACACCACCACCACTTCCTCATCTTGCTGCTGGCACTCACAACGGCCAACTCGTCAGCACCCACCCCGGCACCAATTCACCACCGAGCTCCTCTGCATCACCTCGGCCGCCTTAGCTACCCGACGGCACCTCCGTCGACCCCACGTAAGTCTCTCTCCCTTTCTCTATCTCTCTGTTGCTCTTCCCCTTTCTCTCTTTCTGTTTCTCTCTCTCAATCTCTATCTCTCTCTGCCTCTCTCTCTCTCTCTAAATCTTTCTCTCTCTTCTCTCTAAGCCTCTCTCTCTCTCTCTGTCTAACTCTCTCTCTCTATCTCTTTCCCTCTCTCTAAAAATTCCTCTCTCTTTTTATCAGCATCTCTACCTCCCCCGCATCAAAATAAGGAACAACTTAGAGCAGTGAAAAAAAGGAGGGCACGGAGAGTAACTGGAGTGAGTACAATCGTCTGATTCCAAGGGGCCGAACCTGTGCTGCGCCCGTGACGCGATCGTGCTGCTGCCGCTGCCGGACCCTCGTCGACACGCCTCCAGGAAATTTTAATACTTGCTTCATGCTACTTGTGATATTACATTTCAATCACCTTTAATTCCCGCTTATACTTTTCGTGTAAAATTGTTATAAGTTATATGTCCGATGTACGATCCCAATGAAAACCTTCAATTAATTTGACGGAATTTGATTGCATATCGTGGACCGTGTGATAATGAGCCTTGTGTAGGAGTTTCACTGCAAAATATGACCGTAAACGACTTAGACGAACACTCCCTATTACACCCATAAAAACTAGGAATTTCCCGCACCTGAAAGTCGTTAAAATCACAATAAATCGTGTACATATTGAAATGATGCGTTCGAGGGCTCAAATGGAAGAAGACTCGACGCCCTGTAACCCTATGAAAGTTTTTAATGGTTTCTGTACTATAATTATGACGATAATTGGCTCGGAGAGCGGCTCTGGACTGCTGTGGAGAGCAACCCTGGTTATTGTTTTCTGTCCCGTAATCTTTGCTACCTTGCGGTCTGAACTCGTATGTTACAGAACCCTACACCATATTGAAGTTGAATCTGTTAGCTAAATTACGCAAGTTATCTCACCCGGTTTCACTATCGTTTACTATTTAAAATCCAATTTAAAAGATCGGGACGTATAGAAGTCCCAAACAGAACCGGAACGGACACCCCAATGTTGAATAGTGTATAACTCCTGACGTACAGATGCGATTGAGAATACGTCTATTGCATTGAAAACCTTACTGAAAACCCTAGATTTCATTCAACTGTATCGTCGCTAAAATCTGATCCCAACTGGGATTAAAATGCGTTGCGAAACGGACTTCCGATTCTGAAACCGGATTTCCAGCAGTGAACGCTTAAAATGAAATGGCCATATCTGGTGATCCCGAAACCCGATTGACGTGAAACTAAATTTTCTGGATAGATAATCAAACATACTACTTATCCCCTGTTCATTGTTTCGCTAAATTGTGCATGTATGATTTATGATAAATTATGCAAGTGGTAGGATACCGACATATGACATCTTAATCATGCCTTACATACTATTTTCTCATCACATCATATATATATGTCATTGCATTGGTAACCTAGTGATCATGTGCATTACCCAGTGTTAGGTATTAGTGGTGATTGTGGCAAGTACGTTAGTGTTCGTGTATGAGTGGATAAGTGGAAGTGACACGTACTTGTACACAATCAGTGGACCCTATTGTCTATTGCATTGTCGACGTCTGTGGGGCGCGTATAAGTGTGACTATAAGTGGTATGGGACACTTCTGGAAGCACTTGTATAGGTGTCACAGGTAAGGCACCAGACACTGCCCATTTATCTTGGGTATCAGTCGGGACGTGCTTGATGGAGATCCTGTCTCCAGTTCTCGCACAGACTTGTCATGGACCGATCGGTATTTGAGGTTATGGTTGGCGTTTGATGTAGAACACGGGGTGTGGGGTAGTTTGAGTGTGAGTTCAACAGAATCTCGGGAGTCCCATGCCGGTATATATATATATGGAGATATATGGAGATTTACAGGATACATGATTGTTACCGTGAGTTATATTTTGGGCCCGTGGTCCCTTGCCCTTGGTTCCTACCCTTGGGTGGAGGACACTCACGAGTGGTTGACTCTCACACTTGGACTGACGATAGGCTTAGTGACCTGTACAGTGAGACTTAGAGACTGATAGGGATAGTGATATTGACATGCATTACTTACTGTATCGACACACCTGACATACTATTTTACTGCGTTACTGTTCACCTGATCTATTAGACACTGCATTGGTTACTCCATGTTCATATCTTTACTGTCTTGATTTACTGTTATATATCTATTATCACTGTTCGAGTTACCACTGGCACCTATATATATATATATATTGCTATCATGTCGCTCTGACGACCTGAGTATGCATGCTCAGAGTGAGAAGTGGACTTAGCTTGGACCAGGACAAGACGTACCTCAAGGACATCATGGACATTTTGATCAGCTACCCAGAACTATACTCTCTTGATTCCCATCTGGTTAGTCCTTTGTATTTGTTTTGATTTATATACTGCATTTCTCATTACCTGTGTATTGTATTACTGTTTACCACGTAAAGCTAGAAGCCGAAGTGTGACTACGGAAGGATATTTCCTCGACCGTAGGAGCATGGCTGGCCTTGTCAACCCCTCGTATTCCGTATTCTGGGAAGCGGGGCGTGACATGGTTTTGTTGGTATCAGAGCCAGGTTTTGCTATGATTGGGATTGCAGTTCCGAGTAGAGCTTGACGATTTAAGCCGCTCTTTCGGTCTAGATTGTGAAATGTTATCTTTGACTTGAATCTTTATTATTCGTCATGCCATATTTTGACTCCATCCGTTAGAGTTCTGGGCGACTTAGTAGAGTTACGGGGTTATAATTATGAACCGCAGCATAGTTACAATACTGTACTCTATTGGGTAACTGGGAGTTCTACATTTGTTTTCCGCTTGATTGAGTTTCACTCACCCAATATTCTTGTTTCATTGTCTATTCTATATCCTGTTCTGATTTTTCCTTTGTATCTTATGCCGGCCTAAAAATGTTGTTTCAGGATCATGTCTTCCAACGATTCTTTCTCTATCTCCACTCCCCAGAATCAGACCGTTGAGATCCTGAGTGCACTGCAAAGTCTGAAGGAAGCTCAGGAGCGAACAAACGACCTATTAGATGAAGGACTGAGAAGGCAGGTGAATCAGGCACCAACGGAAGTCTCCAATCGTAAAGGGGTCCCTGTTAGACGAGGAAAAGAGGGGAAGATGAAGCGCCTACTTGTTCCCGCGCGACAGAAGCAGCAGAAGACCCAATATTGTGTGTACTGCAAGAGGCCAGGACATCTTCAGAGGGATTGTCGCCGCGCCCAGTGGAAATGCCTGATTTGCTAATCCAGCGGACAATAGTTGCCTTAATAGGAAGGAGCTACAAGGAGGCAGTTCGTCCACACTCCCCACTCCTGCTAATTGATGGATATTTCGTAGTTCGAGCTTCGAGAATAGTGCGGACCCAAAATAGGATTCAACTCGCATGACGAGATTGCAGCGGTCCAGAAATCAAAGAAGAATTATCATGTTTTCTGCTTTCAGTAATAATGTTGTCACCCTCTTGTAAATATTTCTCTTCGTTTGAAATCTTATATCCGTCGAACTTTTAGTTGAATGCAATAAAACTTTGAATCGTAATGTATGTATCGTTCTCTTGCTTTCCCCCTTATTTATACTACTCATTACAACAGCATTTTTTTAGAAAAAAAATTGGTTTTTCAGTCCCTGCCTACCGCATACTTTCCTGTACTCCGTATCCTTAGTTATTTTCTTAATATGGTCCACTGTCTAATCATGACTCTTTCTTTTCAGGCCATGGCCCATCCTGGAGCAGCGCCGCATCTAGATGAGGATGCACAGTCATGCGTTTTCTTAGACCGCATGCTGGTGAGTTCGGACGATGAGGTAAATGGCCCCCAGGTCATTTTCAGAAACAGCGATTCCGAGGACGAAGGAGCCGCCGCCCCAGAAGTTGACATGATCAGCGATTCCGACAAGGAGGAAGGAAACCCTGGAGAGAACCCGATAGAGGAAGATCCCGAGGAGGGCCCGATAGAAGAAAATCCAGTGGAGGAAAATCCCATGGAAGAGAATCCAGAAGAAGATAATCACATGGAAGCAGATCTCGATGAAGAAGCCCCAGCCGAGGAAGAAGGACCGGAAGAACAAGACCCTGCTATGGAAGAACTCCCAATGGCGGTCCCTGCGAGGCGCTATGGAAATGGACGCCCCTACCTGAGCGCGCGAGCCTACCGTAACCTGCTGAACCTCCACAACCGCGACTGACGGGATTTAGCTGTTGTCTCCTCTGGCCAAATAACTCCGTGTATAGTTTAGGGCTATCTTTCACTTTTCGAGAATGCTTTGTTTAGAATTTTCTGGAATGAAATAAAATTTCTGAGTTCGCTAATCTTTTGATTACTGGTTCACTTGATGCTTGACTGTTGCCTATACGTCCCTCCCCCTGAGATTTGTTACTGTCCTTTGCTCCTGCACCTTGTGTTGTTTTGACCCTCGCTTAGATTAAAAAGCGCCGCACCCCGATCTTTTGGATGGGCCACCCTTCATCTTTCGTATGTGCCTTGTTTGAGATCTTCTGGAGGAGAAATTGATAGTGAAATTTCCGAGTCAGCTGACCCTTCGGGTTTTGATTCACATGATGTATCGACCGTTTTCTTTCCCATACATTCCTTTTCCCCCTGTGGTCCTTTGCTGCTCACGCTTACTTCCCGTGCTGACCCGACCCCAATCTCTTTGACCTTCAGTCTAAAGCCGTCACACTCCGACCTTTTGAGTGAGCCATACTCCATTGTAACCCCTGCCCTAGCTAGCCCTATACATTTTCGTGCTATTTTCCTATTACCCTAACTATATTTAGGGACATCGTTATTCGAAAATTTAGTTTTCATTATCTTGTATTTATCGAAAAGTGCGTATTATTAACTATCCCCGTTTTATTCATTCCTAGTACCTCACTACTAATCTTCCCATTATTTTCGGTAGCGCAACCATATATTGCACATATTATATTATGAAATGTTTCTTATTTTCACCATGTGGATTTTCCTAAGTTACTTAAAATTTATTTTCTTTTTATCGATACCTTATACTAGGGTGTTTTAACCTATCGACAAATCCTTCACCATTTTAATATTGTTACCTTAGTTTTCTCGAGTATTATACTTATAGCTTGCTATTATAGATAGTTATGTCTGATGCTATTATCTTAGCTGCGCTGGTTCGATATACATATGTACACATATATTTTGGGTTTCGATTTTATCGAGCACGCCTCGAATATTATTGTTCGCTATTGTTATTTTTATTCTCGTATACATGTAGTTTGCCCTTATGATTGAGTCTGCCTTATACTTACTTAGACCTACCCTTTGTTACGTTAGCCTTATACATATATAGACCTTCAAAATTCTTCTATCTGACCTTTTGTAAACCACTATGCACTATTGTTCGAGATAGTAGCTTTTCGCTTATGATTTTATAGCTTATTGTTTATTTTAAATTTCGAGAACGAAATTTTTGTAAGAGTGGTATGATGTAATACCCAGTTCTTTTGCGCACCATTATCCGTATTTTTTTTATATAAGGCTACTTACAAAGTTTAAACATTTATAATTATAATTATTTTGTTTTACCTAGCCCTAACTTATACAAACCTTATTTTACCTTATTTTATTCCCCATTTTCCAAGTCCGTTTCCCTTTTTAACCCAACCCCAATTCCTTTTCTCCATTTCCATTTTTCCAAGCCCATTCTTTTCCCTAGTCCAAACATAAACTTAAAACCAAAACAAATAAATAAATTCTTTTCCAGCCCAATTTCCCTCACCCAACCCAACACAAATTAAATTGATTTAGCTTAAAAATCTCTGGCCCACTCTCTTTTTCTTCTAATTTATTTGAAACCTCCGGCCCAGCATCCAATTCCTCAGCCCACATAAACTAATTTAGATATATATATAAAATTCACAATTTCAGAGGCCCAGATTAAAAAATTTATTCTCAACCCACTCCCATATTTTCTTTTCTAAATCCTTCATTCCCGGCCCGGCCTTTCACCTCCCCAGCCCGTGCCCGCTTCACCCGACCCGACCCGCTCGTAACTTCATCTTCCCCACGTTTCCAACTTTCCCGCTCGAATCTTCCCGTTGCGCCTATGTCGCCAACGTCCCGCTCCTCGCGCCCGCGACGCGCGCACTTCCCCCTACGACCTGCTCCACTCAGTGATCCCTCAAACTCCTCCTACCTCTCTCCCCTTCTCCTCACTCTCGGTCTCTCACTCGAATCCCTGCTTCCACGAACTTCGAACCCTATCACCCGCTCACCGACGACGATGACCGACCACCTACCTTGACCGACGTCGATGAGCTACCACTGCAACCCATCACCGCCGCTGCATCCTCCACCACCGAGTGCCACTTCTCTGTACACCCGAGCACCCTCTGCCTCACTACCGTTGCCACCTCGCCGGAGCTCACAACTGAACCCATTCTCCACTCCAACCTCCCTTCAACACCCTCCTCGTCTTCCTAACACCACCACCACTTCCTCATCTTGCTGCTGGCACTCACAACGGCCAACTCGTCAGCACCCACCCCGGCACCAATTCACCACCGAGCTCCTCTGCATCACCTCGGCCGCCTTAGCTACCCGACGTCACCTCCGTAGATCCCACGTAAGTCTCTCTCCCTCTCTCTATCTCTCTGTTGCTCTTCCCCTCTCTCTCTTTCTGTTTCTCTCTCTCAATCTCTATCTCTCTTTGCCTCTCTCTCTCTCTCTCTCAATCTCTGCCTCTCTCTCTCTGTCTCTCTCACTCTAAATCTCTCTCTTTCTTCTCTCTAAGCCTCTCTCTCTCTCTCTCTGTGTGTGTCTAACTCTCTCTATCTCTTTAAATCTCTCTCTCTTTCCCTCTTTCTAAAAATTCCTGTCTCTCTTTATCAGCATCTCTACCTCCCCCGCATCAAAACAAGGAACAACTTAGAGCAGTGAAAAAAAAGGAGGGCACGGAGAGTAACTGGAGTGAGTACAATCGTCTGATTCCAAGGGGTCGAACCTGTGCTGCGCCCGTGACGCGATCGTGTTGCTGCCGCTGCCGGACCCTCGTTGACACGCCTCCAGGCAAGTTTAATACTTGCTTCATGCTACTTGTGATATTACATTTCAATCACCTTTAATTCCCGCTTATACTTTTCGTGTAAAATTGTTATAAGTTATATGTCCGATGTACGATTCCAATGAAAACCTTCAATTAATTTGACGGAATTTTATTGCATATCGTGGCCCGTGTGATAATGAGCCTTGTGTAGGAGTTTCACTGCAAAATATGACCGTAAACGACTTAGACGAACACTCCCTATTACACCCATAAAAACTGGGAATTTCCCGCACCTGAAAGTCGTTAAAATCACAATAAATCGTGTACAGATCTAAATGATGCGTTCGAGGGCTCAAATCGAAGCCGACTCGACGAACTATAACTTTATGCAAGTTTTTAATGATTTCTGTACTACAATTATGACGATAATTGGCTCGGAGAGCGGCTCTGGACTGCTGTCCAGAGCAACTCTGGTTATTGTTTTCTGTCCCGTAATCTTTGCTACCTTGCGGTCTGAACTCGTATGTTATGGAACCCTACACCGTATTGAATTTGAATCTGTTAGATAAATAACGCAAGTTATCTCACCCGGTTTCACTGTCGTTTACTATTTAAAATCCAATTTAAAAGATCGGGACGTATAGAAGTCCCAAACAGAACCAGAACGGACACCCCAATGTTGAATAGTGTATAACTCCTGACGTACAGACACAATTGAGAATAAGTCTATTGCGTTGAAAACCTTACTGAAAACCCTAGATTTCATTCAACTGTATCGTCACTAAAATCTGATCCCAACTGGGATTAAAATGCGTTGCGAAACGGACTTCCGATTCTGAAACCGGATTTCCAGCAGTGAACGCTTAAAATGAAATGGCCATATCTGGTGATCCCGAAACCCGATTGACGTGAAACTAAATTTGCTGGATAGATAATCAAACATAATACTTATCCATTGTTCATTGTTTCGCTAAATTGTGCATGTATGATTTATGATAAATTATGCAAGTGGTAGGATATCGACATATGACATCTTAATCATGCCTTACATACTATTTTCTCATCACATCATATATATATATATATTATTGCATTGGTAATCTAGTGATCATGTGCATTACCCAGTGTTAGGTATTAGTGGTGATTGTGACAAGTACGTTAGTGTTCGTGCATGAGTGGATAAGTGGAAGTGACACATACTTGTACACAATCAGTGGACCCTATTGTCTATTGCATTGTCGACGTCTGTGGGGCGCGTATAAGTGTGACTATAAGTGGTATGGGACACTTATGGAAGCACTTGTATGGGTGTCATAGGTAAGGTACCAGACACTGCCCATTTATCTTGGGTATCAGTCGGTACGTGCTTGATAGAGATCCTGTCTCCAGTTCTCGCGCAGACTTGTCATGGACCGACTGGTATTTAAGGTTATGGTTGGCGTTTGATGTAGACCACGGGGTGTGGGGTAGTTATAGTGTGAGTTCAACAAAATCTTGGGAGTCCTATGCCGGCATACATATATATATGGAGATATATGGAGATTTACAGGGTACATGATTATTACCGTGAGTTATATTTTGGGCCCGTGGTCCCTTGCCCTTGGGTCCTACCCTTGGGTGGAGGACATTCACGAGTGGTTGACTCTCACACTTGGACTGACGATAGGCTTAGTGACCTGTACAGTGAGACTTAGAGACTGATAGGGATAGTGACATTGATATGCATTACTTACTGTATCGACACACCTGACATATTATTTTACTGCGTTACTGTTCACCTGATCTATTAGACACTGCATTGGTTACTCCATGTTCATATCTTTACTGTCTTGATTTACTGTTATATATCTATTATCACTGTTCGAGTTACCACTTGCACCTATATATATATATATATATATATATATATATATATATATATATATATATATTGCTATCGTGTCGCTCTGACGACCTGAGTATGCATGCTCAGAGTGAGAAGTGGACTTAGCTTGGACCAGGACCAGACGTACCTCAAGAACATCACGGACATTTTGATCAGCTACCCAGAACTATACTCTCTTGATTCCCATCTGGTTAGTCCTTTGTATTTGTTTTGATTTATATACTGCATTTCTCATTACCTGTGCATTGTATTTCTGGTTACCACGTAAAACTAGAAGCCGAAGTGTGACTACGGAAGGATATTTTCTCGACCGTAGGAGCATAGCTGGCCTTGTCAACCCCTCGTATTCCGTATTCTGGGAAGCGGGGCATGACACACTACGAGCTAACAGACGAAGAAAATGCTGACCTTCGAGTTGAAGAGCTCGATGCCCTTGATGAAACCCGGCTCATAGCGCAACAAAATCTGGTGGCTTATAAAGTAAAGATGACACGCTCATATGAGAAATTGACTAGGCCGAGAACATTCCGCCAAGGCGAACTCGTGCTAGTGGTAAAAAGACCTATGATCCCTAATCATGCCAAACGGTGGAAATTTGAGCCACACTATGAAGGCCCGTATATCATAGACAAAGTCTACCAGGGTGGAGCCTATCTACTCATGGACATACATGGTGAGAGACCTTTCAGGCCAATAAACGGTTGCTTCCTAAAGAAGTACTACGCCTGACGAGTCACGGCTTAGGTCAACGATAGATGACGACGACTATGTCCGCTCTCTATCTTCCTAAGCCCAAACTCTATAAGTAGTAGCCGGTTCGGACCGAAACGTCCTTAAACTAACGATGGACCACCATGTCCGAAAAATGGCTGTTGACTGAGACGTCGATAAACTACTATAGACTGCAGCATCCCAAGGCTGACACAAAAAAAACATAAAAAGAAAACGGTATGTCCATAAGCAAAAACGGCACGGATGAAAACCTGAAAGGGCTCCGTGAGTAAAAACAGCAGGGCTACCGGCGAGTTTTGTGAAAACCCGAAAGGGCGTGATCTCGTTAAAAGACACCTGCAAGGTCCTCTCGACCTTGTGAGGAGAAACCACCAGCATGAGATCCTTACGACTCACAAGGAAGTAACACACTTAGGGATCCCCACAATTTCTAAGGAGAAATTACACTTGCGAGATCCTTACGACTCGTAAGGAGAACCCTCTTATGAGACCCTTACGGCTCATAAGATTCAAAAGTCTTAAGCTACAGGGATCTGAACTTGTTCTTAAGCAGCCACCACAACCTCCAATACTGCCCTACAAGCGGCTCAATGCTGACCCTTGTATACAATCCACGGGCGCGAATAAACATTTCCCTAACAAAGTCCCATCCGCGACTAGGGATATGTTTGGACAGTAAACCCCCTTGTAAGCCCTCTCGACTTATAAGGAGAAAGCACTTTTGTAAGATCCTTACGACTTATAAGAGACCATGCACTTAGGAATCCTCATGATCCCTAAGAAGAAAACGCACATACGAGATCCTCACGACTCATAGGGAGAAATACCTTTATGAGACCCTTACGGCTCATGAAATTAAAAGCCTTAGTCGGCAGGATCCTAACCCTGTCTACTAAGTCACCTTTGTTCGACATCGACGAAGGCAAATGACGATTCGCTCTTGACAATATTCCAGTTGTAGCGGTGCTGATGCCGAAATCGGTGTCTAATTCCAAGCTTGCAGCGAAAAGCCAGCGAGCCACACATGCATACGAAATAGCCGAAATGATGGGGAAACTTGCAACAAAATCAGCAAGTAAAAACGTATGCATATAAAAATAGCTGAAATGATTGGGCAACTCGCAATAAAAAGCAGTGAGTAAAAATAAAACAAATAGCCGAAATGATTGGGCACCGCGAAAAATAACCGAAATGATTAGGCAATCGCGACCTTCACGATATAAAAGCTGAAATGATAGAGCATCGCGGAAAGAAATAAAAAAAAAGTTTTGAAAAAATGAAATTTATGCCCTACATATGATATCACATCAATCCCTGTATACAATCCAGGGGTACAAACAAAGAAGGAATCACACCTTCCCTCCCCAGGCTCCATCAGAAGAAAAAGCCAAATCTCAATGGTTCACAGACAGCCTGGAGATCATCTCAATATCCGTCTCATTTCAACAGACACGACATCAACAAATCGGAGCTATGGTAGAATCCCCAGTTCCATGACTCGACGATGCATAAACAACCGAGAGTCAACTCCTGGTCACGTGGAACACGACCTATGTCAATCCTGACCCCGTGGGAAACGTCCAGAGCGGAGCCTGGTCCTCGCAGAACACGGCTATGTCAAACCGACCCCGTGGGAAGCATCCAGAGAAAATTCCTGGTCACGTGGAACACGGCCTATGTCAATCTTGACCCCGTGGGAAACGTCCAGAGTGGATCCTAGTCCTCGCAGAACACGGCTAAACATCCAGAGCAAATTCCTGGTCACGTAGAACATGGCCTATGTCAATCTTGACCCCGTAGGAAACATCCAGAGCAGAGCCTGGTCCTCGCAGAACACGGTTATGTCAATTAGACCCCGTGGGAAGCATCCATAGCAAATTCCTGGTCACGTGGAACACGACCTATGTCAATCCTAACCCGTGGGAAACGTCCAGAGCGGATCCTGGTCCTCGCAGAACACAGTTATGTCAATCCGACCCCGTGGGAAGCATCCAGAGCGGATCCTGGTCCTCGCAGAACACGGCTATAACCCCGTGGGAAGTATCCAGAGCAAATTCCTGGTCATGTGGAACACGGCCTATGTCAATCCTGACCCCGTGGGAAGCGCCCAGAGCGGAACCTGGTCCTCGCAGAACACGTCTATGTCAATCAGATCCCGTGGGAAGCATCCAGAGCAAATTCCTGGTCAGGTGGAACACGGCCTATGTCAATCCTGACCCTGTGGGAAACGTCCAGAGCGGATCCTGGTCCTCGCAGAACACGGTTATGTCAATCCGACCCCGTGGGAAGCATCCAGAGCGGAGCCTGGTCCTCGCAGAACACGGCTATGACCCCGTGGGAAGCATCCAGAGCAAATTCCTGGTCACGTGGAACACGGCCTATGTAAATCCTGACCTCGTGGGAAATGTCCAGAGCGGAGCCTGGTCCTCGCAGAACACGGCTATATCAATCAGACCCCGTGGGAAGCATCCAGAGCAAATTTCTGGTCATGTGGAACACGGCCTATGTCAATCCTGACCCCGTGTGAAACGTCCAGAGCGGATTCTGGTCCTCGCAGAACACGGCTATGTCAATCCTGACCCCGTGGGAAGCATCCAGAGCGGAGCCTGGTCCTCGCAGAACACGGCCTATGTCAAACTTGACCCAGTGGGAAGCATCCAGAGCAAATCCTAGTCCCATAGAACACGGCTAAAGTCAATCTTGACCTCATGGGAAATGGCCAGAGCAACCCCTGACCCCATGAAATGAGGATAATGTCAATCTCATCCATCACTTACGGGTCCTCTCGACTCGTAAGGGAGAAAACTCTTTTAGAAGATCCTTACGACTCTCAGAAGAAAAATGTACTTAGGAATCCTCACGATTCCTAAGGAGAAATTACACTTACGGGATCCTCTCGACCTGTAGGGAGAAAATTCTTTATAAAACCCTCACGGCTCATAAAGTTGAAAAGTCGTAGAAGGTAGTTCTTAACCCTGAACCCTAAGCCATCGCTGTACTACAAAGAAATCAAAATAGACTATCCACAAAATACATTTACTGAAAGGGACACACCATCATGAAGCAAAATATGTCTTTTTTTCATGAATCAAAATGAATACAAAGTACAATTTATGAAAGAATAAAAGAAAATATACTCTCATTCAGGAGTATGTACAAAAGAAGAATAAAAAATATATATACAATTCTTCAAGTCGGCGGGTGATTTAGTAGATTTACCAGTTCATCCCTTTTCCGCTGGGCCTCGGCTTCATGATTCATTATCGTCGAAAGACGGGCCTCCGTTTGAGCCTGTTGGGCCTGGTAGGAGGCAAGCCGGCCTTCAAGCCCTTTTTCAGTAACCTTATGGGCTTCAACCATTTCACGAGTAAAAACGGCGGCCTTATCAATGGCTACCACCTCTTTGATTGCCTCTTAAAGCACCTGCCAAAGTTCATATGCCCTAGTGATCTTGGCCGTAAGATTGGCTTGAAGCTTCCTCAGCGCTTTGGAGGCCAGCTCCCTCTCCGAAAACTTACGGCTGAGTCTTTTCTCGCATGATATCATATTCGCAGTGCACCGCTCAATAAGCCCCTATAAGCTCGCCTTCGCGGCCACAACCTCCGAAGGAAGGCGTGTACATTCAAGAATATGCAGGCAAGCCTCCACCTGCCGACAAAACTCAACCCAGAGTTGCACCAATGTTTCACTATGGTAGGTGGCAAGAAAGGGAAGAGAGCCGTTGGCTTCAGTGGCAAACGCTTCGGCCGTGATCAAACTGCCAGCGCGAAGATCCTCAATTAGGGCTGACAGGGAGTGGAGGCTTAGCTTTGCCATCCATTCCAAGGCACGTAGAGCATAGGGGCCGGGTGGCATGACGATGCGAGATTCTAGCGTGGTAAGAACTGGCAAAACTGTTCAGATTTATAAACAGTCAGCGAGACGGGTAAACAAAGAGTAAATGGAACAACGTTGAGACTTTACTTACCCACATTCATGCAAAAGGGGTCTGAAGGCTCCCCAGGCCCGTCAAGAATCTCAACCTCGTTATCAGCTTCCAGAACTGTAGAAGACATCAATGTCATTATGTGAAATAATAATAACACCGTGAGGAGAGGGCAAAAGCCACTGACCTTGCCCGGAAGAGAGGACGATGTGTTGAGGATATATAGCCTGCGGAGCGGCCATCTCCAACAGGCGCTGAAAAGACTTCCTGGGAGACAGATCGGCAATAGACGCCGCCAAGCCACGCAGTTCTGAAGAGACATAAGGGTTCAGATAATGGACAGATTATTAATGTAAAATATAGAAGGCTACCTTCGATGCTTCTCCCATTCTAGGCTGGAGGGATAGCAGCTTCGGCGGCCTCCTCCATGCCCTCAGGCACATCATCGGGGACGTAGGCCAGTGTAACGACTTCCGAGCGAGGAGCAGTGGCCGCCACTGCAGGCTCCAGCGGAAGGACGGTAGCCTCTGTAGGGTGTTTTTCGTCACCCCATTAAGATGGGAATACGCACGCGCTTGTCAGGCGCATTACAGATCCCCCTGCCTAGGGTAGGCTGGGGTTTATTGATTGTGGGGATCCGAATCTCTGGTAGCCGCGGACTAAGCTGCCGTTAATTACCCCTCGCATTTGGAGTGAAGGATCCTCCGATTGACGGGTTAAACTGGTAATGCGAACTCAATGTGCAGTGTTGTGTTTTGAAGGGGTTTTAGATATATCGGGGGGCCCGCAGAGTTTTTACGGGGGTCCCGCTACCCGAATAGCGGGCTGGGGGTCAAGGAGGTTGGCAGCCTCCTTACGGGGTGCGGGGCAGCGCCCCGGCCCAAAAATTTTTTTGGGAGGGAGAGTGTTGTAGATTATGTGTGTGTGTGAATATATACATATATATAAAATAAAAAAGGAAAAGGCATCCAAAGGATGCGTGGGAAAAAGCGCCAGCGCTTTGAGCGCTAGTGCGCTACGTGTCAGCATGTGGGCGCTCGGGCGCCCTGAGCGCAAGAGCGCTAGCGCTTTGAGCGCTAGTGCACCACGTGTCAGCACGTGGACGCTCGGGCGCTAACGCTCTGAGCGCAAAAGCACTAGTGCTTTGAGCACTAGCGCACCACGTGTCAGCACATGGGTGCTCGGGCGCTAGCGCTTTGGGCGCTAGCGCTCTGAGCACTAGCGTTTTGGGCGCTAGTGCACGTGTCAGCACGTGGGCGCTCGGGCGCTAGTGTTTTGGGCGCTAGCACTCTGAGCGCAAGAGCCCTAGCGCTTTGAACGCTAGCGCACCACGTGGGCGCTCGAGCCGCAAAAGGAACTTGGTCCCTGCAATGGGAGTTGTACTCCCAGAAAGGAGCACTTATTATTTTGTGTGTGTGTGTGTGTGTGTGTGTGTGTGTGTGTGTGTGTGTAAGGAGTTAAACTCCTGGGATGTTTTGAAGCTGATGAGGGGCTTCTCCCCTTGAGCCCTAGTTTTTCCTCAAAGTGGGGTTTCTGGAGATGGGTCTCCTTCTTCTTCCTTTGTTGGCCGGATCTTGAAGATCAAGAAATATGAGATTTTAAAAATCTCTTCTTTCTGAGATCTGATGGCAGATCTGAGTTCCCCTTTGTGAGTTTTATGGTGAAAAACCATTTAGTTTTGAAAAAGAAAGAGCAAAACTCTTGATTTAATTCAAGAGAAAGAAGAAGGTTTTGGAACCTTGAGGAAGGAGAAAGAGGCACATGCCCTAATTTTTTTTGGGAATGAAAAGTCTATATTTTATTCATCATCATGTTGCCTTATATAGGCTTACATATTTACATATAGCCTCTTGGGCTTTACAAAATGGTATTTTGCCCATCCCATGGCTCATGTGCCATTTCTTTTTGCACATAATCCATGGGCTTTACAAAAATTTGGCTTTATGCCCGTTTTGCATACATTCATGCATAAAAAATTACATAAAAATTATTTATTACATGATCTATATTTTGGCATGGAGGAGGCTGGCCGAGGGCTCGACTTGGGCATAGGCCCGCTTGACCTGGGCTTGGCCCCACCTGGCTTGGGGGTTGACCTTGACTTTGACTCGGTCAACCGGTGTGCAAATTTTTACCCCAACAACCTGACTACCTGTCCTGTAATCTCCCGGCCGCCCCCAGAAAGATACATTGGATCGGTGACCAACAAAGATGCCTCTCCCGGGGGAGCAAGCGCTTGGGGAGCGGGAATCACTGGGGGAGGCTCCATCGCAGGAGCAACGGTTGCATCGACCCCCTCCATACTGATTAGTGTTTCATTGTGGATATTAGCTGAGTCTATAGTCAAAGCGCGACTTGAATTCAGATCCTCTGCCATCGCCGAAGTCCCTGCAAAGTTTGTACGAGCATAAGGATATATACATATGTATATGAGCAATACAAAATATTATAAAGAGATACGTGAACATAGCAATGCGCAAGGGAGCCTCTAATATGGCTTATTCAAGCCGACGCTCCTTCCTGAGGAGATATGCTCGCCGAGGTTCAAGAGTAGACTCGTGGCCACCGGTCCACAATGAAAGTGCGTCTTCGGCGTCGGCTGAAACAGCCTGCTTAAGGGCCCTCTCACCCCATTCTTCCAAAGGGCCTATGAATAGCCGCCGTATCGATGGAGGGTCTTCGTAGAAAAGGACAGCAGGATAAGGCCTATTTGGGATCCTTATGTTCTCGGATTCATCTTGTGAACGTCTTATAGCCTCAGCCAATTGTGCGGCTTTCTCGGCAGATGAACCCGGGAAAAGTATACCACCATCTGATTCTTGCATGGCTAGTGGTTCATCTTGAAGAATAGGCTCGGACTCCACTAAAGAGTCGAGCAGATTGGTGACCGTCTTCCTCCACCTCTTGGGCCCAGAACTAACTGCCGAAGACGATCGCTTCCTTCCCCGTGGAGCTTTGGTATGGCGTTGACCCACTTCGCCTTCAATGTCCTCGCTTGGCGGTGCTACCGATGACGATACGGCCATTGCTGACGCCACAGCCGATGACACTGCTACTGGCACCCTATTGGCCCTTGATTGAGCCCTAGTACGCAGCGCCATACCAGCTGTGGGAGTTAAATCCACTTCCGCCGCCTCCGGAATAAGCACGACGCTGGTATCTCTTAAGGGAGGGCGAACCACTGCACGCGGTTGCGGCGGAACTCCCGTGGCTTGGATCGGAATGGGAGCCCTATATTCGAGGAGCACCCTCCTCTCCTCAGTAATAATTGGACTGACTCGGTAGAGGTACCGGCCCGTGAATGACCCCACACATCGAGGAATATGATCATCTTCAGGAATCACGAAGCGGGAACCAGTGTTCAGCCGCATGAAGTGATGAGCAGCGTCACGAACAACTTCTGACGACGGTCTAGGCTCCACTATAAATGCCTCAAAAGGGACACCCTAGTCATATCCGAGTTGCCGAGCAAAGCGGTGTGGGTTGTACCGCATAAAAAGGGCCGCACCGTTCTGACAAAATACCAGATAACCTGGTTTGATCGAATATAGGTGCATGGCCTCCCTGGGCTCCAGAGAAGGTACTCCTTCTTTTGACGAGTCCCAGAGCTGTTGAATCGGTCCTGAGGGAGCAGAGAGGACTCGATCGTTGAATACCATCCCGCCTGTATTGGCATAGAGATTAATCAGCACGCGAATAGCCCCAGACTGAGTCGGGTCAGGAGCAGAAGCGTCCACCAGCCGCATGAGTCGCGGAAAAGTATATGCGTCATAAAAGATGGGTCTTTGATGCGCAACAAATGCCCCCAGCACATGCATCTCAATCCAGGACGTAAAGTAATGAAGAGAGAAATTTACCACATCTACGCCTAGGGTTGAGGTATTAGCCGCAGCGCTTAGCCCATGATACAGATGCGCCAGCCCCGCAATACCAACAGCTAGTCGCGTCCCCTCGGCAATGCAATGAGTGGGGTAAATAACTGAGGCTCTCATGAAACGACGGTGCATGGGAATGGCGAACCAACTGAGCCAGACACTGATGAAGCCCACGAAGAAAGTCTCCTCATCCATACCAGGAGCTGCGATCGACTCGAAAGATACCGCTGACTTGATGTGAATGTAGAACTGCGGCAAGTCCTCTTCTTTAGTCGGTTGCTTATTTAAACCGAACCCAATGGGGTCGTTGATATTCGCGAACTTCGGAGTCATCTTTGACAGGACATCTTGGCGAAGGAAGCAGGCGATAAAGCTTTTAAAAGTGACGGCTTGCTCCTCTGACTCTGCGAATAGCTTCTCAAAAATGCTCAGAGTCTTGATCAAACTTGAGCGCTTGTGGCGGACGGCATTCTCAGTCGACAGGCCGTCAAGCATGGCAGGCTCGGTTTTGAAGACATACTCATCAGGTGGCAGTAGTTCTTCATAGAGTGTCCCCTGACCGGCAACCCTGAGACTTCACGAAACTCTTCCAGAGAAATTGAAACTTCGCGGTCCCCTAGAAAGAAGGTATTGGTGGGAAGATTCCATTGGTTTAAGAAGGCCTTAACCCACTAGACATGAGGGAACTGATAGTGGAAGAGAGACGCATATACCGCCTGATAGAGTCCTACCCTCTGCAGTCGCGCACGATGGGCAGACAGGATATAACGGGCCCAAAGAAGGTAGTCTGTGGGATGTCGAGGGGTAAGCTCTATCTTGTAAATCTGTCCCCATGGCTGGGCTTCGCCTTGGAAAATGCGGCGCCCTAAGATGTCTATAGCCGGCATAGGGTGGTTCGGAATACCAGTTGTTGATGGCTCAAGCCGTCCCATAGGAGTCCAATTCAGCATCTCCACAGAAAAGGCAATCTGTGGATGATCCATGGGCAGAAAGAGATAGGTAGGCTCTGTCGGTATCTCACAAAGAAAGCTGGGACGACCGCGGATGATATGACCATATCAGGTCCCCCATAAAAGCAGATTGGTGCAATTTGGGTCATGAGCCCTGATCATCGCTATCCCCTCTTTGTCCGACGGTGACTGAGGAAAGGCAGCCTCCGAGCGGGTGAAAGGGAAGTATGGAACAGAAGCCATTGTGCCTGAAATAAAAGAAGGGGAAACTGTTAAGCGAAGCCAACACAGGTATATAATATATATGTTTATAAATGTATATATATAAAAAGACAGTGGAAGAAAGCAACAGAGGACTTATTTTATGGGACCATTGGTTACAAAACGCATGGGTCCCACAAAATCAAGATGGCGACTTACTAATGATGAGGCAAAGTAATCATTATGAGAACAAAAGGAAGATTCTCAATAAATGAACAGTGGATTTCAAATGACTCTACACATTCCCCCAAAGAGAAACCCATCTTGGACTCTGCGAAAATCAAGTAGAGCAGGGGAATTAAATTCCCAGAAAACTTTACTGAAATTCTTTTTTGCAAAGAACAACTCAGGAAGAGAAATCCCAAGAGATCATCTTTTAAAGAACTAAGTTCTTTAGAGGAATTAAATTCCAAGGGGAAGTAAATCCCCAGAAGACTTTTTCAGAGCCAAAGCTTTTTGGAATGGAATTAAATTCCAGAGAGAAGACAAGTATCGCCATCGATCCCTGAAGATCAGAGAAGCCCTAAGAGGTTTATTATTTAAAGATTGAGTAGTTTTATTTTTAAAGAACTTAAAAAAATGGGTTCTTGTTAAAGGGAAAAACCCTTGGCGTGGATTTAAAATCCAAATTTCTATAAGGAGTTCCTCCAGCCGTTCAAGATTCTCACCTGAAAAAAGGGAAATCTTTGTTGACAAAGTTAAACTCTGGAAAATTTTTGAATCAGAGAACTAAGCTCTGGGAAAGAGAATTAAATTCTCAGAGGAAAAACAAGCAAGGAGGAAGATGAAAAAAGTGGAGGCGCTTCTAAAGGGACTCCTGCATTTAAAGGAGGTGATGGGGAACGGTTCATCTCCCCTGTTCCCAAGACAGATCCAACGGTCACAAAGGTGACAGCGTTGCACTCACGTGCAAACACGTGAGAACAACGCTGTGGGGGAATTTGTTCCCTGATAAAATATCAGGAAATTCCCCAATGGGGCCACGTGCTGACACATGATAGGTTCCTGTGATCTCTACTTTATAGAATTAAATTCTAGTCAAACAAAAATGTAACAAAACAGCTAAGGAAAAAACCTCAATGAGGCATCACATGCTTACACGTGATGATTCCTTAGCTCTGTTAAAAGGCAGAATTAAATTCTGAATAAAATGTTTAACCAAGAGGGTCACGTGCCAATACGTGACAGGTTCCTAAACTCTTTAATTGATAGAATTAAATTCTATTTCAATGATCAAATATTGGGATCACGTGCAAACACATGATGGGCTTTAAAAGCCTTATGAGCTATTGGAATTGAACTCTAATTAAGGGAAATCAAAGACCCTAACTGGGAAAATATTTCTGGAAAGCTTTCCAAACAAAAAAAATGGTGCTCTGTAAAATAGAGTACCGTTGGATTAAAAATCCAAGGGTGATAAAAAAATCACCAATTTATGGAAAGATTTCGTACAAGGAAAGATTTCCCTGAAATTCACCAAGAATAACAAACAGAATATCTTCTGGATTAAAAATCCAATGGTGAATAAAATTCACCGAGTGATCTAAAAGATCATGTTAGTTACAAAAACAACCAAAATCTTTCAATGAAAGATTCACTAAACAAATTGATTCTTTCTCTTCTCCTATAAATAGGAGCCAAGAAGAGGAGAGAAGGGATGATTTTTGGATCTTGGAATTTTGATTTTCTGGAGAAAAAACAACAGCAGAGAGAAAAGAGAGGAGAATTTAATTCTTAAGAAAAAAAACCATCGGTGAGAAAGGGGAAAGAGATCTAAGCTCCATAAAACAAAAAGAGAAGTTAATTCTCAATCTAAGAGTTTAACTCTTCTGCAAAAGAACTTAGTTCTTCCTCTGGTTGAAGATCTGCAGAAGCAAATCTCCTCACAAGTTGGGAATTTAATTCTCATCGGGGAGATTCTGCCATGCAGATCTAAAACTTAGAGAGAGAATTGAGTTTTGAGAATTTAATTCTCTTAAATTCATAGGAATTTAATTCCTCCAAGACAGAACTAGGGTTTAACCCTATATGAGAATTTAATTCTCCCAAATTCATAGGAATTTAATTCCTCCAAATAAAACTAGGATTCAACACTGCATGAGAATTTAATTCTCCCAAATTCACAGGAATTTAATTCCCCCCAAATAAAATTAGGGTTTAACCCTATATGAGAATTTAATTCTCTTAAATTCATAGGAATTTAATTCCTTCAAGACAGAACTAGGGTTTAACCCTATATGAGAATTTAATTCTCCCAATTTCATAGGAATTTAATTCCTCCAAATAAAACTAGGGTTCAACCCTGCATAAGAATTTAATTCTCCCAAATTCATAAGAACTTAATTCATCTAAATGAAATTAGGGTTTAACCCTACATAGGAATTTAATTCTTCTACATACATGGGAATTTAATTCCTCTAAAACAGAATTAGGGTTTAACCCTACAGAGAATTTAATTCTTAAAATAAGAGACTTAAAGCTCCCCATGCACGTAAAGAACTTGGTCATGTGGTGACACGTGACCCCTATCCTCAATGATCAGAAAAGAAGGAACAGAACTAGGTCACGTGCTCCCACGTGACCCCCTGAAACAGATTCCTTAAAATGAGAAAGAAAAACTTGGAGGCAATGCCTCACGTGTTCCCACATAACTCTCATAATAAAGAGAACAAAGCCAAAGGCAAAATCGATTTTGGGCGCCCTCACATGTCCCCACGTGACCCCTAGCAAAACACTTTAATAAATCAGTGCATGGGTGCCTATCACGTGCCCACACGTGATGGCTGTGAAGACTTAAGTGTTTGACACCTTTGAATACTCTGAGAACAAAACAAAGGAAGACTGGTCCCCACCTTCAGAGGCCTCACATGGCTCCACGTGACCAATCCAATTTTAGTGTTTAACACTATTTTTGAGCGTTTTGTCCTTGGTGTTTAACACTATTTTCAGCGCATCACGTGGGAACACGTGACCATCAAATATATATTAGTGTTTAACACTATATTCAAATCAATCCCAGCCTAAATTGGCTAAGTTCTTCTGAGGCAAGACTTCTCTTTTTACTGAGTCTCAAGTACATCCTTACCTTCCAAAATTGATCATTCTATATGGCATATGAGTGCTCAGCACTCAACAAAGATAAAATGTTGTCAGAACCCCTGTTTAGCAGTGCCAAATAATAGGGGGTTAAACCAAGACAAATGTTTAATGGTCCAACGAAGGGCCAACATTTCAAACTTAATTCGGCTTAGCCCAAATTGGCCATAAGTCCTCAATTCAGATTTAACTGAGTCAATGTGATCATAATCTAATTAATTGATCTTAGTTCCAAAATTGGACTGTAGATCTCCCAATCAACTTTGGTTTAAGGGTACATCTCTTCACTCTTTTGATATTTGTCGTTGTAATCCTTCAACGTCTTCAAAGAGGTGAGTGGTCCCGACAACCACACATTTCACAGACTATGACGTCTTTAAACTGGACTGTGAGGTCCTTAAACTCATGGACTATGATGTCCTTAACCTTGGACCGTAATGTCCTTAAACTAACAATGGACCGCAAAGTCTTTAAACTAAACAATAGAGCCCCAAATGCTCTCTTGTTGGATCTAAACGACCCCGTTAAGTTGATCTTAGTCTTAAATGAGACTAACGTATCCTTAACAAACGTTTAAGTTGATCTTAGTTTCAAATGAGACTAACGTATTCTTAAATCCACCCTCCAAAGCCAAATCTAAGAAGATACGGATTTGGACTAATCTACGCCCTACGGGCGACAACATAAATTAGTCTCCGTATACAATCCACGGGCAACCAAAAACAAAACAAACACCCACGACTCGAAGTGACCATCTGGAGAAGGAGAAAGTTGTTACCGCAATGCGGTAGCGTAATTAACTGCAGGGGCTTGCGCCTACAGGGAAGAGCGTCCCCACAATCAAAAACCCCTCAAATGAGGGGGAATCTGACGAAGTCTGCTACATCGGCCATATCCGTTTAAACCTTCGATACGTAGTGTCATAAATCAACTTGGCATCTTCGGAGAGGTGGACGGATAGCACCAATTAGCATCTGCCCCGAAATTCAGGCGAGACGTTTATCGCGTCTTTGTGTTTCGGCGGGGAACAGTAGGAAATACTTGGCGTCTTCATATTTGCGGACTTCATTTACGGAGACTGGGTTTAGCTCCCCTGTAACCGTGTACTCGAGGCCATCTTTGAAGTACTTCATACACTGATGTTGTATAGAAGGGATGATATTGTACTTGTATAACCAAGGTCGGCCGAGCAGGGTGTTATAGCAAGTCTTGGCGTCGATGACATGAAATTTGATGTCAGTGACGAGCATCCCAAAGCGTAATGTCAATATCACGGACCCAAGCATCCGTGATAACTACGAGTCGAATCCGGAGATGGTAATTTTGTCCTGAGCCAGGTTGTGGATTTGGGAGGACAACCGCTGAGGGGGCTGCTCCGGCCTCGCCTGCTTCATGCTTTCATCCAGTGGAGGAGATTTCTTCAGCACTGCGGTTGGGGAGTTCCTCCGCACCCTGCTTAGCGGTTCAAAGCTGTTCCCAGTTGGAACAGCAGCGTCAACTTCCACCATTGAAGCTTGTGGAGTAAGCCCAGAGGGAGAGTTTCCCCCAGCTTTCCTTACTCGGCGCCAGTGGCGACGTCGAGCATGCCTTGCAGATGGGATTGCCTCAGTTGTGGGAGTGGATTCCTCATGCCCCTTGCTTTGGTGAAGGGCTACTGCTGGTGTTAGCCTGTCGAAGACCGACGTCCGTTGAGAGGGGTTGGCCAATCTTTCGAAGGCCGACTTTCTGGTAGGGGAAGCATTTTTTACGACTTCATCCGTAGCAGGAGTTGGAACGGCCAATCTTGCGAAGACCGATCTTTTAGTAGGAGAAGGCCCTTTGACGACTTCATCTGCCGGAACTGGAATAGCTATCTACTTCGGGATAACCCCTTCAGGTATTGCGAGCCTCTTTGCAGGCCTATTTGAGCTTTATCTCAGCCTACCAAAGACTGAGGTGGCAGACTTGGACGACCCATTGAGAGGGGCCGTGGCGGTTGTAATTCGATCAAAGACCGACTTCTTTGGAGCTTCCTGTGATGGCATCAGGGCGTTGAAGCTTGCTGGTGAAATCATGGCCCCGAAGAACAGTCCAGTGGTGGCTTGAGTCACCTGCTCCACTGGCATTGCAAAGATGGAGGCCGCTCGGGGCTCATAAGTCACTCCTCCATTTGGGGTGGAATGAGAGTTGCTGTTGCAGGTGCTGTTGGAAGCCATAGATTTCTCTTCTCTTCTGCATAGAAGCAAGACACCAAATCTTAGTACTTCGAATCTAGGGGCAACCATAGCAAACCGTGATTTGTTCATGAACACGACACATGAAGTGTGGAGTGGAAAGAGGAAAAGGTCCCACCTGTAGGGTGTTTTTCGTCACCCCATTGAGATGGGAATACGCGCACGCTTGTCAGGCGTACTACAGATTCCCCCTGCCCAGGGTAGGCCGGGGTTTAATGATTGTGGGGATCCGAATCTCCGGCAGCCGCGGACTAAGCTGCCGTTAATTACCCCTCGCCTTTGGGGCGAGGGAACCTCCGATTAACGGGTCAAACTGGTCATGCGAACTCAATGTGCAGTGTACGTGTGTTCTGTTCTGAAAGGGGGTTTTTGGATATATCGGGAGCCACGCAGAGTTTTTACGGGGGTCCCGCTACCCGGATAGCGGGCTGGGGGTCAAGGGGGCTAGCAGCCCCCTTGCGGGGTGCGGGGCAGCGCCCCGTTAGAAATTTTTTTCTAACAGGGACAGTGTCGTGGAGTACGTGTATGTATAAATTTGTATACATATGTATATGTGTATATATGTACACAAAAGAGGGGGAAAAGACATCCAAGGGATGCGCAGGTGCGCAAATGCGCGCGCGCCACGTGTCGGCACGCGGGCGCCTTGCGCACCTGCGCAGGTGCGCAAGCGCGCGCGCCACGTGTCGGCACGCGGGCGCCTTGCGCAACTGCGCAGGTGCGCAAGCGCGCGCGCCACGTGTCGGCACGCGGGCGACTTGCGCAACTGCGCAGTTGCGCAAGCGCGCGCGCCACGTGTCGGCACGCGGGCGACTTGCGCAACTGCGCAGTTGCGCAAGCGCGCGCCACGTGTCGGCACGCGGGCGACTTGCGCACACAACAGGCTTTTAGCCTAAAAAGATTTCTCTGAAGAGAAATCAAAGAGGAGTTAGACTCCTGAGTGTTTTTTTTTTGTTGGGTTAATGGAAGGGTTCTTCTTCTTACTCCTGTTGCTTGCTGGATCTTGAAGATCAAGAGATGTAAAATCTCAAAATCTCTCCTTTTTAAGATCTGATGGCAGATCCAAGTTCCCCTTTGTGGGTTTTGTGGTGGAAAACTATTTAGTTTTGAAAAAGGAAGAGTAAAACTCTTGATTTAATTCAAGAGAAAGAAGAAGGTTTTGGAACCTTGAAGAAGGAAGAAAGAGCTCAGCTCTAATTTTTGTGGAGAGAATGAAAAAGTGTCTATTTTATTCATCATCATTTTGCCTTTTATAGGCTTACATATTTACATATAGCCCCTTGGGCTTTACAAAAATGGCATTTTAGCCATCCCATGGCACATGTGCAATTTCATTTTTGCACATAAGCCATGGGCTTACAAAATATTGGCTTTATGCCCATTTTTTTTTTTACATTCATGCATAAACAATTACATAAAAATTATTTATTACATGATTTTGTTGTTGGCATGTGGGAGGCTGGCTGCGGGCTCGACTTGGGCATGGGCCCGCTTGACCTAGGCTTGGGCCCACCTGGCTTGGGGTTGACCTTGACTTTGACTCGGTCAACCGGGGTGTAAATTTTTACCCCAACAAAGTGCCCCCCCATCAATAAATGCACACAGCATATGTGGATCGTGTGCATGAAATTGATGGATCTTCTTTCACGTGGGGGCGACTTGCTTTGGTTCCCACTTTTTGGGATGCACTGCCCTTTTTACGACGTGGACGGTCGGCGCTGCCCTTTTAGCGACTTGGACGGTCGACGCTCTGTTCCGGAGCGATTTGGGTTCCCAATTTGCGGGAGCCTGCACTGCCCGTTTTACGACATGGACGGTCGACGCTTAACGCGTCTCCGAGACGGAGTGTCCATGGTAGACGTTTTCCTGGCCCGGAGCGATCTGGTTCTTGCTTTGTAGGAAGCCTGCACTGCCCTTTTTGCGACATGGACGGTCGACGCTCTGATCCGAAGCGATTTGGGTTCCCAATTTGCGGGAGCCTGCACTGCCCGTTTTACGACATGGACGGTCGACGCTTGATTTGAAGCGATTTGGGTCCCCAATTTGCGGGAGCCTGCACTGCCCGTTTTACGACATGGACGGTCGACGCTTAACGCGTCTCCGAGACGGAGTGTCCGTGGTAGACGTTTCCCTGGCCCGGAGCGATCTGGTTCCTGCTTTGTAGGAAGCCTGCACTGCCCTTTTTGCGACATGGACGGTCGACGCGCTGTTCCGGAGCGATTTGGGTTCCCAATTTGCGGGAGCCTGCACTGCCCGTTTTACGACATGGACGGTCGACGCTTAACGCGTCTCCGAGACGGAGTGTCCGTGGTAGACGTTTCCCTGGCCCGGAGCGATCTGGTTCCTGCTTTGTAGGAAGCCTGCACTGCCCTTTTTGCGACATGGACGGTCGACGCTCTGTTCCGGAGCGATTTGGGTTCCCAATTTGCGGGAGCCTGCACTGCCCTTTTTGCGACATGGACGGTCGACGCTCTGATCCGAAGCGATTTGGGTTCCCAGTTTGCGGGAGCCTGCACTGCCCTTTTTGCGACATGGACGGTCGACGCTCTGTTACGAAGCGATTTGGGTTCCCAGTTTGCGGGAGCCTGCACTGCCCTTTTTGCGACATAGACGGTCGACGCTCTGTTACGAAGCGATTTGGGTTCCCAGTTTGCGGGAGCCTGCACTGCCCTTTTTGCGACATGGACGGTCGACGCTCTGTAATGAAGCGATTTGGGTTCCCAATTTGCGGGAGCCTGCACTGCCCTTTTTGCGACATGGACGGTCGACGCTCTGATCCGAAGCGATTTGGGTTCCCAATTTGCGGGAGCCTGCACTGCCCTTTTTGCGACATGGACGGTCGATGCTGCCCTTTTAGCGACGTGGACGGTCGGTGCTGCCCTTTTAGCGACGTGGACGGTCGATTCTGCCCTTTTAGCGACGTGGACGGTCGATGCTGCCCTTTTAGCGACATGGACGGTCGGTTCTGCCCTTTTTGCGACTTGGACGGTCGGTGCTGCCCTTTTAGCGACGTGGACGGTCGGTGCTGCCCTTTTAGCGACGTGGACGGTCGATTCTGCCCTTTTTGCGACTTGGACGGTCGGTGCTTGATTTGACTTGCTCTGCTTCTTGCAGTGTCAGGGGTAGACTTGACTTGCTCCGCTTCTCGCGGTGTCGAGATTGGATTCTGACTTACTCCGCTTTCTGCGGTGTCGGAGTGGAAGTTGACTGGTTGATTTTGATTCCGAGGCGGAGCATAATTCCGACGAGGAGGTCGTTATCCCGAGGCGAAGCATGATTTCGACATGGGGTAAATTCTGGGACGAAGCGTGATTCCGCCGCAGAGGTTGTTGGTTTGATTTGATTTGGTGTTGACATCAGCATCGCTATACTGGAATATGGTACCAGGAGAGAATCATCATTTGTCATGAGAGAATTTTGGGATTGGTATTTTTGTCGGCATCTGCATTGCTGCACTGGAATAATACCAGGAGCAACTCATCATTTGCCCCGGGAGGATTTGGGAATTGGTGGCTTACGAGACAGGTTTAGATCCCTGTCACCTAAGGCTTTTCAATTTTATGGGCCGTGAGGGTCCCATAAAAGCATTGTCTCCCTACGAGTCGAAAGGATCTCGTAGGTGTATTTTCTCATTAGGGGTCATGGGGACTCCTAAGTGTATTGCTCCTTTGTGAGTCGTAAAGATCTCACGCGGGAATTTTCTCCTCACAAAGTCGAGAGGACTTTGCGAGTGCATTTCATTTCTTCTTTTTTTTTTACGAGTTTGCGCCCTTTCGGGTTTTCACAAACTCGCCGGCAGTCCTGCTGTTTTTACTCACGGAGCCCTTTCGGGTTTTCATCCGTGCCCATTTTGCTTGTGGACATACCGTTCTTCTTTTTTTTTGTTTTCCTTTTTCTTTCTCTTTTTTTTCTTTTTTTTTTTTGGAATCTTCCCTGCCGGTGGGACTTTGAATGTGGTCTCGCCGGTAGAACTTGGGAGAGATTGGGATCGTTTTACGCCCGTGGATTGTATACGGTTTTGCAGGATGTATGATCCAGACCGTAGGGCCAAAAACATTTCAGGACTTTGTTGGTGTCTGCATCGCTGCACTGGAATATGGTACCAGGAGCGACTCATCATTCGCCGTTGGTATGAGATTTGGAATTTGGTTGGCGTCTGCATCGCTACACTGGAATATGGTACCAGGAGCGACTCATCATTCGCCGCTTGGGGATTGGATTAGGAATTTGGTTGGCGTCTGCATCGCTGCACTGGAATATGGTACCAGGAGCGACTCATCATTCGCCTTTGGGGTATGGGAGCGATGGCTTAGGAGACAGGTTTGGATCCCTATCACCTAAGACTTTTCAATTTTATGGGCCGTGATGGTCCCATAAAAGCATTTTCTCCCTACGAGTCGTAAGGATCCCGCAGGTGTATTTTCTCCTTAAGAGTCGTGAGGACTCCTAAGTGTGTTTTTCCTTGGTGAGTCGTAAGGATCTCACGAAGGTTTGTTCTCCTCATGCATCGTGAGGACACATGAGTGGGTCTTTCCAATGAAGCATAATTCCAAAGGCGGAGACCAGCCGCGTAACTGGTGGTTGCGGTGGGGCATGGGTATACTGAGAATTATTTGAGCCCGTGGATTGTATACGGTAGTCAATTTGGGGACTGGCCGTAGGGCTGAAAGAATTTTGGGAAATTGGATTTTTGTTTGGCGTCTGCATTACTGCACTGGAATAATGCCAGGAGCAACTCATCATCCGCCCTTTTTTTTTTTTTTTTTTACCGCGATTGCTCTATCATTTCAGCTTTTCTTGTCGCGAAGGTCGCGATTGCCCTATCATTTCGGCTATTTGTTCGCGGTTGCCCCATCATTTCGGCTTTATTTTCATTTTTATTTTTACTCGCTGATTTTTTTTTTTTTTGCGAGTTGCCCCATCATTTCGGCTTTTCTTTATTTTTCTTTTATTTACACGTTTTTTATTTACATTTTTTTTTACATTCCCAGTTTAACGACTTAGAGGTCGATTGTTTCCCAGTTTAACGACGTGGTGGTCCTCTTTGCTTATCCCAGCTCCTTGAACATTGATCTTGGCGGAGCTGTGCTGATGGTCTAGCTCCGTGGCTTGCCGATACGTCCGAGGATTGAGAGGTTTTTCCAAGCTTATATTGTTCCTCTGCCCAATCTTTGAAAACACAGCAGTCTTCAATGGTATGACTCAGCACTCTATGGTATGGGCAGTATATGGGATTGCCAGTCATATTCATTTCATGTGGCCTCTTCGGAATAGGCAGTTGCAGGCCATTGTTCAGGGCTTCCTTGAATATATCGCGGACCTCATCCCTCCTAAAGGAGTACACCTTCTTCCTTCTCTCCATCAGAGTAGGTGCCCTCACTGACGCCGGTCCCTGAGGCCGATCAATCTTTGGTTCGCCCTGCACATGTCTGGGAGGGTTAGGTTTCCGAAAGGTTTCGGTCTCCGTTTGCATGAAATCGGCGGGCGTAGCTTGACTGTTTGCTAACACGCCTTTAGACAGTTCTATCTCTCCCGTCATGTATTGCTTTTCGACCCAATCTTTGAAGACGAAGCAGTCCTCAATGGAATGACCTATCACCCTATGATAGGGGCAATATTTTGGGTCGTCGATCATATTCTCTTCTTGCGGTCTCTTTGATTCTGGCAGTTGTAGACCGTTTCTTAGGGCGTCCCTGAATATCTTGTGGACCTTTTCCCTCTTGAAGGAATAGACCTTTTCTAGCTTCTCTTTCAGGGGCGATTCCCCCCCGGCGTATGTATCAGAGGGACTGGAGGCTAACTGCGGCCGTTTTTCTCGAAGGCGCTCCGCTTTTAGATTTAAAGGGATATCAGCTGGCTGCCCCCGGGTACCAATCCCTGGCTCATGAGCCAAAATTTGATTCTGCTGTGATTGTAATCGGGCGACTTGGGTCATGAGATCTGCCACGACGTTTGCCAGCTCGTCGACTTTGGAATAGACCTCGGCCATCTTCTCATCCCTATCCTGAAATTGCCTTTGAAGCCAATGGAATAATGCCTGTTCTGTAGTTCCGGCTATGACGACCGGGTAATCTTTATTGCCTGAGCTCCATTCCATAGGAACCACGGGATCCTCTGGCTTATCGGCCTGAGTGGGCTCTTCATCATTTAGATCGAGCCGATGCTGGGTAGCGTCAACCGTATCATCACCATGGCTGTGAAGAAGAAGAGGGTTCGTTTCCTCATGTCCGGCCATGTAGACAGTGTGGATAACACATTCAGCCATTCTTTCATCACTGGCAGCTGGTTTCGCGGAGCGGTCCGGGCTTTGGAAATTCATAGATTTTAACATGGCCAGAGCCCTAGCCCTTCTGTTGGCTCTATATCTGAGCCGCTTCTGCCTCAGCTTTTCGATTTTGAAGGCTTGGCGGGCATCCACTACCCGGGTAGCCATTGTGAGTTGATCAGAGGGGAGCTTAGAGAAGACACCCGATCGAGCAGTGGTCAAGGGCACCGCTGGAGCCTGCTCGGGACGCATTGTAGCTTTGTTGGTGTCGATGGCCTTGCCCCCAGCTGGGGCCATGGAGAGTCGTTCGGGAACGGACTTGCGCTTGGGCTGAGGTGCCCTTGCGACCACTACATTTGGTCTCCTGCCTTTCGAGACCGGTTTGTCTGCCACCGGGGCCTGAGGAGCTGGGATGACGCCAACTGGCATGAACATAATAGAGCCGAATGGTAGCAGCGGCTCCTCCCATTGTCGCCCGAGACTGGCCGGAAGGACCGTCCTGGAGTCTATCTTCATCGTGTAGGAGACGGGAGCTGAGTTCATTATCGAAGACATCATTGAAAGGTGATTGCTTGAAAACCTGCATGAAAGGGCATTATTTTAGTATAAATACAGGTATGTACATTGATTGAGTTCGCATGAATGCTTAACCCGAAATATGGGAGGAGAGATTGGTCCCACCGGGCGTGCCAGAATCTGTAGGGTGTTTTTCGTCACCCCATTGAGATGGGAATACGTGCACGCTTGTCAGGCGTACTACAGATTCCCCCTGCCCAGGGTAGGCCGGGGTTTAATGATTGTGGGGATCCGAATCTCCGGCAGCCGCGGACTAAGCTGCCGTTAATTACCCCTCGCCTTTGGGGCGAGGGAACCTCCGATTAACGGGTCAAACTGGTCATGCGAACTCAATGTGCAGTGTACGTGTGTTCTGTTCTGAAAGGGGGGTTTTGGATATATCGGGAGCCACGCAGAGTTTTTACGGGGGTCCCGCTACCCGGATAGCGGGCTGGAGGTCAAGGGGGCTAGCAGCCCCCTTGCGGGGTGCGGGGCAGCGCCCCGTTAGAAATTTTTTTCTAACAGTGACAGTGTCGTGGAGTACGTGTATGTATAAATTTGTATACATATGTATATGTGTATATATGTACACAAAAGAGGGGGAAAAGACATCCAAGGGATGCGCAGGTGCGCAAACGCGCGCGCGCCACGTGTCGGCACGCGGGCGACTTGCGCACTTGCGCAGTTGCGCAAGCGCGCGCGCCACGTGTCGGCACGCGGGCGACTTGCGCAACTGCGCAGTTGCGCAAGCGCGCGCGCCACGTGTCGGCACGCGGGCGACTTGCGCACACAACAGGCTTTTAGCCTAAAAAGATTTCTCTGAAGAGAAATCAAAGAGGAGTTAGACTCCTGAGTGTTTTTTTTTGTTGGGTTAATGGAAGGGTTCTTCTTCTTCCTCCTGTTGCTTGCTGGATCTTGAAGATCAAGAGATGTAAAATCTCAAAATCTCTCCTTTTTAAGATCTGATGGCAGATCCAAGTTCCCCTTTGTGGGTTTTGTGGTGGAAAACTATTTAGTTTTGAAAAAGGAAGAGTAAAACTCTTGATTTAATTCAAGAGAAAGAAGAAGGTTTTGGAACCTTGAAGAAGGAAGAAAGAGCTCAGCTCTAATTTTTGTGGAGAGAATGAAAAAGTGTCTATTTTATTCATCATCATTTTGCCTTTTATAGGCTTACATATTTACATATAGCCCCTTGGGCTTTACAAAAATGGCATTTTAGCCATCCCATGGCACATGTGCAATTTCATTTTTGCATATAAGCCATGGGCTTACAAAATATTGGCTTTATGCCCATTTTTTTTTTTTACATTCATGCATAAACAATTACATAAAAATTATTTATTACATGATTTTGTTGTTGGCATATGGGAGGCTGGCTGCGGGCTCGACTTGGGCATGGGCCCGCTTGACCTAGGCTTGGGCCCACCTGGCTTGGGGTTGACCTTGACTTTGACTCGGTCAACCGGGGTGTAAATTTTTACCCCAACACCACCGGGCGTGCCGGAATCTGTTCACCGCCGAAAACAGGGACAAACCGAGATGGATCGTCTTGCCAGAATTTGGGGGCAGATGCTATTTGGATTTATCCGTCCACCTCTCCGAAAATTCCAAGTTGATTTATGGCATAGTGTATCGGAGGTTTGGACGAATGCGGCCGTTGTAGCAGATTTCATCAGATTTCCCCTCGTTTGTGATGTTTTTTTTTATTGTGGGGACGCTCTTCCTTGCAGGCGCAAGCCCCTACAGTTAATTACGTTACCGCATAGCGATAACCACTTTCTCCTTCTCCAAAATATCACTTCGTGTCGTGTATATGTGTTTTATTTTTGGATGCCCGTGGATTGTATACGGAGACTAATTTATGTTGTCGCCTGTAGGGCGTGGATTAGTCCAAATCCCTATATTCTTAGATTCGGGTTTGGGTTGATTTAAGGATCGTTAATCTTGTTTGAGATTAAGATCAACTTTAATGTTTGTTGAGGATACATTAGTCTAATTTGAGACTAAGATATACTTAGCAGGATTTTGGGATCGTTCAGACCCAACAAAAGAGCATTTTGGCTCTACTGCTTTAGTTTAAGGACGTTTCAGTCCGTAGCTAGTTTAAGGACGTTTCAGTCCGTAGCTAGTTTAAGGACGTTGCGGTCCGTTGTAGTTTAAGAATGATACGGTCCGTATTGGATGTGCTCACCGGTTTGGGAATGCACCAAAGAGTTGTTGGTTGTCAGGACCCTCCACCTCTCTGAAGACGTTGAAGAATTACAACGACATGTATCAGAGGTATGGAGAGATATACCCTTGAACCAATTTCTAGATTGAGGAAAGATATGGGATGAATATCTGTCGGAAGATCATTAGTCATGTTTGGGACTAGGATTAGTTTAGGAAAACATGAGCACGTGGAGTTCGATTGATTGAAGATCAAAGATGTTTTAAGCTAAAGAAGACTTAGCCAACTTAAGGCTGAAGTTGACTTCCCATTGTGTTAGCCACGAGTATACGTTCAGCACTCACATGTTCCCACGTGAGGTTCTGAAGCAGTGTTAAACGCTGAATTCTTATGGTCCTCACGTGTGGCACGTGAGGCACCTTAAAGCTAGCGTTGTTTATTGGGTTCATGTCCCCATTTATATATAAGTGTTAAACACTTAATTCTTGTGGCACTCACGTGTGAGCAAATGAGGCGCCCCAAAATTGGGCACTGCCTTTTTGGGTTTTACTTCCCTCTTCTTTTATAAGTGCTAAGCACTTGGGCCCTATGGTGCTCACGTGCGGACACATTAGGCGCGCCAAAGTGGGAGCCGTTTTCTGGGTTTTATTTCCTCTTTCATATAAGTGCTAAGCACTTGATTAGGGGTCGCGTGGAAAATACGGGACTGCCCTAAGAGGCACTTCTTGTTCTTCTTTTAGGCGCTCGCGTAGGAAACACGTGACTCGGTCTCAGCCATTCTTTTTTGTTCATTAGAGGTGCTCACGTGGGGGAAACACGTGAGATTTCATTATAGTGTTGAACACTAATGAATCACCAGTCTTTTCTTCTTTGTGCATGAATATTTTGATCTCATATTAACGACGCTGGGATCTGAGTTTAGAGAATTTTAAGTCTCTTGTTTTATAAGAATTAAATTCTTTTTAAAGGGTTAAACCATAGTTTTATCAGAGGAATTAAATTCCTATATACTTTTGTAAGAATTAAATTCTTTGAATTTAGTTCTTTCCCCTGAATTTTGAATCTGCATAACAGAATCTCCCCGATGAGAATTAAATTCTCAACTAATGGGGAGATCTGCTTCTGCAGAGCTCAACCAGAGAAAGAACTAAGTTCTTTTCTTTTGAAGGGTTAAACCCTTAAAGAGGCGAAGATGGATAGGATAATCTCTGTATTTTCTTCTTACCTAGTTTTTTTGTTTAAGAAGAGGATCTTCTTCTTCTAGAGAATTGAATTCTCTTTTTCTCCTTTTTCTTTATTTTTTTGTATGTTTCTCTCTCTGTTCTCGCTTTTTTACTCTTTTTTTTTAGCTTGAAGTCTTGGGTTCTTTATATAGTGGAGAGAAGTTTGTTAATTAATTTTAGGAAATCTCTCATTGAGAGACTTAAATTGATTTAGGGCTTTTACCCCCTATTGGATCTTTGATCCAAGGGTTCTGTCTCACAGAACACATTTTCTTGTTTCTTAAACAAGATTAGGAAAATATTTTCCTGTACAAAATTTATTCTCTAGATTGGTGACTTTTAATCACTGTTGGATTTTTAATTCAAGGGTGCTTGGTTTAATGGAGCACAATTTTATTGTTTTAAAGAAAGATGAAAAATATTTTCTAACACATGGGATCTTTGATCCGCCATCTTTCTGTTTAACAGAAAATATCATTTCCTATTTGCAGGGTGTTTTTCGTCACCCCATTAAGATGGGAATACACACGTGTTTGTCAGGCGCATTACAGATTCCCCCTGCCTGGGGTAGGCTGGGGGTTATTGATTTGTGGGGATCTGAATCTCCGGCAGCCGTGGACTAAGCTGCCGTTAATTACCCTTCGCCTTTGGAGCGAGAGAACCTCTGATTAACGGGTCAAACAGGTCATGCGAGCTTGATGTGCAATGTACGTGTGTTGTGTTTTGAAAGGGGTTTTGGATATATCGGGAGCCCCGCAGAGTTTTTACGGGGGTCCCGCTATCCAGATAGCGGGCTGGGGGTCAAAGGGGCTAGCAGCCCCCTTGCAGGATGCTGGGCAGCGCCCCGTTAGAAATTCTTTTCTAACGGGGGATAGTGTTGTAGAGTATGTGTGTGTGTGTGTAAGGGAAAGGGCATCCAAAGGATGCGTGGGAGAAAGCACCAGCGCCTCACGTGCGCGGCACGCGGGCGCTTGGGCGCCAGGGCGCTAGCGCTTTGGACGCTAGCGCCTCACGTGCCAGGCACGTGGACGCTCGGGCGCTTTGGGCGCTAGCGCCTCATGTGTTAGGCACGTGGGCGCTCGGACGCTAGCGCTAGCGCCTCACGTGCCAAGCACGTGGGCGCTCGGGCGCTAGCGCCTCACGTGCCAAGCACGTGGGCGCTTGGGTGCTCGAGCGCTAGCGCTTTGGGCGCTAGCGCCACACGTGCCAGGCACGTAGGCGCTCGGGCGCTAGTGCTTTGGGTGCTAGCGCTACACGTACCAGGCACGTGGGCGCTAGCGCCACACGTTCCAAGCACGTGGGCGCTCGGGCGCTAGCGCTTTGGGCGCCAAAGCGCTAGCGCCACACGTTCCAGGCACGTGGGCGCTCGGGCGCTAGCGCTTTGGGCGCCAAAGCACTAGCACCTCACGTGCCAAGCATGTAGGCGCCAAAACGCTAGCGCCTCACGTGTCAAGCACGTAGGCACTCGGGCTCTCGCGCTTTTGGCGCTCGGGCGCTGGGCGGCAAAAGGGACTTGGTCCCTGCATTGGGAGTTGTACTCCCAGAAAGAAATACTTATTATTTTGTGTGTATATATATAGGAGGAATTAAACTCCTAAGATATTTTTGAAGCTGATGAAGGGGTTTCTCCCCTTGAGCCCTGGATCTTCCCCCAAAGTGGGGTCTTTGGAGATGGGTCTCTTTCTTCCTCCTCTGTTGGCCGGCTTTTGGATAACAAGAGGGGTGGGATTTTAAAAATCTCTCATTTTTAAGATCTGATGGAAGATCCAAGCTCCCCTTTGTTGGTTTTATGGTGAAAAACTATTTAGTTTTGGAAAAGAAAGAGCAAAACTCTTGATTTAATTCAAAAGAAACAAGAAGGTTTTAGAACCTTGAGGAAGGAGAAAGAGTACAGATCTTGATTTTTTTTGGGAGAGAGAAAAAGTTATTAAGATATTTTCATCATCTTTGCCTTTATAGATTATACACTTTACATATAGCCCCTTGGGCTTTACAAAAATGGCATTTTGCCCATCCCATGCCTCATGTGCTATTTCTTTTTGCACATAAGCCATGGGTTTTACAAAAATTTGGCTTTATGCCTATTTTTCTTACATTTATTCAAAAAATAAAAAAAGGGATACACCAAAATTATTTATTACAAATTTTTTTATTTTGGCATGGCGGAAGGCCGGACGCTTTGTGTTCGGGCTTGACCCGGGTATTGGCCCACTTGACCTGGGCTTGAGCCCACTTGGTTTGGGGTTGACTTTGATTTTGACTTGGTCAACCGGGGTGTAAATTTCGACCCCAACAAAGTGCCCCCATCAATAAATGCACACAGCACATGTGGGTTGTGTGCATGAAATTAATGGATCTTCTTTCACGTGGAGGAGACATGATTTGGTTCCCGCTTTTTGGGAAGCTGGCACTGCCCTTTTTACGACATGGTCGGTCGGTGCTGTCCTTTTTACGTCGTGGACGGTCGGTTCTGCCCTTTTTGCGACTTGGACGGTCGATGCTTCCATTTTAGAGATGTGGACGATCGATGCTGCCATTTTAGCTACTTGGACGGTTGGTGCTGCCCTTTTTGCGACGTGGACGGTCGATGCTGCCTTTTTTGCGACGTGGACGGTCAATACTCCCCTTTTAGCGACTTGGACGGTCGATGCTGCCCTTTTTGCGATGTGGACGGTCGGTTCTGCCATTTTAGCGACGTGGACGGTCGATACTGCCCTTTTAGCGACTTGGACGGTCGATGCTTCCCTTTTTGCGACGTGGACGGTCGGTGCTTCCATTTTAGCGACGTGGACAGTCGGTTCTGCCCTTTTTGGGATTTGGACGGTCGATGATGCCCTTTTAGCGACGTGGACGGTCGATGCTGCTCTTTCTACGACTTGGACGGTCGGTGCTGCCCTTTTAGCAACTTAGATAGTCGATGCTGCCCTTTTTGCGACGTGAACAGTCGGTGCTGCCATTTTAGTGATGTGGACGGTCGATGCTACCCTTTTAGTGACCTGGACGATCGATACCGCCCTTTTAGCGACTTGGACGGTCGATGCTGCCCTTTTTACGACGTGGACGGTCAGTGCTGCCATTTTAGCGACGTGGACGGTCGATGCTGCCCTTTTAGCGATTTGGACGATCGGTTCTGACTTGACTTGCTCCGCTTTTTGCGGTGTCGGGATTTGCCTTGTTTCCGAGGTGGAGCATGATTCCGCCAGAGAGGTTGTTGGTTGTCTTGCTGACTTGATATGGTTTGGGTTGACATCAGCATCGCTATACTGGAATATGGTACCAGGAGAGAATCATCATCTGCCATGACAGGATTTGGGGATTTTGGTTTTGGTTTAGCATCAGCATCGCTTCACTGGAATTTGGTACCAGGAGCGAATCATCATTTGCCATGAGGAGGTTTCCCTCGTACCCAGTTTAACGACTTTAGGGGTCATCTGTTCTCAGTTTAACGACTTAAAGGTCATCTATTCCCAGTTTAAAGACTTAGGGGTCAATTGAATTGGAGTTTGGAATTTTGGTCTTAGGGTAGGCGTCAACGTTGCTAACACTGAAGCACATATGCCAGGAGCAATTCATCATTTACCTTTTTCTATTGGGGAGCGATGGCTTAGGAGACAGGTTTAGGCCCCTATCACCTAAGACTTTTCAATTTTATGAACAGTAAGGGTCCCATAAAAGCATTTTCTCCCTACGAGTCGAAAGGATCTCGTGGGTGTACTTTCTCCTTTGGAGTCGTGAGGACTCCTAAGTGTGTTTTTTCTTTGTGAGTCGTAAGGATCCCACGAAGGTGTTTTCTTACGAGTCGAGAGGATCTCGTAAGTTTGTTCTCCTCATATATCATGAGGACACATGAGTGGGTCTTCCCAAATGGAGCATAAGTCCAAGGGCGGAGACTGGCCGCTGGACTGGTGATTGCGGTGGGGTATGGGAATGATGAGAATTATTTGAGCCCATGGATTGTATACGGTAGTCAGTTTGGGGACTAACCGTAGGGCCGGGAGAATTTTGAGAAATTGGATTTTGGTTGGCGTCTGCATTGCTGCACTGGAATATAGTACCAGGAGCGACTCATCATTCGCCGTTTGGGGACTTGGAATTTGGATCTGTTTGGTATCAGTATTGCTGCACTGGAATAATGTCAGGAGCAACTCATCATTTGCCCCGGGAGGACTTGGGATTTGGTTTTTGGGTTGGCATCAGCACCGCTAACACTGAAGCAATTCCAGGAGCGACTCATCATTTGCCGTTGGGAAAACTTGGGATTTGGGTTTTTGGTTGGCATCAGCACCGCTAACACTGAAGCGAAATGCCAGGAGCGACTCATCATTTGCCGTTGCCTGTTGGGGAGCGATGGCTCAGGAGACAGGTTTAGATCCCTATCACCTAAGGCTTTTCAATTTTATGAGCCGTAAGGGTCTCATAAAAGCATTTTCTCCTTACGAGTCGAGAGGACTCCTAAGTGTATGTTCTCTTTAGGAATCGTAGGGATTCCTAAGTGTGTTGCTCCTTTGTGAGTCGTAAGGATCTCACACAGGGTTTTTTTCCTCATAAGGTCGAGAGGACTTTGCGAGTGTATTTTATCTCTTTCCACAAGTTTGCGCCCTTTCGAGTTTTCACGATCTCGCCGGCAGTCCTGCTGTTTTTACTCACGGAGCCCTTTCAGGTTTTCATCCATGCTCGTTTTGCTTGTGCACATACCGTTTTTTTTCTACTGGTGGGACTTTAAAAGCAGTCTCACCGGCAGGACTTGGGAGAGATAGGGGTCATTTACGCCCGTGGATTGTATACGGTTTTACAGGATGTATGATCTAGACCGTAGGGCTGTTGTGCTCAATTCACCTGCGACTTGGAGCATTCACGCGTAGTATTTCTTGAGATATCTACCATTGATGGGTAGCATGGGCCTTTCTCCCTCGGCATTTATCAGTTGGTAGGATCCTCCGTCAAACATTTTCTCGATGATGTATGGTCCTTCCCAGTTTGACTCGAATTTCCCTTGGCATGTCGATTGGGGAAGATCGGTCTTTTGAGGACCAACACCAATTCACCTTTCTTGAAAGCGCGGAGACGTGTTATCTTGTCATAGGCCCATGACATTTGGGCTCGATATAGCTCTAGATTTTGCATGCTCTTCACAATCCCTTATCATGGTGGGCCAGTAATATCCAAGCCGTTTGATCTGAAGCTGCATTTTCGGGCCGGACTTGTGAGCCCCGCATACGCCTGAGTGAACTTCTTTCATGACCTTTTGGGCTTCTGCCAATGACAAACACCTGAGCCAGAGTTGGTCCTATGACCTGCGGTATAGCGTGTCATTTACAAACACGTATCGGAGAGCTCTCTTCTTCAACTGAATCCTCACAGATTTCCTTCGGGCAGCTTGTCGTATCGAAGGTACTCTATGAAGGGTTCTCTCCAATCGGGCTCGTCTTGGATGATCGAAGCTTCTTCGGCAGGAGTGTTCTTTTGGTCTACCCTTTCTTCTTCACGCAAAGTGGCTGGAGGAAGAATTTGTTAGTGTATATGCCCTAGAGGCCATTACTGTATCATACTAGCTTGTATATTACTTGATGGAAGCTTGGGATATTCACAGTTGTATAGACAATCTTGCTCAAAATGGTAGTATGCTACTTGGTTTGTCTCTACTTCAATATGTGCATGTGTTTCTTTTAGCATATCGCTTATATACATATTAGTAGAGCCCTCCGGATCTTTACTTGATTACCAGCGTTGTGATGGCGCTTACACTCGTGGGGGCTGGGTAATCCATAAGCATATCCTTATACAGGTCCCTAGTCGTAGGACTATCGAGACAGGGCATGGATACTCCGGAGTAGACTAGCGTATGCGCTTCTCATCCCAGCGGGGGAGACGGTCTGTCCCACAGCCGTCAGTATATCGTACTTGAGATAGTATGCGGGTGCTCGTTAGGTTACGAGTACACTGGACAGGACTCGTCGGGAACTGTTGGTTGGTATTATACCTATCGTCAGTTATCAGTTCCCAGGTGACATGAGTACAGCTTAGTTCGCCGACTTGACACTGTCACTTCGCCTCGAGTGTGTTCCCACTGTACTTAGATTACTACCCTACCACGGCTCAAAGGAGTCGTGCAAACAGGTAGTAGTTGGGTGCAGTCCCGAAGCACTTGGAGGCAGTGACGGTTAGACATGATTCATCTCTCCCGGTATTGGGGGTTGACATCGCGCTGTGTCTAGGAGAGCCATTACACAAGTAGTCCCTGGCCAGGGCAAGCGAGATATACTGGTAGGTTTCCAGTGTTATCTCAGGGTGTTCTGGGCTACACTCCGACACGACTTGTACTGCTATTAGGGGACTGACGTTCACCGCCCCTTAGGCCCGCCATGCGATGTATCAAACGAACAGACCGGACTGTACAGAGATTGTCACATATAGGCTCAGTAGGAGTTCGGATGGGTTTACCTCATCGGCCTTCTTATCGACATCTACCTGGGGACCGTTACGTACAGCTAGTGCCGCTTGCGGTCTGTGGTTAAACCCACTGCCAGCGTAGCGTCGAGTCTTTAGAGTCCCACACAGAGAGTTTCCCTGCACTGAGCGAAACGTGTAGAGGCCGTATGGTTTTACGGCAGGGCTACGATCACTTACGTGCACTTGTATGCGTATGCTGTTCGGGCAGGCAATACTAGTGGGCTTTGGTTTAAGCCAGATCCTAGTATTGCACAGATGGATTTGTTTTGTCTTCTGTGCATTCGCATTCTACGGAATGCGGATGCAGGTGTGTATGCACAGTTTTGAGGAGCGATGAAGGAGGAGGTGCCCCATTAGGGTTTTGGCATATGGTTCGGCCAAAACCATAATGTGGCACACTCATTAGGATTTTGACAATTCGTTTGGTCAAAACCGTTATGAGTCGGAGACATTGTTTATTAATCCTTTTAGTGATAGATTAGTGATGGCTAATTGTATTGACCATTTGACCACTTAGACCCCTCTTGATTTTGTTGACCCGTTGACCGTGTTGACCATTGACCTTCAAGGGAAATCTACACTCTTCTTTTATTTTCTTTTTAATTCTTGAGTTATGATAATGGTCAATTCAATGTGCCATCAACTCTTTCATGATAGGATTAGTAATGATGATTCTTGTGTATTATTGCAACCATGGTTCATTTCATTTGGCTTAATCTTTTCATTATTCTCTTCTCATTCTCTCTCTTGAAATGAGAAGAAAAGAAAAGCTCCATGGTTGCTAACATTTCTCCTTCTTCTTCCTCCTCTTGATCTTATCTTTTGATCTCATGTGTTGAGAGAAAAAGATCCCACAAAGACAAATACATCCATACATCTCCTCTACACATTCTAGGGCTTCTTGACTAGCAATCACTTTGCCCTAGTTGCCTTGGCTTGAGGAGGAGCTTAGTGTGCAACTCTCGGGTGGATCGTCTTCGACTCAAGAAGGCCGCGGAGGTGCCCAAGGTCCGGATCGACGCTTGGAGCTTGGATGGACGAGCGGGACAGCGGAATGAAGACCCGAAGGACCGGTTCCGTGAGGTATACTTTCTACAGCATAGTAGCTAAAACCTCTAAGTGTTTACTAGTTTCTATTTTAGCAAAGATCTCGACTTTTAGTCCATATTGCCTTGCGCCAAAATCATTGTTTTTCGCCGTTTCCACCTCCCCGTAAGAACCGGGGTGAGCAACGTAGACTTACAGTGGTATCAGAGCCTCGCTAAACATAAACTAGTAAGTTAGCAAATTGTTAAGAACATCGATCGGAAAAAGGTCGCAAAACACATCCGCAAAACCTCAACTTTCTGTCAAATTTTTTACTGTTCAAAAATTATTTTAACATGCATGAAAATTCGTCTCAGGGTTTTCTAAAACCACTGCAGAAAAACGGTCCCTTGAACCGACCAAACCGCCGCGGTTCCGCGGCCGATTTGACTCGGTCGTGAACCTGGTTTTTTGCAGTGTTTTAGTTTGGATGTTTTGTGATTTTTAAGACATGTTTTTTCTACCCAGATTTTCCAGAGAGCAAATTGACTTTTGGGGTGGTTAAAAATCCGTATTTTGATCGATATTCCGTACTCTTTGGCTAATGAATATTATCTGTGTTGTGATATATGTATTGAACGTCCGCTAATCGCTATACGTCGATTAGTGGGGGTTATACATATCTGTGATCTGTAATGTTGATGGTTTGTGTATATGAACTCGGTGGATTGTCGCGGATGAATAGCCGGGAATGGGTGTGAGATGAGTGTTTCTTTTTCTTTCATTCATTGTAAAAGTTGTAAATTGATGTAATATTATTAGTATGGCCGCACAACCGGGTTGGGGTTGTAGCCGTCATTGTATAATTTCTTTTTACTGTTTTTGCTCCTAGGATAGACCCAAGGAGGGGTGCACAAACTACCGAGTATCTCGAAGTGCCGAGTGGCCTACTCACGGGTTGAGGGAGGTTGCTTCGCTTCAGGTACTTGGCGGGTAGTTTGCCGCACCCGTAGGGGTCTAGGGTGGGGTTTGGCTATTCATCGCGACCGTGTAATCCGTTTTTCGTTGCAGGCTCGAACGAATCGCGGATTCCTAGTATATCCAAAGTGTTCATCTGTGATCTGTAATGTCTATCATTACTATATATTTATATATGATAACTATTTAGGCGTTGCTTATGTTTTTCAGCCACGCTAGCCCAGCCCCCGCTCTGTCGTTAGTTAAGTAACCTAACGGGTGATGACGGAGCCCTGTGGCGAATGCGAATGGCATAAGCGTACGTCATATTTTGGTTGTTTTCTGCAATGGCAGGTTTAAATGATGGGACGCATTAAAAGAACTAATGCAAGAAAATAAACCAAGTAAAAGTCGTTGGAACACTTTGAAAACCACTCGGTTCTTTTAAAAAACCAGCATTTTAAATGCGGAGCTTGAACCACTCCTTTTAAAAGCTATCTCGTTCCATCGATTATATCAAGTTCACTACGTTCACGGTTTCGCCAAAACCATTCGTAGCCCTCCGTCATTTCGGTTAAATATTCAGTAGTATTCAAGCTATGTATTTTGACCTTCGCCAAGGCATAGTGATTGGTAGCTGCTGAATATTTATCTGTAGCATAGATAGATGCGTTAGTTTGGGACAGTCGTACTACTATTTTGGCCTTTGTCAAGGGTATGTACGGGTGGGTTCAAATTAACCTGGATAATGACGGGTAGAACTTGACATGTGACTTATGATATGTTGGCCTTCGTCAAGGTCATAAGAGCATGTGGCAAAAATCCACATCGGGAGTTTCATAAGTACTGAAACTTGCTAGCGCTGCATACCATTTGGAGTGTGATGATTCTGGTAGGATTCCTTCAGTTTTATCACGCGATGATATTTGGATCCCGATCCTACTGTGAGTATATGCTACTCCTCGGGAACTTTCTCACTTAACGATCAATGCTATAAACCAAGTAGGTTTCTAGAAAGGTGTTAGCGGGGCTACGCCCATAGGGAAAATAAGTTACTTAATTAAGGAACTTCGCGAAAGCGTTGGAAAACCTCCCTCGAAGTACCGACACTGGCCTGGCTGAACGGTTAAGGAAGTATTGTACGGTGAGATTGATCCTGACTAGTTCTTCCTTTATGGTTTAAGGAGGGATTCGAGAGACAGTGGGAGCCATCCTGTTTAGATAAATTAAAAACCAATCTAAACTTGCAAGAGCATCATGCTAAGTGTTTTCTTCTCTCTCTCTTAATTGCAGCGACCCAGTGACCACATCTAGGTTACATCTAGATAATAAAATGACTGAATCTGACTGTTATGACTGGCAAAGGTCTGTCCAGATGTCCATTGCCCATGACAAGCTGGGACACCTCTTGACTGATCCAACCCCTGCCGTCTCAGGTCCAGTTTCCCCTGTCACGGATATTCATATCCATAGGACATCGGAAGAAGACTGTGCGAAAGCCAAGTGCCTCGTGTTAGCCTCAGTTGATGGTATATACCAGAGGCAGCACCAGAAGATGGACTCAGCTTCTATCTTCCTCCATAACAAATTTTATATGGAGAGCAATCTCGTATCGCAAGATATGAGACCTCGAACGAATTGCTTCCAGCGAGGTTGGCTATCGAGTCATCTGTAGGGGGCAACGTCTTTACAGAGACCAGCTCTTTTGAGCTCTCAGACCTGAAGACCACGTTGAAGAACGGGTCAGATGCTGACTTGGTTCAACAGTCTCTACCTACTACCCTAAAGGAAACTAGGGAAGTAGAAAGAAAGGGAAGGGCAGAAGTTTCAGGAACAGATGTAGTAAAAGAGGGATGTTCCTATTGTTACGGGAATGAACATGGGCAGAAGGATTGCAGGGCTTGTAAAGCCAGTAGCCAGAATTCGAAGCATGTTGTGGCTTCGGCTTCGGGTGTGTTTGTAATAGAGAACTGTATGTCAGTTAACCCTACTTCCTGGGTATTGGATACCAGATCAGGATCTCATATCTGTAATTCATTACAGGCTTTGAGAAACCGTAGGGTTATCAGGAAAGGTGATATGACTCTCAGGGTTGCTGACGGAATGAGCATGTATGCTGAATCCGTAGGGGAATATCATCTAGGACTGACAACTGGGCAGATATTGATTCTGCGTAACTGTTTTTATGTACCAGGTGCGACTTGTAACATCATATCTGTATCCTTACTTTCTAAGGAAGGATATGATTTTACTTTTGTAAGCGATGTAGTAAATATCCACCTAAATCAAGTGCTGATTGGGTCAGGTACATTGAAATACGGTATATATGTTTTGAATCAAGCTCAGGTCTTCAGTGTCCAGAACACACTTAAAAGAAAGTCTCCGGAATTAAATCAGGCTTTCTTATGGCATTGTGGACTGGGTCACATTAATGAGACACGGTTGACAAAGTTACATAAAGAAGGATACTTGGATCCGTTCGAGTACCAGTCTTATGCCACTTGTGAATCTTGTCTCATGGGAAAGATGACAAAGACTCCGTTCACTGGACACGGAGAAAGAGCAAGCGAGCTCTTGGGACTCATACACAGTGATGTGTGTGGTCCAATGTCTACACATGCGCGAAGTGGTTATTCATACTTCATTACTTTCACAGATGATTTCTCTAGGTATGGGCATGTCTTCTTGATGAAGCACAAATCCGAGGCCTTTGAGAAATTTCAGGAATACAAGAATGAAGTTGAAAAACAAACAGGCAAAAGTATCAAGACACTGAGATCTGATCGAGGTGGTGAATACTTGAGTGCCGAGTTTCTGGGCTACTTAAAAGAGAATGGAATTCTCTCTCAACTTACTCCTCCATACACACCACAACACAACGGTGTATCGGAAAGGCGGAATCGAACCCTATTGGATATGGTTCGATCCATGATGAGTAAGGCTGAGTTGCCGCGATCCTTCTGGGGTTATGAACTAGAATCAGCTGCATATCTTTTGAACAAGGTTCCCTCCAAGACTGTACCTACCACACCATATCAGGTGTGGTGTGGGAAGAAACCCTGTCTTAAGTACCTGAAGATATGGGGATGTCCAGCTTTTGTAAAAAAGCAGCATGCGGACAAGCTCGAGGCACGCTCAGTACTGTGTAAGTTTGTGGGATACCCAAAGAACTCCAGGGGGTATTTTTTCTATTACGCAGAGGAACAAAAGGTTTTTGTTTCTCGTCATGCCCACTTTCTAGAACATCAGTTTTTAGAAAAAGAAGCAAGTGGGAGCGTAGTAGAACTGGAAGAAATTCCAGAACCACAAGCTATTACTGAAAGCTTAGAAGAACCAGAGGTTTCAAGAGAACCGGACATCCAGCGCCACTCCGCAGGAGTAGTAGGCAGTCTCATCCGTCCGAGAGATACTACGGTTTTCTCATAGACGGGGATAGAGAGGATTGAACCATGGATTATGGTGAGCCTACTAGCTTCCAGCAAGCCATTCATAGCGGCGACTCGGTAAAATGGCTGGATGCAATGCGGGCCGAGATGGAGTCCATGTACACCAACAAAGTTTGGACTTTGGACTTTGCTCCAGAAGGGGTGAAACCCGTAGGATGCAAATGGATCTTCAGAAAGAAGATTGGTGTAGATGGGCAGGTTGAGACCTATAAAGCTAGACTTGTTGCAAAAGGTTTTCGTCAAAGACCTGGTTTGGACTATGACGAGACCTTTTCTCCAGTGGCTATGCTGAAATCCATTCGGATCCTTCTTGCCATTGCTGCCTTCCACGATTATGAAATCTGGCAGATGGACGTAAAGACGGCTTTCCTAAATGGAAATTTGGAAGAGTGCGTCTATATGGATCAGCCGGAGGGATTCATTCAGAGTGGGAGCAGCGGTAGAGTGTGCAAGTTGCTCAAGTCCATTTACGGACTTAAGCAGGCATCGCGGAGTTGAAACATCTGCTTTGATGATACGGTCAAAGAATTCGACTTTATCAAAAACCCAGATGAACCATGCATTTATAGTAAGATTGTAGGGAGAACTGTGGTATTCCTCGTCTTGTACGTGGATGACATTCTCCTAATAGGAAATGATATTCCTATGCTACAGTCAGTCAAAGGATTCTTGTCGCAGAGGTTCTCCATGAAGGACCTGGGCGATGCCAACTACATTCTGAGGATCCAGATCTATCGTGATAGATCTAAGAGGATGTTGGGACTTTCACAGTCAAGGTACATCGACACCATACTGAAAAGGTTCAGTATGGAAGATTCCAAGCGCGGTAATCTACCGGCTTGTCACGGGATCACCCTCTCCAAAGAGATGTCACCCAAGACTGATTTGGAAAGGGATCGCATGTCTATTATACCCTACGCTTCTGCGGTAGGCTCTATAATGTATGCGATCTTGTGTACCAGACCAGATGTAGCATATGCATTGAGCGTTGTAAGCCGGTATCAGTCGAACCCAGGGGAGAAACACTGGATAGCGGTAAAGAACATTCTCAAGTACCTGAGAAGGACTAAGGAGATGTTCTTGGTGTATGGCAGAAAAGACCTCCAGCTTGAGGCCTTTGCTGACTCCAGCTTCCAGAGTGGCAAGGATGACTCCAAGTCCATGTCGGGTTATGTCTTTACCCTCAATGGAGGGGCGGTTTGCTGGAAGAGTTCCAAGCAGGAGACCGTTGCAGACTCAACTATGGAAGCGGAGTACATAGATGCTTGCGATGCCGCAAAGGAAGCTGTCTGGATGAAGAAGTTCCTCACGGAGCTTCAGGTGGTTCCTACCATTGTTAATCCAATACCGCTGTATTGCGACAACAACGGAGCTATAGCTTTAGCGAAGGAACCCAGGTCCCATCAGAAGTCCAGGCACATTTTGAGGCGGTACCACCTGATCAGGGAGATCGTAGATCGCCAGGAGGTCGAGGTGAAGAGAGTAAATACGGAGAACAACACTGCAGATCCACTCACGAAGGCCCTACCCCAGACTCAGTTCGAGCGGCTGATCGAGATGATAGGTCTTCGATACGCCAGTACATGGCCTTAGTGCAAGTGGGAGATTGTTAGTGTATATGCCCTAGAGGCCATTACTGTATCATACTAGCTTGTATATTACTTGATGGAAGCTTGGGATATTCACAGTTGTATAGACAATCTTGCTCAAAATGATAGTATGCTACTTGGTTTGTCTCTACTTCAATATGTGCATGTGTTTCTTTTAGCATATCGCTTATATACATATTAGTAGAGCCCTTAGGATCTTTGCTTGATTACCAGCGTTGTGATGGCGCTCACACTCGTGGGGGCTGGGTAATCCATAAGCACATCCTTATACAGGTCCCTAGTCGTAGGACTATCGAGACAGGGTATCGATACTCCGGAGTAGACTAGCGTATGCGCTTCTCATCCCAGCGGGGGAGACGGTCTGTCCCACAGCCGTCAGTACGTCGTACTTGAGATAGTATGCGGATGCTCGTTAGGTTACGAGTACACTGGACATGACTCGTCGGGAACTGTTGGTTGGTATTATACCTATCGTCAGTTATCAGTTCCCAGGTGACATGAGTACAGCTTAGTCCGCCGACTTGACACTGTCACTTCGCCTCGAGTGTGTTCCCACTGTACTTAGATTACTACCCTACCACGGCTCAAAGGAGTCGTGCAAACAGGTAGTAGTTGGGTGCAGTCCCAAAGCACTTGGAGGCAGTGACGGTTAGAAAGGATTCGTCTCTCCCGGTATTGGGGGTTGACATCGCGCTGTGTCTAGGAGAGCCATTACACAAGTAGTCCCTGGCCAGGGCAAGCGAGATATACTGGTAGGTTTCCAGTGTTATCTCAGGGTGTTCTGGGCTACACTCCGACACGACTTGTACCGCTATTAGGGGACTGATGTTCACCGCCCCCTAGGCGCGCCATGCGATGTATCAGACGAACAGACCGGACTGTACAGAGATTGTCACATACAGGCTCAGTAGGAGTTCGGATGGGTTTACCTCATCGGCCTTCTTATCGACATCTACCTGGGGACCGTTACGTACAGCTAGTGCCGCTTGCAGTCTGTGGTTAAACCCACTGCCAGCGTAGCGTCGAGTCTTTAGAGTCCCACACAGAGAGTTTCCCTGCACTCAGTGAAACGTGTAGAGGCCGTATGGTTTTACGGCAGGGCTACGATCACTTACGTGCACTTGTGTGCGTATGCTGTTCGGGCAGGCAATACTAGTGGGCTTTGGTTTAAGCCAGATCCTAGTATTGCACAGATGGATTTGTTTTGTCTTCTGTGCATTGGCATTCTACGGAATGCGGATGCAGGTGTGTATGCACAGTTTTGAGGAGCGATGAAGGAGGAGGTGCCCCATTAGGGTTTTGGCATATGGGTCGGCCAAAATCATAATGTAGCACACTCATTAGGATTTTGACAATTCGTTTGGTCAAAACCGTTATGAGTCGGAGACATTGTTTATTAATCCTTTTAGTGATAGATGAGTGATGGCTAATTGCATTGACCATTTGACCACTTAGACCCCTCTTGATTTTGTTGACCCGTTGACCGTGTTGACCATTGACCTTCAAGGGAGATCTACACTCTTCTTTTATTTTCTTTTTAATTCTTGAGTTATGATAATGGTCAATTCAATATGCCATCAACTCTTTCATGATAGGATTAGTAATGATGATTCTTGTGTATTATTGCAACCATGGTTCATTTCATTTGGCTTAATCTTTTCATTATTCTCTTCTCATTCTCTCTCTTGAAATGAGAAGAAAAGAAAAGCTCCATGGTTGCTAACATTTCTCCTTCTTCTTCCTCCTCTTGATCTTATCTTTTGATCTCATGTGTTGAGAGAAAAAAATCCCACAAAGACAAATACATCCATACATCTCCTCTACACATTCTAGGGCTTCTTGACTAGCAATCACTTTGCCCTAGTTGCCTTGGCTTGAGGCGGAGCTTAGTGTGCAACTCTCGGGTGGATCGTCTTCGACTCAAGAAGGCCGCGGAGGTGCCCAAGGTCCGGATCGACGCTTGGAGCTTGGATGGATGAGCGGGACAGCGGAATGAAGACCCGAAGGACCGGTTCCGTGAGGTATACTTTCTACAGCATAGTAGCTAAAACCTCTAAGTGTTTACTAGTTTCTATTTTAGCAAAGATCTCGACTTTTAGTCCATATTGCCTTGCGCCAAAATCATTGTTTTTCGCCGTTTCCACCTCCCCGTAAGAACCGGGGTGAGCAACGTGGACTTACAGAATTTGCCGGCTTCTGACCGTGATTAGAATTTCGTCCATGTCAGGTGTAACAACCCTAATTTTCTTATACACTTTTTCCATACAAATTTTTAAATTGTTTATTTTTCAAAATCCTTAAAGGGGTATTTATTGCTTGAGCACAAGACTTAAGTAATTAATTTGCAATTTAATTACAAGAAGGAGCTTGTAGCTCATTGGTAATACCTTGCACTGCTGAACCAAGCCACCAGAATTCAAATCCCCTGCCCCACATTATTTTTAATATTATTTTGTTTTAAATTCTTTGGAAGCCCAACAGTCCACACACCATAACTCCCAAAACTTGAACTGCACCTGAAAACCTAAATACACCGGAGCCTCCATCTGACGACCCCCCACCTCCTGCCACCCTGACTCGGCCCGGATCGGTCAACTCGGCCGGCGGACCGGCCGACTCGGCCCGCCGCCGCCGACCGGAGTTTCCGATTCCGGCAAGTCATCAACTGGAAAGTTGTGACTTTTCAGCTTCCTAACCCCCCTGCACACTCTAAATTATGAGATCGGTTCCAGAGAGTTAAATATACCCTATTTAATATATTTTTAATGATTTTTCACACATTTTTACAATTTTATTTATTAAAAACCTTTCATCTACCCTAACCCTATAAATACACCCCCTACCCTCTACCCTCTCACCCCAAAATCTTGAGCCCACTCTCTCAAAAATTTCCAAGAATCGTGTACTTTGAAAACAAGCTCGAGGCGAAGCTCCGACGAATTCCCGGCGATCGTTTTAGGAACTACCGGCGACGACGCAACACATCGGCGATCCCCCTAATTCCCTCTCCCTCTATTGTGTAATCTAAAACTCGTAAGTCCCTCATCTATCCCTCTTTTCTATTCTAAAAATACGAAATTACAAAACCCGACGGAATCGGAACAAATCCGATTTCCGATTCGATTTTCTATAAAATTCCACTTCTCACTAATACAATCATACTTACACTTCCTCATGTTGACTATTAAACACTAATCAAACAATTTGATCAAGATTCATCACATGAAATGATAGCTATCTCAATTTATCGTATTTTTCACTTAAATACCATATTGTTTCAATCCTTCATTTAACTCCATCAAACTTGCTATACCTTTAAAGTAGAGCACGAGGTAATGACCTACCTCCTCACATACGCATATACAACCTAACACGATACCATCGAAAACTTAGAATACGAGAAAACAATATTTTCATTTAAATACCATTGACTTAATAAAACCATCACTAAAAGTTTTAGTATTGATACAATTTTTAAATAAATATCTCTTATTATGAAAATACAATAAGTTATGGACATCGGTCGTTTATCTAAACCTGACTTTGTAGTGTCTAGACTAGGCAAGTGAGAAAGGTAACTTTAAAAGGCCCGTCTCACGGTGATTCGTGAGCGGATCCCTCCTTTCTTCACTTGTACTTACCTGGCCACAATTGGCGGTGAAGAGGCGATTTGAGGCATCTCACAACTTGTCGTTTAGACCAGTTAGAAATAGTCTAGTTGACTTAGGAGACCCTAGAATATAGAATACGGAAAATTGACATTTTTACAAATAAATACCATTTACTTCATAAAACCGTTTTGTAAAGGATTTAGTATTTTACAATCTTTGCAAAGCGCCGCTACAACCCATTTTGGAGAACCCGTTCAGGATGGTGCGGATTATCGCACATCCTCGGGCTTAGTAGTACGAGATTCAGACATCCGCAAGGAGCATTCGGTCTCGAAAGATTTAAAATACGACACCTTAAGAAAAATGAGATTTCTAGATTATAATAAATATATAAAAATTTATTCTCATACAAATATATGTATATGTAACTCCAAAATATCTACTTTGAATTATTATGAATATTCAACCTTTTTCTAAAATGGCACAAGAATCGGTTTACACTAAAATACCATGAATTCCATTTAAACAATATTTACACATAAATACCTTTATATATGGAATTAGGTTATTCTCATTAGAAATATCACTAATCTAAAATCTACAATTATTACAACCCTAAAGACGATAATAAATATTTGGGGTGTATCTTGAAAACTATATAAGAGTATTTTTACATAAACCCCCTCAAGGTCTATAAATTACCCTAAGGTCCCTAGTAAATATAGGTTTAAAAAATAATCAAGACTTTGATTTACATTTCTAATTGTCTGACTCGGGTTTGAGTCTGATTATATCTGACTTGAATATGATTCAAGTACAATCTATAATCTACAATCTCCAATATTACAATTCAATATGAATCCATGAATTCAATTATCAATTTATACAATTTGACCGAACCGAGCCATGGATATACATTCCATTTACAGGTTCTCCAGTTTACATCCATTTACATGATTCTACGGTTACATCCGTTTACTGATATCATGGTTTCGGTCAGTCAACCAATTATACAATCAATACAATTTACAAGACAAACAATACAATCAAAATACAATCAAAACACTATGGGGTTTAAGGGGTAGATTGGTACGGAAGGTGTTAGAAGTGACACGAGACGGTCAGACTTAAGACACCTAACATGAATCCAATTGCCATTGTTCTGGGCCTTCTAACGGAGCCTTGTACTCTATATTCCGTTTGCCCTGGTCTCTAGCATATAGAGACCCCTTTCGTATATACTGACATTCTTCTGTACCAAACTACAAACAACAACGTTAATACAACATTACAACAATATGATACAACATCAAAAGCTACTCTCTGTCCTACTCTCTGTCTATTTCTCTCTTATCTTTGGGACTTACCGAGCGACCTGTTCACTGACGACATTCTATTCTTTCTTCTTTGAATGTCGTCAGGTGGTTTGGACCCGTTAGAGAACAAGCCCACTGCTGAAGACTTGGACCAGTTCTGTGAAGACCCCGAGCTCTAGATATTGTACACTTTCCATTTCAGTACTTTTCTTTTCTGTTATGCCATTGTTTAGGCATTGCTTTTGTTTCAGTTGTATTTACTTTCCATGTATTGTACAGAAAAAATGTGAATAAATAAAGTTGCTGTTTATTTATATCTTGTCTCTTGTGCTTTACTTTTATATTACTTAGATACGCTTAGCGTATGTACTTCTGAGTATATACGTAGCGGACCAGTCGCGTTCCCTTCGCCGTATACCGGGAAGCGGGGCATGACATCAGGATCAGCCAGCTCTTTAGCTAGGCGAGCGAGTATGTCGGCTTTTCCGTTCAACGCTCTAGGGACTCTCATTAGTTCAATGTGCGTGAACCGTTTCATGAGTTCCACCACTCGGCTTCTGTATCGAGCTAACTAGGGTTTGTATATCTTATAGTCTCCGCTTACTTGGTTGACGACAAGCTGGGAATCACCTTAGACTCGTAGCCGAAGGATTTCCATTTTTATGGCGTGCTCCAAACCAGCTATCAGAGCTTCATACTCGGCCTCATTGTTTGTGCAAGGCTCGGTGAGAGCAAAAGAATGCCGTAAGGTTCCCATTGATGGCGTGATGAACACCAATCCTATCCCCGCTTTTATCTCCGGGACGCTTGATTTCCTGGAGGTCCTCATTGATGAGGCTCCATCGAAGTAGTGCTCCTAACATGGCTCATCTTCCTCGAGGTACATCACTTGTTCGTCGGGTAGCTCGCAATTAAGCGGCGACCCCTCTATTACGGGATGAGCAGCAAGGAAGTCTATGAGAGCTTGCCCTTTTACTGCTTTCTGAGGAGTGTAAACTATGTCAAACTCAAGCAGCATGACAGCCCATCTTGACATTCTTCCAGCTAGGCTTGCTTTGGTCATTAAGTGTTTGAGCGGGTCGACCCTAGAGATCAGCATAACCCGATGAGTGAGCAGATAGTGCATCAGCTTCTTCACAGCGAACATCAGAGCCAGGCATTGCTTTTCGATCGAGGAATAGTTGTGTTCCGCCCCGACTAAAGTTCGACTGAGGTAGTAGAGGGCATTCTCTTTTCCCTCCTCGTTGTTCTGGGCAAGGAGTGCACCATGTGACTCATCTAGCACGGCAGCGTAGAGAATCAGTGGTTTATTTGGAATGGGAGCGGCCAGCACTGAAGGGTGCAACAAGTAGTGTTTGATGCTTTCGAACGCTTCTTGACATTCGGCATCCCAGACAAAAGGAGCTCCTTTCTTCATGAGCTTTGAGAAGGGCCTACATCTCCCTGATAAATTTGAGATAAACCTTCATATATAAGCAAGCTTGCCTTGGAAAGATCTTAGCTGCGTCAGATTCTTCGGAGGGGGCATCTCCATGATGGCCTTTATCTTGGATGGGTCAACTTCAATCCCTCGATGTCGGACTATGAAGCCCAGGAATTTTCCCGATTACACACCAAAAGCGCACTTCAGAGGATTCATTTTCAGATCGTACTCCCTCAGTCTGGTGAGAACGGTCCTAAGATCTTGGATGTGATTGGCTTTGGCTTTAGTCTTGAGGACCAGATCATCAACATAACATTTGACGACCTTATGAATTAGGTCATCAAAGATATTGGTCATTGCCCTTTGATATGTAGCACCTGCATTCTTCAGTCCGAACGACATCACTTTGTAGCAGTATATTCCGATCGGAGTTCGAAATGCTGTGTGCTTCTCATCCTCAGGCTACATCTTGATCTGATTATACCCATACGAGCCATCCATAAAGGTGAACAGCTCGTAATTTGAGGTGTCATCGACCATCATTTCCATGACCAGTAGCGGGAAGTCGTCTTTAGGACATATCTTGTTGAGGTCCCTGAAATCGACACAAACTCGGATCTGCCTATTTTCTTCTTCACTGGGACTATGCATGCGATCCAGTCTGCATATTTCTCTTCCCTGATGAAGCCGACATCGATGAGCTTCTTGGTTTCCTCGATGACCCTTTCTTCTAGTTCCCTTCTCATTCTTCGAGAAGCTTGTTTCACTGGCTTAGCATCAGGAGATATAGCCAGTTTATGCACGGCCACTTCAGGGGAAAGGCCAGGCATTTCTTTGTATGTCCACGCGAAACAGTCGACGAACTCATGCAGCAGGGCAATTATCTGCTCTTTCATTTCCTCTGACAAGAGTGAACTGATTTAGGTCGGCCTTGGATTATCCGGCGTTCCTAAGTCAATCTTGGTTATCTCGTCAAAGGTTGCTTGTCCGTCATCTTCGAGCTCTTGAGGAGCTTCTTCTGGCTCGGCTATCTCGTCATCCTCATTTGATCTTTCGCTGGCTTCACCAACATGGATCATGTAGCATGCTTTAGAATCAGGTTGAATGAAGCCTATGCCCCATCTATCTAGAATTCGTCCATCGATGAGTGCTCAGACCTGGGGCGGATGCCATAGCCCTTCATAAAACCTTGCTTCGGACTCTGTTTGATATAACTGGCATCCACACCTTTTGAAATATTCCCGCATCTCGGGTGCATAGTATCTGGAATTGAGGACGGCTCTTATGCCTCTCACACAGAGAAGGCACGCGACAGACAAATCGTTCGGGTGTACAACGGGGTTTGACCCATAAAACAGGATGCCCTTCTGTCCTTTTTTCCTCCCGGGAACGTAGAAAGTTTTCAGCTGGTCCATGGTAGAGACTTACAATGCATCGAGCTCTTTGCACATCCGTTCCGGCACCCTTGTGATGGCCAGGGACCCTTTTGCAATTTTAAAGGTCTCTTGTAGTTTCGCTTGCTGCATGGGGGTCCAATCTGCACAGCTGTTGCACGGCAGGTCCTCTTCCTCCGACTCTTTAGTGTCGCTGCTAAGATGAGGTTGGACTTTGCTGCTAGATGGGCTTTTAGTATCGGAATCGTCTGTATCGCTACCGAAACAAGGGCGAGTTTTACGGAAGGACGGACTTCCAGCGTCGGACTCATCAGTGTCGCTACCGAAACGCGGACGCACTTGGGCATTTTTGCTTTTGAAAGTGACAGCCGGCTCAGATTTGCTTTTAAGTCTTGGGGCCGCTCTATCCTCAGTCAGTTGTGGCTTAGCATTTTGGTGGTTCATGAAGTACCGAGAATCTTCATATCGGACTTCATGCTCACCGAACGGCTGGATGTCTCCGTCATTGCGTCTTTCTTCGCCATTTTTAGTATACTTCATGCATTGATGGAGAGTTGACGGAATGATGCCGTAATCGTGGAGCCACGGCCGTCCCAAGAGAATTTTATAAGATGTGTCAGCGTCGATCACGTATATCTTAGCTTCAGTTTGCAGATCCCCAAATTTTATTGGCAAAGCTATAGACCCCAGAACTTGCTGGCAGTTTTGATTGAAGTCTTGAATGACAATCCTTTCCCTTGACAGGTGTCGGACATCCATTGACAAACTCTTCAGAGTCTGCAAGTTCATGGTGTTCACTGAGGATCCCGGATCAATCAATATGCGATTAATCTGGTCTCCTTCGCTGTACCCGGTCACGTAAAGCGGCCGATTATGCTCAGTCGTACACAGTAGTAAGTCTTCATTCTTAAACATGATTACGGCGGCATGTAGAGCGTACTGGGTTTCTTTCATATTAATTTCTGCAAAGCGAGCCTGATACTGCTCGGGGTTTTGTAGAGCATGAATGAGAACATCTCTAAGCTCTTTAGATAGGACCAAGACATTGTAGATGCTCAGGAGAGACGGGAGCTTTCGGAGATGAGCTAAGACATTGTAGTCCACTGAGGAAGGACTTGAGTTTTCATTAACCGGCTCTCTACCATCTTCCTCATTAGCTACCTGTTTTTTCTTTCTTTTTGGGGTGTTTCCCTGATTTGGCGGTATAGCCCTGCCTCTTCTAAGCTGGATTTGGTTAGCCTTTGCGGCGAGCTCTTCGTCCTCTTCGGGAAAACAGAGTTCCTCCACAGAGTCGCTGCCAAGATAGATGGCGTAGTAGGTCACTATAGGGATCTCTTCATTGGAGTCTTATTCTAACTCCTCTAGAATTTCAGCCGCTTCTACAGGGAGGAACTCCTTCAATTGAATCAGAGTTCTTTCCTGCTGTTCATAGTCTTCGAGAGAATCGATATATTTTTGAATGGCTGATCTTCCTACAGACTCCTTTTCGTGTCGAGCTGCACTTTTCTTCTTCTTGAGCTTTTTGGATTTTGAGCCTGATTGGGCTGAATTGGCAGCTAGAATGGTGGGCTTCTTCTGCCCTTCCCATTCCGTCCTCGGCTCTTTCTGAAGTAGCTTTAGTATCTTCTTCGTCTTATTAGATATGTGCTTACTCCAAAGAGGCTGCGGTGAGTCGGTTTCATTTCTCAGGGCAGCGGGTTCGGCTGTCTGCTCCCAGAAGGCTTCAGCTTGTGTCTGTATGAAGTTGGTCGTTGCAGCTTGGTTGTTTACCAACACACTCTTAGACAGTTCGATCTCTCTAGTTATGTACTGCTTCTTGACCCGGTCCTTGAAGATATAGCAATTCTCGATCGCATGGCTCACTACTCGGTGGGACGGATAATACAGGGGATTGTCGGTCATTTTTGCTTCTTGAAGTCTTTTTGACTCCGGCAATTGTAGACCGTTGTTCAAGGCATCTTTAAATATCTTGCGGAGCTTGTCCCTTTTGAAAGAGTAAACCTTGTTCTTTTTCTCCTCTAGGGAAGGCCCATCTCCTCCCAGCAATGGCTTTCGAGACCGGTTGGTTTTTGAATCGCCTGCCCTTCGCTTGTCTTCATTGTCGGACGTATTGAATACATTGGTACTGCTGGAACTCCCGCTTTTACGGTTGTCCTCCCGCTTGCTTTTCTAAGTCTCGTCTCTCTGAGAGTCTGGGGTAGACTCTTGCTTCGAGCGTTCTAGCATTTGGACTTTCTTGGTTAGCTCTTGAAATTCTTGAGGCCTGGTGTACACAAGAATGGGACCATCCAATTGCTGAGGTTCCCAATAAGAAGGTTGACGGACTGATCCTGCTCCAGCGGCGGTTCACACTTGACTGTGAGATTACGCCATCGGGCGATAAAGTCAGTGTTGCTTTCATTCTTCCCCGGCTTAGTCCTCACAAGGTCAGCAATGGAGATTTTATCACTGACACTCATGAACCTTTGTCGAAACAGAGACTCTATTTGGGCAAAGGTAATAACGGATTCGTCTGGTATACTCGCGTATCAGTCGAAAGCGACACCGGTCAGGGTGTTGACAAACTGACGAAGAAGGAGCGCATCATTTCCCCTTGTATTTCCGCACGATGCTTTAAAGCGGGCGACGTGCTGATTTGCATTTTCCATCCCGTCAAATCTTCCGAACTTAGGAATGACGTGACCGCTCGGGAACTCGATCAGACCATACTGTGCGGGATATGGCCGCCCACTACTGCCAATTTCTTTCAGAGCTTCAGCTTCGGCCACCAATGTTTTAACCTTGCTGGTGACCAAATCCATTATCCGGTCTTATGTTAGTAGGATAGTGTTATCTGGGGCCAAGGCGTCCCCAGAAGCGGAATGTGGTCGGCTTTCGTGCGGCTCGAACAATCTTGGACCCAAAGGGATAGGCATCGGCCGCTTCGGATTGTCATCATCCAGCTCATGAGTAGCGACTCTTGCTTGATTGGGAGGCGCTCGAGCAATTTGAGCCGTAAGCTGCATCACAACGTTCGTTAGGTCGTCAATTTTCAAATAGAGCTTGGCCATCTCTTTATCTTTTCTCCTGAGCTGTTTTCGAAGCTCTTGAAGCAGCTCTTGCTCCGCGGTCCTGGGACGGAAAGTTGGCTCTTCCTCGTTGTCCGAGCTTGACTCTGCATGGACTGAGGGGTTTTTTTGCCTATCATCCTCATCGAGAGGGTTTTCATCATCCAGCGGAGGCGGCTGTTCTTGGGAAGCGGCAACTACATTCAAGCCAGATTGGTCTTGGAATGTGGTGGCCCCATCCTTACTTTTGCTGCGAAGGTTGTTGCTGGGGCGTCCGCCAGCCATATAGACTGTATGGATAATATATCCAGCCGTCTTTTTGTTATCGGCGGCTGATTTAACGGATCGCTGTCTTGACCCCCTGTTTCGGTAACGGGCAGTCGATTGAAGGCGGCTGGCCTGGCCAAATTCTTGAATGGTGCTGACGAATCCTTTTTGGTTTTGCCCCACTGTTTTCGCGCGGCACAGAGTGCCTGATAAACTCTCGAAGAGATGGTGTCATACTTTTTCTGTTGGGGCCGGGACACGTCTCTTCGTAGTAACGTTCGAACCGCTGTCTTCTTGATTCTGGCGGTCATAGCATTTTTCTGAACCCACTTCAGAGGTTCGAAGTAATTGCTGATTTTTACGGCCGACTCAGACGTCGTCGTGGAGTAACCCTGCTCTTGGAACCTCACAAGATTCCACATGGCCGAAGTTATGGCCCTCTTGTTGGCTCGATACCTGAGCCTCTTCTGCCTTAACTTTTCTGTTTTAAGCACTTGGCAGACTTTGGCTCTTCAGGAAGACGCCGTATACCGAGTGATAGAGAGGCCAAAGAAGACGCCCGATCGTGCATTTATTGGAGTCATCGCCTGAGCTCGTCCGCAACGTTTGATGTTGCCCTTTGTACCGGAAGTCTTGTCCCCGGCTGGAGCGCCGGAGAGTCATTCAGACACCGTCTTAAGTTTCGGTTGTGGTGCCTTAGCGATCACAACATTCGGCATCTTGCCCCTTAAGACTGGCTTGGCCACCTGTTTTGCCAGGATTTCTGCCAGATGAGCGCTTCCGGCAGGGTAGATGATGACGGAACCAAACTGGCAGGGCAGTTCCTCCACTGTCGACTGAGGCTTGCAGGGAGAACCACACGAGTATTGATCTTGATCACGTACAGAATCGGGGTCGCATCAGAAGCTGGATCCATCTTAGGAGAAATTGTCGTTGAAAGTTGATTGCTGCACGAAAAAAAACATTATTTCAGTACAAACATCGGCATATATGTTAAATGAGTTTGTATGAATGCTTGACCCGAGATATGGGAGGAGAGAAAGGTCCCACCGGTCGTGCCAGAATCTGTAGGGTGTTTTTCGTCACCCCATTGAGATGGGAATACGCGCGCGCTTGTCAGGCACATTACAGATTCCCCCTGCCTGGGGTAAGCTGGGGTTTATTGATTTGTGGGGATCCGAATCTATGGCAGCCACGGACTAAGCTGTCGTTAATTACCCTCGCCTTTGAAGCGAGAGAACCTCCGATTAACGGGTCAAACAGGTCATGCAAACTCGATGTATAGTGTACGTGTGTTGTGTTTTGAAAGGGGTTTTGGATATATCGGGGGCTCCACAGAGTTTTACGGGGGTCCCACCACCCGGATAGCGGGCTGGGGTTCAAGGGGGCTAGCATCCCCTTTACGGGATGCATCCCCTTTACGGGATGCGTTAGAAATTTTTTTCTAACGGGGGACAGTGTTGCAGAGGATGTGTGTGTGTATGTGTGTGTGTGTGTGTGTTTATATATAAGGGAAAGGGCATCCAAAGGATGCGTGGGAGAAAGCGCCAGCGCCTCACATGCACGGCACGCGGGCGCTTGGGCGCTCGGGCGCTATCGCCTTGGGCGTGTAGGGTTCTTAGGCACTCTTGTGAGGGTTCATAAGGCATCAACCATGCTCGAATAAAAATTTAGACGTGCCGAACAACCCAAAACCGGGATCTTTGCTAGATTATTAGGGTTTAACATGCAAGTAAACATCTTTACTACTAAGTGTGAGAGATTACAACCTTTGTAGTCCGCTCCTTCGCTTCATAAGCTCCGAGTAGAAGTCCCTTCACTGCGATCCACGATCTCCCGGACTCAAGAAAGGCTCCACGACTCGAACGATCCATGCTAGCTTGTAGTATTCTTTTTCTCCGATGATCTACGTCGAAGTTTCTATAACTCAAGTTCTCTCACTCTAATGAGGTGAACACCCTAATCTAATGGGCTAGATTAGATGAGGATGATGGAGTAGTATTTATGCTTTCTTTTTATATCAAATTCTCACAAGAAATCATCACAAAAGGAAAAACTAGTAAGCTTTTTCAAAGCTTGAGAGAGAGGAAGATGATGATAAATGAGTTAATCCTTTTGTGTTGAATAATAGAAATGAATATATGAATAATCATGGAACTATGGTCAAGGGATGACAAGGATAACCCTTGTAGAGAATTAACTAGGGCTAGGGTTTGGTTAAGTTAAAGAATGAGTCATGGATAAATATCAACCATAATATCTTAACCATGACAAAAGGAATTCCTTCTAGATGGTGCAAGAAGGAGCTAATCCTAATCAAACCCTAACCTTGTTTAATCTCTACTAAACATGTTCCATTATTAATCATTTCATGTTGCAATAATATATATCACATATATATCATATATTTGCAACAAAAGAAAATAATACAATTAACATATATAGCATATATATCAATGTATTACCCGGTGAGAAAATGAAATAATAAAGTGAGCCAATATTAGATAATGTAATACAATATATCATATATATTATTATACATTAAATTATCGGATCAACACTTGATCCGACAATCCGGCTATATCGAATATAACCGACTAATATATCATGTACCGATTCATCGAATCAACACTTGATCCGATGACCCGGTTCATATCTAAATATCGTGAGAATATAATACGGTATCTCATATCGCATTATCCTCAGTCCTGCACATATCACATATGTGCCTCTACTCCGTTTTTCCTGAGCCAAGAAACCTCTGTGTAGGACTCTAAAGAATCGTCAATACGCCGGTAGCATGTGATGATCATATCAAACACCCACAAGCTGCAAACGGTCAGCTAAACGTAACAGCCACCCAGGTATTGAGCGATCAGAAGATCAACAAGCTAGCCTGTACGTTCTCCTGTGAATCCAATCAGTAACACTCCAGTACAGTCCGGTATGTTCGTCTGATATGTCGCATATCAAGTCTAGGGGTGGTATATGTCAGACCCCAGTAACCGATAAGTCGTGTCGATGAGAGGCTCATAACGGGTCGAGAAACTACTGGTTACACTTACCAGTAAATCTCTATATCAGCCTTGGCCAGGGACTTCCAGTTATAGCCAATTGAACACAGCACAACATCAACTCCCTATACCGGGAGAGACGAATCCCCTCCTATCGCTCATTGCCTCCATGTGATTCGGGAATGCACCCAAAAGCCACCGTTTTTCACGCCCTCTTGGACGTGGTAAGGTGGAAATCAAAGCACAGTGGGAATCACACAAGACTCTATAACGATCTCGGGTCTACAGACTACCCTGTACCAGTGTCACCGGAGAACTGCCATCTGACGTGTGGTATATCACCATTTGGGAGTTCTCGGCGAGTCCGTCTAGCGTACCCAGTCTCCACGGAGCACCCGTACACCATCTCTGATGTCAAACACTGATGGATACGGGATCATCCATCACCCATCATATGGGTCAAGATGCGTATACGCTAGTCTACTCTGGTGTATCGATGCCCTGTCTCGATATACCCTCGACTAGGAACAGTTATAGGATGTACTCATCGACTACCATGCCCCCACTAGTATGATCTCATCATAGTCCCAGTAGTCGAGTACAGATCCTAAGGGCTTTATCAACATGTGAGAGAAAGATAGTAAACCAATATAAGTCAACATGTTAAGATAAAGTGAAACCAAATAGCATACTATCATGTCGAGCAAGAAAGTCCTCTCTATATATATCCAAGCATCCATTATAATATACATCATATGTACAACAATGGACTCTAGGGCATATACATAACTAACAATCTCCCACTTGCACTAAGGCCAGCTGCTGTAGTATCTCATACCTAGCATCCCGAATAATCTCTCAAACTGTATCTGGGGAATGGCCTTCGTGAGTGGATCCGTAGTGTTGTCCTTCGTATCTACTCTCCTGACCTCGATCTCCCGGTGATCAACTATCTCCCTGATCAAGTGATACCGCCTCAGAATATATCTGGAGTTTTGATGGGACCTGGGTTCCTTGGCCAAAGCCACAGCTCCATTGTTATCGCAATACAGAGGTATTGGATGCTCAATGGATGGAACCACACCAAGTTCACTAATGAACTTCTTTATCCAGACAGCCTCTTTAGTAGCATCGTTGGCAGCGATGTATTCAGTCTCTATCCTCGAGTCTGCAACGGTATCCTGTTTGGAACTCTTCCAACATACCGCCCCTCCATTGAGGGTAAAGACAAATCCCGAGTGCGACTTAGAGTCGTCCTTATCACTTTGGAAGCTGGAATCGGTAAAGGACTCCACCCGGAGTTCTCCGTTACCATACACCAAGAACATCTCTTTAGTCCTTCGCAAGTACTTGAGAATGTTCTTCACAGCTGTCCAGTGACTCTCTCCAGGATCTGCTTGATACCGACTCACTACACTTAGTGAGTATGCTACATCGGGTCTGGTACATAGCATCGCATACATGATAGAGCCTACTGCCGAAGCATAGGGTATCCCTTGCATGCGAGCTCTCTCCAAATCAGTCTTGGGAGACATCTCTTTGGAGAGAGTGAGTCCAGAGATCGTGGGTTGGTTCCCACGCTTGGATTCTTCCATACTAATCTTTTTAGTATGGTGTCAATGTACCTGGATTGGGACAATCGCAGTATCCGTTTAGATATATCTCTATAGATAATGATTCCCAATATGCAGGAGGCATCACCTAGATCTTTCATTGAGAATCTTTGTGATAAGAAGAGCTTGACTGATTGCAGCATAGGAATATCATTTTCTATCAAGAGTATGTCATCCACGTACAATACGAGGAAGACAACCTTACTCTATGCTACCTTCTTATAGATACAAGGTTCATCTATATTTTTGATGAAGTCAAACTCTTTGACTACAACATCAAAACAGATGTTCCAACTCCGCGATGCTTGCTTTAACCCATAAATAGATTTAAGCAGCTTGCACACCTTTCCGTTGCTCCCACTATCTACAAAGCTCTCTGGCTGAGTCATGTACACGCACTCTTCTAAATCACCGTTTAGAAAGGCGGTCTTAACATCCATTTGCCAGATTTCGTAGTCATGGTATGCAACAGTGGCAAGTAAGATTCGGATGGACTTAAGCATAGCCACTGGAGAAAAGGTTTCATTATAATCCACACCTGGTCGTTGACGAAAACCCTTTGCTACAAGTCTAGCTTTGAAAGTCTCAACTTTTCCATCTACACCAAATTTCTTTTTAAGATCCACTTGCTCCCAATGGGTTTTACCCCTTCAGGAGCATTTTCCAAAGTCCATACTTTGTTGGTGTACATGGATTCCATCTCAGATCGCATTGCATCCAGCCATTTCACAGAGTCACCACTCGTGATGGCCTGCTCGAAATCATCTACCATGATGCAATCCTCGCTTCCACCATCAATGAGAAAACCGTAGTATCTCTCAGGTGGATGAGAAACCCTGCTAGATCGGCGGAGAGGCTGGGGTTTGTCGGGTACTACTGCATCCTCTGGCTCCACTAAATGATCTGTCATAGTTTGTGTTACTGGAACTTCTTCCAGTTCTACCTCAGATCCACTAATCTCTTTTGCAAGAAATTCCTTTTCTAAAAAGGTGGCGTGCCGAGAAACAAACACCTTTTGTTCTTCTGTGTTGTAGAAGATATACCTGCGCGAATGTTTGGGATATTCAATAAACTTGCACAGAATCGACCTTGCCCCGAGCTTGTCCGGATTTTGTGTTTTCACATATGCCGGACAACCCCATATCCTAACATAATTAAGATATGGTCTCTTTCCTTTCCATATCTCATATGGAGTGGTTGGCACAGATTTGGTGGGAACCATATTCAATAGGTCTGCAGCTGTCTCCAGTGCATATCCCCAGAAGGAAATAGGCAACTCAGCCTCACTCATCATAGAGCGCACCATATCTAATAGGGTGCGATTCCTCCGTTCCGATACACCGTTGTGCTGTGGTGTATAAGGAGGAGTAAGCTGAGAGAGAATCCCATTCTCTTTTAGATAATCTAGGAACTCATTGCTTAAGTATTTACCTCCTCGATCAGATCGAAGAATCTTAATACTTTTGCCCATTTGGTTCTCTACTTCGTGCATATATTCTCTGAATTTCTCAAAAGCTTCAGACTTGTGTTTCATCAGGAACACATGTCTGAATCTTGAGAGATCGTCAGTGAATATAATGAAGTAGGAAGAACCGTTCCTGGCATGTGTAGACATAAGACCGCATACATCACTATACACCAGTCATAAGAGTTCCGTAACTCTTTCTCCGTGTCCACTAAACGGAATTTTGGTCATTTTTCCTTTGAGACATGAATGGCAAGTATCATAAGATGACAATTCAAACGGATTTAAATATCCATCCTTATGTAACTTAGCTAGCCGTGTCGCATTGATATGACCAAGTCTACAATGCCACAAGAAGGATTCGTTCATTTCTGAACTCTTCCTCTTGTGTGTGTTTTGTATATTGAGGACTGTATTTTGATTAAGAATGAATATGCCATTATGTAACGAGCCTGATGCAATCAACTTTTGATCTAGAAATATGTTCATAACATTATCCTTTACTACAAAATTATATCCTTCTTTACTTAATAAAGAAACTGATATAATGTTGCACATCATGTTCGGTATATAATAGCACTCATTCAGAATCAGTGTATTACGACTTGGTAATACTAGGTGATATTCGCCAACTGCTTTGGCTGCAATACTTGCACCATTCCCTACTTGAACGGAATGATCACCTTTTCCTAGTTCTCTACCTTTACGTAGCCCATGTAATAATTTACATATGTGGGATCCTGATCCGGTATCTAATACTCAGGACGTAGGGTGAACTGAGAAACAGTTCTCAATAACTAACACACCCGAAGAAGATGCATCAGCATGCATGTTCTGTGTTTGGGCGGCATGAGAATCCAGATATTCTCCTATTCCGTGTTTAGTCTTATAACTCTTATAAGCAAGAACGGGTCCAACGTTCCCCTGCTCAGTATAATAAGCGGGTTCAGTCAATACATCCATATTATTATCTTGATTATGGCCTGACATGGTCGCTACCTGGAGAGAGAGAGAAGAAAACACTTTAGCGTATGCTCTTGCAAGATTAGATTGGTTATTATCTTATCTAATCAGGATTTCTCCCACTGTTTTTATCAAATCTTCCTTCAAACCCTAAAAGGTAAGATTAGCCGGGATTAATTACACCCTACAATTTTGTCAATCTTTCAGCCATATCAGTGTCGGTACTTGAGGGAGGTTCCCCGTGCTTTCACACGGACCTAATTAAAGTAAACCTCGTTTTCCCATAGGCGTAACCCCGTTAACACTTTTCTAGACACCTACTTGATCAGCTAATTGTCCTGTGTAAAACTCTCCCAGGAGTAACTCTTACTCACAGTGGGTATTGGGATCCAACTATCTCATAGGAGGTATGCAATCTCATTGCAAATTTCAACACTTGAAATTCCCGATAATGCTTTTACCCCTAGCGTTCTATGATCTTGACGCAGGCCAACAAACCATAGTCCGCTAGTCAAGTTCAACCCGTACATTTCTTGATTGAATCAAACCTACCCGTACGACCCTTGACGCAGGCCAACAAAGTCGTACGACTACCCTAATCCAATCTAATCTCATGTTGCAGATAAGTATTATTTAGCTACCGCACACTACGCCTTGACGCATGCCAACAAACGTAGCACGAATACTAAGTAATATATATCTGAAATGACGGAGGGCTACGCAGGTTTTTCAGAAAACCTTGAGCGTAATGAACTTGATATCGTCGTGAAATCAAGTGATTTTTGAAAAGGAGTGTTTTTGAGGCTTTTCTAGTTTTGCTAAAGAGGTCACTCCCGGTGAAGGGATCTCGGCTCTTTCCCCATCGAATAAGGTGCATGATATATCATATATACCTCTGTGCAAAGCAAGAACTATATAAGCTGCCAAAAACTAAACCGCGAGTTTGTAGCATCTTCCAGTTTCGCTAAAGAGGTCACTCTCAGTGAAGGGATCTCGGCTCTTTCCTCATCGAATAAGGTGCAGGGTATATCACATCTACCGCTGTGCAAAGCAAAACTGTAGCTACCCTTTTTATAAAGTTTTGATTCTACAATATCTTTTAGATTTCTTTTCTTTTATTAATCTTATTAATAAATCCCATCAGCTTATGCTTCCTAAGCATCACAGAAGAAACGAAAGCAGTAATATTTATATATCAGCATATATATAGTATAAGCATTCGTCTCAAGCAGTAATATGATCTCATCACAGAACATTGCAGCAGAAGAACATATATGAAATATTGGATATACTAGGATGTCCGTGTTTTTAATACGAGCCGGTATAAAACACGGATTCCACGGTCGTGATGAATAGCCAAACCCACATCCCTAGACCCCTACGAGAGCGGCAAGTAACTCTGCCAATTTTAGGGTTAGGAGACCCGGTCTCGACTCCTCGAGATGGCCTCCCACTGGACCCTAGAACCCGGTTACCTGTGCTCCCCTCCTTGGGTCTACCTAATGCGGAAAAGTAAATAATATACACTGGTGACATCAACCTCATCCCGGAAGTGCCCCAATAAAAGAATATTACATACAAATGAATTTTACATGAATGAAAATAAAAACCCTCATCTCACATAAAACCCCTGGCTATTCAGAACACGACGATCCAATATAACATATTACAGCAACACATAATATCTCATATCATCAACGTAAGTAAGTATGCATACGCCGATCGTCGTAGATGTATAGCAACGAAGACCGGCAATACAACTACATACTACACTTACGGTCACAGAAAAGAAATTGTAAAACTACAACATTTGGAATCCATAATCACTTTAGACATCGCAAATCCGAAATATCACATACTTCGCATTTCATGCCTAACTCTATGAATTCCACATATTGTATCACATTCCAGATAAATAGACAGTATTAAACTTTCTGACCGGATAATCAAATACCCAAGATTTCCTAAATGGCTCAACACTTGAGCGGAGTTCAAATAATCCGAGAATATGTCACAGTACCGATGATCCAGCCGTAGAAGGGTCAAGCCAACGCCTCACATGTGGCACGCCGTACTGCCCTAAACCCTAAGGTTTAGAGGCAGTTCAAGACGGTCACATAATCGAGTTAAGGTTTGTGTTCTTCTGGAGGGTCCACTGCGTTACTTGCACATTTTTCCGAAAGATTTAAACCCAAGAAAAATTCAACACTTGAAAGTTTTTCGTGCCGGGAAAAAGTGAGTTAATGATATCCGCTCGAACATTTTAACAGTTTCTAAATATCCGGAATACATAACGAAATTAAATTTTCTGATCGAATCTACGATCACAAAATAAATCCCAGAACACTCAACACTTGAGTCAGTTTAAAAATACCCAGAAATTATCACTTACAGAATTAGAAATTACTGTGCAAAATTATAGGATTAATACCACTGTACGGCCGCGGATCCGCGGCCCAAGCAAGGATTGGCCGCGGTTCCGCGGCTATCCGTACGATTTAACCTGTCATTTTTCACAATATTTCTTATAATTTCCTGCTGGTATTTTTAAGCATTTTTAATTCAGAAAAATCACAGTTTTTAAAAATTATCCAGAGAGGAGTTCAAAACGTCGTTACGGGGTTCGATCGGAGTTTTAACTTCGTATACATGTCGCCTAATGCTCTAGCTAGGCTCTGATACCACTGTAAGATTCCTAGGCACTCTTGTGAGGGTTCATAAGGCATCAACCATACCCGAATAAAAATTTAGACGTGCCGAACAACCCAAAGCCGGGATCTTTGCTAGATTATTAGGGTTTAACATGCAAGTAAACATCTTTACTACTAAGTGTGAGGGATTACAACCTTTGTAGTCCGCTCCTTCGCTTCATAAGCTCCAAATAGAAGTCCCTTCGCCGCAATCCACGATCTCCCGGACTCAAGAGAGGCTCCACGACTTGAACGATCCATGCTAGCTTGTAGTATTTCTTTTCTCCGATGATCTTTGTCGAAGTTGCTATAACTCAAGCTCTCTCACTCTAATGAGGTGAACACCCTAATCTAATGGGCTATATTAGATGAGAATGATGGAGTAGTATTTATGCTTTCTTTTTATATCAAATTCTCACAAGAAATCATCACAAAAGGAAAAACTAGTAAGCTTTTTCAAAGCTTGAGAGAGAGGAAGTTGATGATTATTGAGTTAATCCTTTTGTGTTGAATAATAGAAATGAATATATGAATAATCGTGGAACCATGGTCAAGGGATGACAAGGATAACCCTTATAGAGAATTAACTAGGGCTAGGGTTGTTAGTTATATGTATGCCCTAGAGGCCATTACTGTACATAGGATGTATATTGTAGTGGATGCTGGGACATATATATGGAGGACTTTCTTGCTCGACATGATAGTATGCTATCTGGTTGAACTTTACCTTAACGTGTATACTGATTGTCTCTCTGTTACATGTTGGTAAAGCCCTTAGGATGAATGCTTGACTACCTGGACTATGATGCGGATCATACTATTGGGGACATGGTAGTCCATACGTACATCCTTCAAAGTCCCTAGTCGAGGGTGTATCGAGATGGGGCATCGATATACCAGAGTAGACTAGCGTATACCTTCTCGACCCATACAGATGGGCGATGGATGATCCCATATCCATTGGTGTTTGACATCAGAGATGATATACGGGTGCTCAGTAGAGACTGGGTACACTGGACGGACTCGCCGAGAACTCCCAGATGGTATTATACCTCACGTCAGATGGCAGTTCTCTGGTGACACTGGTACAGAGTAGTCTGTTGACCCGAGATCGTCATAGAGTCTTGTGTGGTTCCCACTGTGCTTTGATTTCCATCTTACCACGTCCAAGAGGGCGTGCAAAACGGTGGTTTTTGGGTACAGTCCCGAGTCACATGGAGGCAATGAGCGATAGGAGGGGATTCGTCTCTCCCGGTATAGGGGGTTGATGTTGCGCTGTGTTCGATTGGCTATAACAGGAAATCCCTGGTCAGGGTTGCTGAGATTTACTGGTAAGTGTTACCAGTAGTTTCTCGAAGTGTTATAGACCTCATATCGACACGACTTATCGAGCTATTGGGGTCTGACGTATACCACCCCTAGGCAAGATATGCGACATATCAGACGATCAGACCGGACTGTACGGTAGTGTTACTGGTTGGATTCACTGGAGTGTGAGCGGGCTTGCTCGTCGATCTTCAGATCGCTCAATACCCGGGTGGCCGTTACGTTTAGCAGACCGCTTGCGGCTTGTGGGTGTTTGATATGATCATCACCTGCTGCCGGCGTATTGACGAGTCTTTAGAGTCCTACACAGAGGTTTCCTGGCTCAAGCGAAACGAAATAGGAGTGCATATGAGATATGTGCGGGACCGAGAATGATACTAGTATGTGATACTGTATTCGATTCTCGCGATATGTGACATTGATCGGTTATATGCGATATAGCCGGGTTATCGGATCAAGTGTTGATTCGATAAGTTGTTACTGTTGATATTAGTCGGTTATATGCGATATGACCGGATCATTAAATCAAGTGTTGATTTAATGATTTAATGCATAATTATATATTTGATATATTACTTTGCATTAACTAGTATCGGTTCAATTAAGATGGATTTTCTCACTCGGATGTGCGCATTGTATATGCGATATATTTTTGTGCACTTGCTTGTATCATGTTTGATGATGCATGCAACATTGGTTAGTGTAAAGAATTAAAACTAGGTTAAGTATATGGTTAAGGTTTCTATTTATTTGTCCATTCATTTATCTTTTTATTTGGATTAAAATGAAATGGCAAAAGAAAACAAAATGGTTATCATTCTTTCTTTCTTTCATGAAGCTTGATGAAGCTTCATGAAGCTTTGACCATATGACCATTTTGTCTTTTAGCTTAACCCTAACCATTGCACTTAACCATGATTGATTCTCTACACCTAACCATGGTTCTAATATGATAAGTATTCATTTCTTTTCTAATTTTAATTAACTTATCATAATATTTAAACTTCTTCTTCTTCTTCCTTCAAGTGAAGAAAAGCTTGACCATCAATGGCAACTTGATGAAATGAGTGAGAAATCCAATTCTAAAGTCTACCCACTTCCTATTTCTTCATCCTCTACCTCTTGCCAAGTAGTAGAGTGTGTTTCCTTCACAAGTTTTCATGGCAAGGTGAAGGTGGACATCGACGACCTAGCTCGCTTATTCTTCGACGAAGCCGACGCTGGAGTCCGGATTCTTTTTGGATAGCGGAGGGGACTTCGTTGCGGAGCTATGGAGGTGGAGCACCGGATCTACAAAGGTTGTATTTCCGTTTTCCCATTAGTTTAATTGTTAACTAGATTTTGTTTTCGCCTAAACTTTAGCCAACAATCCGTAGTCGGGTTTCTCGGCACCTAGAATTTTTGAAATTGGCATGGTTGATGCCTTGTGAGACCTCCTTAGAGTGCCTAGGAACCCTACAGTGGTATCAGAGCCTAGCTAGAGCCTTAGGCGAAGTCCGGACGGAATTTGAAACCCGAACGAACCCGAAACCCCAACTCAAAAGTGCTCTCTGGATTTTTTCTAAAAACAGGTTTTTTTGTGAATTAAAAATTGCCAAAAAATTCAGCAGGGAATCTTAAGAGATACTGTGAAGCACGTGGCTCTAAATCGACAAAAGAGGCGCAGAACCACGGCCCCACCATGGGTTTCGCGGCTGTTCCGCGGCCATGTTGCTGATTTAGTCCACGTGTCTTGCACAGTAATTCTTGTGTAAAAGTGCCGAGTCTTCTGGAAATTTTTATATTTATTATAGAGTTGAATTTTCTGGTATTGATTTGGGGATTCGGTGTTTCGATCGGAGTATCAAATTTTGTCTGTGTGGCTTTCCGGATAATTTTTTGAATATGTTAAAAAGTTCGACTGGATATAAATACCCAATGTTTCCCCTGACGGAAAATTTCCAAGTGTTGGATTTTTCCGTAGTTTAACTACGTTCTAAGTAGTGCAAGTAACGTGATGGACCCTCTAGAAGACAACAAACCTTAACTCGATTATGTGACCGTCTTGAACTACCCTTTGAACCTTCGGGTTTGGGGCAGTACGGCGTGCCACATGTGAGGCGTTGGCTTGACCCTTCTACGGCTGGACCGTTGGTACTGAGGCACGAACTGAATGTTGTTAGACTCATATTTCATGTGTTGATCTGTATCGGGAAAACTTGGGTGTTCGATTGTTCGATCGGAAAGTTTGACATTTTCTATTTATCCGGAATGGGATACAATAATTGGAATTCACAATAAGTTATGAGATAACTGAATGAATGTTGTAAATCTAGCAATTTAGTCTCACTTGATCGGTTGCCACGGAATTTTGATGTGATCAAAAGTCCGTCGCAATCACGTAGCGTACGCGGATACTCGCCGGGTAAACTTAATAGACAGCCTCACGCCATAGCCCCGACCAAGTGACTGTAGGAGAACCCCGTCGTCGAAAGCATCCGTTCGGGTGCTCGCGGTAGCGGTGTTCCGCCTTGGTACACTTCGTCGACGGTATCGGGGGTGCGGCCTCCTACTAAAGTTTGCGACGAGCATTCGATCAGTTTGTCGGGAATCTTGTTGAATTACCCGACTTGATATTGAAAAGTGTTTTCGATAATGAGACTAAAATGTGGGGTTTATAATTGTTAGGCATGCGATGTATAAGTAATTCATTTGGTCAGGCATGCGATGACTGAGGTGATTGCGGATTCCAACTGTTGTAGTTTTACACTTTCTTTTCTGTGACAGTAAGTGTAATATGTGATATCGCCGGTTTCGTTGCTATATGTCAACGACAATTGGGATGGACATATTTACTTACGTTGATGACATGTGATGTTATGTGTTGCTGGATATGTTATATTGGATCGTCGTGTTTGAATAGCCGGGGTTTTTTATGTGAGATGAGTGTTTTTCATTTTCATTCATGTAAAAACTTGTATGTAATATTCTTTTATTGGGGCGCTTCCAGGTTGCGGGAGTTGTCACCTGTTGTATATTATTTACTTTTCCGCACTAGGATAGACCCAAGGAGGGGAGCACAAGTAACCGGGTTCTGGAGTCCAGTGGGAGACCAACTCGAGGAGTCGAGTCCGGGTCTCCTAACTCCAGAATTGGTAGGGTTGCTTGCCGCTCTCGTAGGGGTCTAGGGGTGTGGGTTTGGCTATTCATCACGACCGTGGAATCCGTGTTTTATACTGGCTCGTATTGAAAACACGGACGTCCTAGTATATCCAATATTTCATATGATTCTTCTGCTGCGATATCTGTGATGTGATCATGTGATGTTCTGTGACAGATACAGTATATAGTATATATGATATATTATATAGACGTTACTTATGTTTTACACCCGCGCTAGCCCTGCCCTGCTCTGCCGTTAGTTACCTAACCTAACGGTGCACGAGGGGACATCGAGGCGAATGCGGATGGCATAAGTGTACGTCGTATTTATCTGTGATGTTTAGGTACTTAAATAATGGGACTTCATTAATATGATTAATGAAATAAAAGAAACCTAAGATGTTGTAGAATCGAATTTCAAAATAAAACAGGTAGCTACAGTTCTTGCTTTGCACAGCGGTATATATGATATATCCTGCACCTTATTCGATGAGGAAAGGACCGAGATCCCTTCACCGGGAGTGACTCCTTTAGCAATAACTGGCAGATGCTACACACTCGGTTTTTCTTTTGATTGTTTTTAAGAGTTTTTGCTTTGCACAGCGATATATATGATATATCCTGCACCTCATTCGACGAGGAAAGGACCGACGATCCCTTCACCGGGAGTGACTCCTTTAGCAAAACTAGAAAAGCCTCAAAAACACTCCATTTCAAAAATCATTTGATTCTACAACGATATCAATTTCATTACGCAATAGGTTTTCAGAAAAACCTGTCGTAGCCCTCCGTCATTTCAGATAAGTCCTATTTAGTATTCGTGCTACGTTTGTTGACCTCCGTCAAGGCGTAGTGTGCGGTAGCTAACTAGTATTTATTTGCTTATGCATATGATGCAGATTGGATTAGGGTAGTCGTGCGGCCTTGTTGACCTCCGTCAAGGGTCGTGCGGGTGGGTTTAATTCGATCAAGAAATGACGGGTTGAACTTGACTAGTAGCCTATGGTTTGTTGACCTCCATCAAGGTCATAGGACGCTAGGGGCAAAACATTATCGGGAATTTCAAGTGTTGAAATTTGCAATGAGATTGCATACCTTCTATGAGATAGTTGGATCCCGATACCCGCTGCGAGTAAGAGTTACTCCTGGGAGAGTTTTATACATTACAATTAGCCGATCAAGTAGGTGTCTAGAAAGGTGTTAACGAGGTTACGCCTCTGGGAAAACAAGGTTTACATTAATTAGGTTCGTGCGAAAGCACGGGGGACCTCCCTCAAAGTACCGACACTGGCCTGGCTGAAAGATTGGCGAACTTGTAGTGTGTAATTAATCCCGGCTAGTCTTTCCTTTTAGGGTTTGAAGGAAGATTTGATAAAAAGCAGTGGGAGCCATCCTGATTAGATAAAATAATAACCAATCTATTCTTGCAAGAGCGCACGCTGAGTGTTTTCTTCTCTCTCTCTCCAGGTAGTGACCATATCACGCCTTAATCAAGATAATAATACGGAATATTGACCGAACCCGCTTGTTATACTGAGCTGGGGAACGTTGGTCCCGCTCCAACTTATAAATGTTATAAGACAGAGCAGGAAATTGGGGATTACCAGAATTCCCGTGCCGCCCAAACGAAGAGAGTGCATGCTGATGCATCATCTTCGGGTGTGTTCGTTACAAAGAACTGTTTCTCAGTATCCTCTACGTCCTGGGTATGTGATACCGGATCAGGATCCCAGATATGTAATCTGTTACATAGGGCTACAGAAAGGTAGAGAACTGAGAACGGGTGATAAGTTTCATGAGGCAGAAAACGGGGCAAGTGTTGCAGCCAAGTCTGTTGGTCACTGTCACCCTGTATTCCAAATACATTGATTCTGAACGAATGTTATTAGATACCGAACCTGATATACCAAATCATATCACTCTCTTTGTTAGAAAAGAAAGGATATAATTTTGTATTGATGGATAATGTTTTGAACATTTCCTATATCAAAAGTTGATCGGTTCAGGCACGTTATCTAAAAGCATTGATGTTCTAAATCAAACTACAGTTCTTAGTATGTGGAACACACACAAGAGGAAGAGTTCAGAAATGAACGGATCCTTCTTAAGGTATTGTAGACTAAGTCAGATCAATGTGACCCGACTAGCTAGAGTTACATAAAGATGCATATTTAAATGAGTTTGAATTTACATCTTGTGAAACTTGCCAGTCATGTCACAGAGATAAGATGACCATAGCTCCGTTTACTGGAAACAGAGAAAGAGTTAATGAACTCTTGAGATGATACATGTTGATGTATATAGGTCCCCTGTCTACACATACCAGGACTGGTTCTTTATACTTCATTATATTCTCTGATAATCTTTCGAGATTCAGACCTATGTTCCTGTTGAAATATGAGTCCGAACCTTTTAAGATATTCACAGAATATAAGTTAGGAGTAGAGAGCCAAAATATGGGTATAAGTATTATGTCCTATGATGAGATCAGGGAGGAGAATACTTGAACACGGAATTCCTGGACCATTCTAAAGGAGAATGAGATTCTCTCTCAGCATTACTCCTCTGTATACACCATAGCACGATGATATATCAGGGTGGAGCAATCACACCCTATATGATAAGGTGTGCTCTATGATGAGTACTACTGAGTTACCTTTTTCCTTTTGGGAGTTATGCGCTTGAGAAGCTGCATACCTATTGAATAGCGTTCGAATCAAATCCGTTGCCTACCACTTCATATATGATATGGAAAGGGAAGAGCCCATGTCTTAAGTTAGTTAAGATTTGGGGTTGTCCAGCCTATGTCTGAAAAGCAAAATCCGAACAAGCTCGAGGCGAGGTCAGTTATGTATAACTGGAAATGTTCCAACTATACAGACTGCAGCTGATGATTTGATAGAACCAAAGGATTCAGTAGATTCCAATGAACCTCAGCCTCTCCGCCGATCTAGTAGGGTTCCTCACCCACCTGAGAGATACTTCTGTTTCTCTATGACAGTGGGAGTGAGGATTGCATCATGAGATGATGACCCAACTAGCTTCGAGCAGGCCATCGAGAGTAAGACTCTGTAAGAATGGCTGGATGTTTATCGATCTGAGATGGAATCCTTATACACCAACAAAGTATGGACTTTGGTTGCTATATCTGAAGGGTTAAATCCCCATCAGGAGCAAGTATATCTTGAGAAGATTACTTGGTGTATATGGAAAAGTTGAGACTTTCAAAGCTGGACTTGTCAAAGGTTTTCGTCATCGACCAAGCGTGGATAATGATGAAACCTTTTCAAGTAGCTATGCTTAAGTCCATCCGGATCCTACTTACCACGGCTACATACCATGACTACGATATCTGGTGGTTGGGTGTCTTGACTGCTTTTCTAAATGATGATTTAGAAGAGAGCGTCTATAAATACACAGCCAGAGGGCTTCGTAGACAGTGGGAGCAGCGGAAACGTGTGCAAGATGCTTTATAGGATAAAGCAGGCATCACGGAATTGGAACATCTGTTTTGATGGATTAGTCAAAGAAGTTGACATCATCAGAATGGTAGATGAACCTTGTATATACAAAAAGGTAGTAGGGAGTATGGTGGTGATCCTCGTAGAGTACGTGGATGACATACTCTTGATAAGAAAGGAGTTTCTTATGCTACGCTCGATCAATCTCCGCTTATCACAATGATTCTCCATACAGAATCAAAGTGATACCTCCTAAATCCTGGGTTTTGGATCTATGGGATAGATCTAATTGGATGTTAGGATTCTCACTAGTTGTAGTGAGATGGTATCAGTTGATCCTAGGGAAAATCACTGGAAGTGTTCCAGAGTGATAAAGACGACTGAATGTCAGTCACAGGCATTGTCTTTACCCTCAGTAAAGGGACGGTATGTTGGAAGAGTTCCAAGCTAGATACCGTGACATACTAGACGATAAAGGCTCGATACATCGCTACTTAAGATGCTACCATAGAGGCAGTCTGGATGTATATTAGTTCATGAGATGAACTTCGTTCCTACCATTGTGTGACAATGGAGTTGTGGCTTATGCCAAGGAATATCCGTCCCATCAGTGATCTAGACATATTCTAAGGCAGTGTCACCTGATCATGGAGATGCTTGATCTCCAAGGGATCGAGGTTTGGAGAGTAGACTCAGAGGACAACACAGCGGATCCACTCACAAAGGCCTGTTCCCAAAGAGAGACCTTTATGGGATGGTTGAGTATGAGATACTACAACCACTGCTACAGATGGCCCTAGTGCAAGTGGGAGATTGTTAGTTATATGTATGCCCTAGAGGCCATTACTGTACATAGGATGTATATTGTAGTGGATGCTGGGACATATATAGGGAGGACTTTCTTGCTCGACATGATAGTATGCTATCTGGTTGAACTTTACCTTAACGTGTATACTGATTGTCTCTCTGTTACATGTTGGTAAAGCCCTTAGGATGAATGCTTGACTACCTGGACTATGATGCGGATCATACTAGTGGGGACATGGTAGTCCATAAGTACATCCTTCAAAGTCCCTAGTCGAGGGTGTATCGAGACGGGGCATCGATATACCAGAGTAGACTAGCGTATACCTTCTCGACCCATACAGATGGGCGATGGATGATCCCATATCCATTGGTGTTTGACATCAGAGATGATATACGGGTGCTCAGTAGAGACTGGGTACACTGGACGGACTCGCCGAGAACTCCCAGATGGTATTATACCTCACGTCAGATGGCAGTTCTCTGGTGACACTGGTACAGAGTAGTCTGTTGACCCGAGATCGTCATATAGTCTTGTGTGGTTCCCACTGTGCTTTGATTTCCATCTTACCACGTCCAAGAGGGCGTGCAAAACGGTGGTTTTTGGGTACAGTCCCGAGTCACATGGAGGCAATGAGCGATAGGAGGGGATTCGTCTCTCCCGGTATAGGGGGTTGATGTTGCGCTGTGTTCGATTGGCTATAACAGGAAATCCCTGGCCAGGGTTGCTGAGATTTACTGGTAAGTGTTACCAGTAGTTTCTCGAAGTGTTATAGACCTCATATCGACACGACTTATCGAGCTATTAGGGTCTGACGTATACCACCCCTAGGCAAGATATACGACATATCAGATGATCAGACCGGACTGTACGGTAGTGTTACTGGTTGGATTCACTGGAGTGTGAGCGGTCTTGCTCGTCGATCTTCAGATCGCTCAATACCCGGGTGGCCGTTACGTTTAGCAGACCGCTTGCTGCTTGTGGGTGTTTGATATGATCATCACCTGCTGCCGGCGTATTGACGAGTCTTTAGAGTCCTACACAGAGGTTTCCTGGCTCAAGCGAAACGAAATAGGAGTGCATATGAGATATGTGCGGGACCGAGAATGATACTAGTATGTGATACTGTATTCGATTCTCGCGATATGTGACATTGATCGGTTATATGCGATATAGCCGGGTTATCGAATCAAGTGTTGATTCGATAAGTTGTTACTGTTGATATTAGTCGGTTATATGCGATATGACCGGATCATTAAATCAAGTGTTGATTTAATGATTTAATGCATAATTATATATTTGATATATTACTTTGCATTAACTAGTATCGGTTCAATTAAGATGGATTTTCTCACTCGGATGTGCGCATTGTATATGCGATATATTTTTGTGCACTTGCTTGTATCATGTTTGATGATGCATGCAACATTGGTTAGTGTAAAGAATTAAAACTAGGTTAAGTATATGGTTAAGGTTTCTATTTATTTGTCCATTCATTTATCTTTTTATTTGGATTAAAATGAAATGGCAAAAGAAAACAAAATGGTTATCATTCTTTCTTTCTTTCATGAAGCTTGATGAAGCTTCATGAAGCTTTGACCATATGACCATTTTGTCTTTTAGCTTAACCCTAACCATTGCACTTAACCATGATTGATTCTCTACACCTAACCATGGTTCTAATATGATAAGTATTCATTTCTTTTCTAATTTTAATTAACTTATCATAATATTTAAGCTTCTTCTTCTTCTTCCTTCAAGTGAAGAAAAGCTTGACCATCAATGGCAACTTGATGAAATGAGTGAGAAATCCAATTCTAAAGTCTACCCACTTCCTATTTCTTCATCCTCTACCTCTTGCCAAGTAGTAGAGTGTGTTTCCTTCACAAGTTTTCATGGCAAGGTGAAGGTGGAGCTTGATTTAGCGATGCCTCGACGTAGATCATCTTCGGCATGGACATCGACGACCTAGCTCGCTTATTCTTCGACGAAGCCGACGCTGGAGTCCGGATTCTTTTTGGACAGCGGAGGGGACTTTGTTGCGGAGCTATGGAGGTGGAGCACCGGATCTACAAAGGTTGTATTTCCGTTTTCCCATTAGTTTAATTGTTAACTAGATTTTGTTTTCGCCTAAACTTTAGCCAACGATCCGTAGTCGGGTTTCTCGGCACCTAGAATTTTTGAAATTGGCATGGTTGATGCCTTGTGAGACCTCCTTAGAGTGCCTAGGAACCCTATAAGGGTTTGGTTAGGTTAAAGAATGAGTCATGGATAAATATCAACCATAATATCTTAACCATGACAAAAGGAATTCCTTCTAGATGGTGCAAGAAGGAGCTAACTCTAATCAAACCCTAATCTTGTTTAATCTCTACTAAACATGTTCCATTATTAATCATATCATGTTTCAATAATATATATCACATATATATCATATATTTGCAACAAAAGAAAATAATACAATTAACATATATCGCATATATATCAATGTATTACCCGGTGAGAAAATGAAATAATAAAGTGAGCCAATATTAGATAATGTAATACAATATATCATATATATTATTATACATTAAATCATCGGATCAACACTTGATCCGACAATCTGGCTATATCGAATATAACCGACTAATATATCATGTACCGATTCATCGAATCAACACTTGATCCGATGACCCGGTTCATATCTAAATATCACGAGAATATAATACGGTATCTCATATCGCATTATCCTCGGTCCTGCACATATCACATATGTGCCTCTACTCCGTTTTGCCTGAGCCAAGAAACCTCTGTGTAGGACTCTAAAGAATCGTCAATACGCCGGTAGCAGGTGATGATCATATCAAACACCCAAAAGCTGCAAGCGGTCAGCTAAACGTAACAGCCACCCAGGTATTGAGCGATCAGAAGATCAACAAGCTAGCCTTTACGTTCTCTTATGAATCCAATCAGTAACACTCCCGTACAGTCCGGTCTGTTCGTCTGATATGTCGCATATCAAGTCTAGGGGTGGTATCCGTCAGACCCCAGTAATCGATAAGTCGTGTCGATGTGAGGCTCATAACGGGTCGAGAAACTACTGGTAACACTTACTAGTAAATCTCTATATCAGCCCTGGCCAAGCACTTCCAGTTATAGCCAATCGAACACAGCACAACATCAACTCCCTATACCGGGAGAGACGAATCCCCTCCTATCGCTCATTGCCTCCATGTGATTCGGGACTGCATCCAAAAGCCACTGTTTTGCACGCCCTCTTGGACGTGGTAAGGTGGAAATCAAAGCACAGTGGGAATCACATAAGACTCTATGACGATCTCGGGTCTACAGACTACCCTGTACCAGTGTCACCGGAGAACTGCCATCTGACGTGTGGTATATCACCATCTGGGAGTTCCCGGCGAGTCCGTCCAGTGTACCCAGTCTCCACTGAGCACCCTACACCATCTCTGATGTCAAACACCGATGGATATGGGATCATCCATCGCCCATCATATGGGTCAAGATGCGTATACGCTAGTCTAGTCTGGTGTATCGATGCCCTGTCTCGATATACCCTCGACTAGGAACAGTTATAGGATGTACTCATCGACTACCATAGCCCCACTAGTATGATCTCATCATAGTCCCAGTAGTCGAGTACAGATCCTAAGGGCTTTATCAACATGTGAGAGAAAGATAGTAAACCAATACAAGTCAACATGTTAAGATAAAGTGAAAGCAAATAGCATACTATCATGTCGAGCAAGAAAGTCCTCTCTATATATATCCAAGCATCCATTATAATATACATCATATGTACAACATTGGCCTCTAGGGCATATACATAACTAACAGGGCACTAGCGCTTTGGGCGCCAGGGCGCTAGCGCTTTGGACGCTAGCGCCTCATGTGCCAGGCACGTGGGTGCTCGGTCGCTAAAGCGCTAGCGCTTTGGGCGCTAACGCCTCACGTGCCAGGCACGTGGGCGCTCGGGCGCTAGCGCATCATGTGCCAAACACGTAGGCGGTCGGGCGCTCGCGCTTTGGCGCTTGGGCTCTAGTGCCATATGTGCCAGGCACGTGGGCACTCGAGCGCTAGCGCCTTACGTGCCAGGCACGTGGGTGCTTGGGCGGTCGCGCTTTGGGTGCTTGGGAGCTAGCGCTTTGGGTGCTCGGACGCTGGGCGGCAAAAGGGACTTGGTCCCTGCACTGGAAGTTGTACTCCAAGAAAGAAATACTTATTATTTTATGTGTATATATATATAGGAGGACTTAAACTCCTAAAAATATTTTTGAAGCTGATGAAGGGGCTTCTCCCCTTGAGCCCTGGATCTTCCCCCAAAATAGGGTCTTTGAAGATGGGTCTCCTTCTTCCTCCTCTGTTAGCCGGCTCTTGGATAAAAAGAGGGGTGAGATTTTAAACTCTTTCCTTTTTAAGATCTGATGGAAGATACAAGCTCCCCTTTGTTGGTTTTATGGTGAAAAACTATTTAGTTTTGGAAAAGAAAGAGTAAAACTCTTGATTTAATTCAAAAGAAAGAAGAAGCTTTTAGAACCTTGAGGAAGGAGAAAGTGCACATATCTTGATTTTTTTTTTGGAGAGAGAAAAAGTTGTTGACATATTTTCATCATCTTTTCCTTTATAGGCTATACACTTTACATATAGCCCCTTGGATTTTACAAAAATGGCATTTTTCCCATCCCATGCCTCATGTTCTATTTCTTTTTGCACATAAGCCATGGGCTTTACAAAAATTTGGCTTTATGCCCATTTTTCTTACATTTATTCAAAAAAATTAAAAAATGGATACACCAAAATTATTTATTACAAATTTTTTTATTTTGGCATGGTGGAAGGCTGGACGCTTCGTGTTCGGGCTTGACCCGGGCATTGGCCCACTTGACCTGGACTTAGGCTCACTTGGCTTGGGGTTGACTTTGATTTTTACCTGGTCAACCGGGATGTAAATTTCGACCCCAACACTATCTTTCGACCCCAACACTATCTATAAGTTCAATAGAATTTAATTCTATCATCATTGGATTTTTGATCCATCGGTTCCTTGTTGAGTAGAATTTAATTCTACGTAGGGAAGTGTCCTCACATGTTTGTCACGTGAGGCTTATTCGCTTGGCAATTGTTTTAATTGCCATGTCTATATGCGTTGCATATAGGCACTCACGTGTCGAACACGTGGGGATCTTTGCCCTTGCAATTGTTTTAATTGCAGTGCTTATATGCGTTGCATATAGGCACTCACGTGTTAAACACGTGGGGCTCTTTGGCCTTACAACTGTTTGCAGTGCCTATATGCATTGCATATAGGCACTCACGTGTTAAACACGTGGGGCTCTTTGGCCTTGCAATTGTTTTAATTGCAGTGTTTATATGTGTTGCATATAGGCACTCACGTGTTAAACACGTGGGGCTGTTTTTAGCCTAGCAATTGTTTTAATTGCAGTGCCTATATGCGTCGCATATAAGCACTCACGTGTTAAACATGTGGGGCTCTTTGGCCTTGCTATTATTTTAATCGCAGTGCCTATATGCGTTGTATATAGGCACTCACGTGTTAAACACGTGGGGCTCTTTTTAGCCTAGCAATTGTTTTAATTGCAGTGCCTATATGTGTTGTATATAAGCACTCACGTGTTAAACACGTGGGGATCTTTGTCCTTGCAATTATTTTAATTGCAGTGCCTATATGCGTTGCATATAGGCACTCATGTGTTAAACGCGTGGGGCTCTTTGGCCTTGCAATTGTTTGTAGTGCCTATATGCATTGCATATAGGCACTCACGTGTTAAACACGTGTTAAATGTGTGGTGCTCTTTGGCCTTGCAATTGTTTGCAGTGCCTATATGCATTGCATATAGGCACTCACGTGTTAAACCCGTGGGGCTCTTTGGCCTTGCAATTGTTTTATTTGCAGTGCTTATATGCGTTGCATATAGGCACTCACGTGTTAAACACGTGGGGTTGTTTTTAGCCTTGCAATTATTTTAATTACAATGCCTATATGCGTTGCATATAAGCACTCGCGTGTTAAACACGTGGGGCTCTTTGGCCTTGCAATTGTTTTAATCGCAGTGCCTATATGCGTTGCATATAGCCACTCACGTGTTAAACACGCGGGGCTCTTTTTAGCCTAGCAATTATTTTAATTGCAGTGCCTATATGCGTTGCATATAAGCACTCACGTGTTAAACACGTGGGGCTCTTTGGCCTTGCAATTGTTTTAATCGCAGTGCCTATATGCGTTGCATATAGGCACTCACGTGTTAAACGCGTGGGGCTCTTTTTAGCCTAGTAATTGTTTTAATTGCAGTGCCTATATGCGTTGTATATAGGCACTCACGTGTTAAACACGTGGGGCTCTTTTTTTTTAGTGGGGAACTTTCCCCCATCCCTTTTTTTTATAAAGGAACAAACACTATTCTAGCATCCTTGATATTGGTAAGTGTTGTGGGGATTTTCTTTAGTTGATGCCTCATTCTCTCATGCTCACAACACCTAGCCATTTCTTTTCTTGAGTTGATTCACACTCTCATCCTCTTGCTTCTTCTTCTACCTCCACCCTAAAAGTCTCATGTGTTGAGAAACCTATGATGTTTAGAGACAAGATAATCCTTCATTAGACTCTACATCTTCTAGGCTATCTAGTTTAGCGAACTAGGTACTTTAGTTACCTCGGTTATGAGGTTGGAGCTCGATTTATAGACTCTCAGATGGATCATCTTCGATGGAGGGAGACCGGAGATCAAGCTTGATCAAGTAGCCTCTAGGAGCTTGGGATAAAGGTTAAAAACCGAAGGACACGGATCATTCGGTATAACTTCCTAACTCCTAGTTTATAGATTGCTAGTTTAAGGTTAATGGTAGATCTGTAGAAGCGGGTTGTGTCAGCGCCAGTTTATAAAAATTTTGTGCCGCAATCAGCCATGGTTTGATGGCCAGGATGCTGGCATAACCCAACATGGTATCAGAGTCAACCCATTAACCCCTTACTAGCAGTTTTAGACGATATTAAAGTATCGAAACCGAAACAACTCGAAAACAATACGCCTTTTATTCCAGTTTCTATCGTTTTTCAAATAGTCTTCAAAAATTATTTAAACAATTGCAGAAGACTACCTTAGTGACAACTAGAACACACTCAAAACTGAGCCCCAAATTCCATAATAGGCCTGGAGAGATTGAGAAAAAACCGGAGTGGCCAGTTTTCTTTAGGGTTTGGGACTTGATCTATTTTGGGTGTTCTAGTGTCTGGAATATTGATTCTATGGTATTGTTTGATTTTGCTCAGGTTGGATATTTTGTTATCTTTTGTTTGGGGGCAATCTGTTGTATTTTGAAGTCGTTATTTTTAACACCGTTTAAAAGTTTGCAGTACATATATTACTATCTGCGACCGTGAATGTCATTAGGGCGGTACAACTCGTCTAATTGCTATATGTCTTTTAGACGGGTTTGCGAATATGACATTCACGTTGATGTTCTGTGTTGTGCTGTGGTTGTGGCTGGATCGTCGTGGTGGATAGCCAGTGGTGCAGTGGTAATACAATTTAGATTCTTTTGCACATTTGATATTGCGGGACGAGCGTCCGACTTGTGGACTACCGTCTTTGCCGGCTTGTATATTATTTGTTTGGGGCACGACCGGGTTGAGGTCGTTGTCACCCTTATACATATTATTTTCTTTTCTGTACTAGGATTACCCTAAGGCGGAGTGCACGAATAGCCGGGTTCTAGAGGGCAACGGGTCCGCATCTCATGGCGTTGAGACGGATGGGACCTTACTCTAGAATTGGCGGGCTATTCACCGCACTCGTAGAGGGTATAGTTTGACCCAAGGTAAGGTGCTCAAGTTACCAGATCCGTGATGTGCTGGGTAGCCCATTCACCTTGTTGATTGGGGTTGCCTCACTTCTGGGATTGGTGGGTAACTTACCGCACTCATAGGGGTCTAGGTTTTCATTGCACAGGCTATCCACTCGACAGGAAACGTCGGGTCTCATTTGCGGCTCAAGTGAAACCCGAGGCTCCAAGATTATCCACCACTCTGTGTTGCTTGGCTGAGTTTCTGTGAAGCTTCTGTGATGTTGCTTTATATCATGCCTGGGACGAATGTTATATATATTTATATATATACTAGTAGATGTTATATATGTTTTGCACCCGCGCTGGTCCAGCCCCCGCTCTGTCGTTAGTTAAGTAACCTAACGGGTGTGTTTACAGCCGAAAATGGGAGACGGAACCGCGTAGGTCGTCTTGCCTGAATTTGGGGGCAGATGCTCTTTGGATTTATCCGTCCTCCTCTCCGAAGATGCCAAGTTGATTTATAGCACCGTGTATCGGAGGTTTTGATAAATGCGGCCGTTGTAGAAAACTTCGTCAGATTCCTCCTCATTTCTGAGGGGTTTTTAATTGTAGGGACGCTCTTCTCTGCATGCGCAAGCCCCTGCAGTTAATTACGTTACCGCATCGCGGTAACCACTTTCTCCTGCTCCAGAAGTTCACTTCATGTCATGTGTGTTTGTTTTATTTTTGGTTGCCCGTGGATTGTACACGGAGACTAATTTATGTTGTCGCCCGTAGGTCTAGGATTAGTCCAAATCCGTATATTCTTAGATTTGGGTTTGGGGTGATTTAAGGATCGTTAATTTCGTTTGAGATTAAGATCAACTTAAATGTTTGTTGAGGATACGTTAGTCTAAATTTAGATTAAGATCTACTCAACAGGATTTTGGGATCATTCAGACCCAATAAAAGAAAATTTGGGCTCTATTGCTTTAGTTTAAGGACGTTACGGTCCATCGTTAGTTTAAGGACGTTACGGTCCATAGCTAGTTTAAGGACGTTGCAGTCCGTTGGGATGTGCTTATCGGTTTGGGAGTGCACCAAAGAGTTGTTGGTTGTCGGGACCCTCCACCTCTCTGAAGACGTTGAAGAATTACAACGACATGTATCAGAGGTGTGGAGAGATGTTTCCAGATTGAGGGGAGAGATCATGGTGGACCATCTAAGAATCGTTAGTCATTTTTGGGAGACTAAGATTAACTTAGGAGATGTGTGATGGACATCATTCTGGTCAATTAGTTTGGGAGGTCATGAGTGTTAGTTATATGTATGCCCTAGAGGCCATTACTGTACATACGATGTATATTGTAATGGATGCTTGGACATATATAGGGAGGACTTTCTTGCTCGACATGATAGTATGCTATCTGGTTGTACTTTATCTTAACATGTACTCTGATTGTCTCTATACATGTTGATAAAGCCCTTAGAATATGTACTCGACTACTGGAACTATGATGAGATCATACTGATGATTCGATCGGATTATCAGATTTTGTCTATGTGGATTCCGGATAATTTTTGAATATGTTAAAAAGTTCGACCGGATATAAATACCCAACTTTTCCCCTGCCGGAAAATTTCCAAGTGTTGGATTTTTCCGAGGTTTAAAGACGTTCTAAGTAGTGCAAGTAACGCGATGGTCCCTCTAGAAGACAACAAACTTTAACTCGATTATGTGACCGTCTTGAACTGCCCTTTGAACCTTCGGGTTTGGGGCAGTATGGCGTGCCATATGTGAGGCGTTGGCTTGACCCTTCTACGGCTGGACCGTTGGTACTGAGGCACGAAGTGAATGTCTTTGAACTTATTTCATGAGTTGAGCTGTTTCGGGAAAACTTGGGTATTCGATTGTTCGATCGGAAAGTTTAACATTTTCTATCTTATTCGGAATGTGATACAATAATTGGAATTCACAAGAAGTTATGAGATAACTGAATGAATGTTATAAACATAGCACTTTAGTCTCACTTGATCGGTTGCCACGGAATTTTGATGTGATCAAAAGTCCGTCGCAATCACGTAGCGTACGCGGATACTCGCCGGATAAACTTAATAGACAACCTCACTCCATAGCCCCGACCAAGTGACCGTAGGAGAACCCCGTCGCCGAAAGCATCCGTTCGGGTGCTCGCGGCAGCGGTGTTCTACCTTGGTGCACTTCGTCGACGGTATCGGGGGTGCGGGCGCCTACTAAAGTTTGCGACGAGCATTCGATCAAAATGTCGGGAATCTTATTGAATTGCCCGACTTGATATTGAAAAGTGTTTTCGATAATGAGACTAAAATGCGGGGTTTATAATTGTTAGGCATGCGATGTCTAAGGAATTCATTTGATTAGGCATGCGATGTCTATGCAGGTTGCGGATTCCAACTGTTGTAGTTTTACACTTTCTTTTCTGTGACCTAAGTGTAATATGTGATATCGCCGGTTTCGTTGCTATATGTCAACGACAATTGGGATGCGCATATTTACTTACGTTGATGACATGTGATGTTATGTGTTGCTGGATATGTTATATTGGATCGTCGTGTTTGAATAGCCGGGGGTTTTTATGTGAGATGAGTGTTTTTCATTTTCATTCATGTAAAAACTTGTATGTAATATTCTTTTATTGGGGCACTTCCAGGTTGCGGAAGATGTCACCGTTGATGTATATTATTTACTTTTCTGCACTAGGATAGACCCAAGGAGGAGGGCACAAGTAACCGGGTTCTGGAGTCCAGTGGGAGACCAATTCGAGGAGTCGAGTCCGGGTCTCTTAACTCTAGAATTGGTTGGGTTGCTTGCCGCTCTCGTAGGGGTCTAGGGGTATGGGTTTGGTTATTCATCGCGACCGTGGAATCCGTGTTTTATACTGGCTCGTATTGAAAACACGGACGTCCTAGTATATCCAATGTTTCATATGATTCTTCTGCTGCGATATCTGTGATGTGATCATTTGATATGTTTAGTGATGGATACTGTATATAGTATATATGATATATTATATAGACGTTACTTATGTTTTACACCCGCGCTAGCCCTGCCCCGCTCTGTCGTTAGTTACCTAACCTAACGGTGCACGAGGGGACATCGAGGCGAATGCGGATGGCATAAGTGTACGTCGTATTTATCTGTGATGTTTAGGTACTTAAATGATGGGACTTCATTAATGTGATTAATGAAAGAAAAGAAACCTAAAGATGTTGTAGAATTAAATTTCAAAATAAAACAGGTAGCTACAGTTCTTGCTTTGCACAGCGGTATATATGATATATCCTGCACCTTATTCGATGAGGAAAGGACCGAGATCCCTTCACCGGGAGTGACTCCTTTAGCAATAACTGGCAGATGCTACACACTCGGTTTGTCTTTTGAAAGCTTCTATAGTTTCTGCTTTGCACAGTGATATATATGATATATCCCGCACCTCATTCGACGAGGAAAGGGCCGACGATCCCTTCACCGGGAGTGACCCCTTTAGCAAAACTAGAAAAGCCTCAAAAACACTCCATTTTAAAATCATTTGATTCTACAACGATATCAAGTTCATTACGCAATAGGTTTCCAGAAAAACCTGACGTAGCCCTCCGTCATTTCAGATAAGTAGTAGTTAGTATTCGTGCTACGTTTGTTGGCCTGCGTCAAGGCGTAGTGTGCGGTAGCTAACTATTATTTATCAGCTTATGCATATGATGCAGATTGGATTAGGGTAGTCGTGCGACTTTGTTGGCCTGCGTCAAGGGTCGTGCGGGTGGGTTTAATTCAATCAGGAAATGACGGGTTAAACTTGACTAGCGCACTATGGTTTGTTGGCCTGCGTCAAGGTCATAGGACGCTAGGGGCAAAATATTATCGGGAATTTCAAGTGTTGAAATTTGCAATGAGATTGCATACCTTCTATGAGATAGTTGGATCCCGATACCCACTGCGAGTAATTGTTACTCCTGGGAGAGTTTTACACATTATAATTAGCCGATCAAGTAGGTGTCTAGAAAGGTGTTAACGAGGTTACGCCTCTGGGAAAACGAGGTTTACATTAATTAGGTTCATGCGAAAGCACGGGGGACCTCCCTCAAAGTACCGACACTGGCCTGGCTGAAAGATTGGCGAACTTATAGTGTGTAATTAATCCCGGCTAGTCTTTCCTTTTAGGGTTTGAAGGAAAATTTGATTAAAACAGTGGGAGCCATCCTGATTAGATAAAATAATAACCAATCTATTCTTGCAAGAGCGCACGCTGAGTGGTTTCTTCTCTCTCTCTCCAAGTAGCGACCATATCACGTCTTAATCAAGATAATAATACGGATTATTGACCGAACCCGCTTGTTATATTGAGCTGGGGAACGTTGGTCCCGCTCCAACTTATAATTGTTATAAGACAGAGCAGGAAATTGGGGAATACCAGATTTCCCGTGCCGCCCAAACGAAGAAAGTGCATATGATGCATCTCCTTCGGGTGTGTTCATTACAAAGAACTGTTTCTCAAATGTCGTCTACGTCCTGGGTATTTGATACCGGATCAGGTCCCAGATATGTAATCTGTTACATAGGGCTACAGATAGGTAGAGAACCGAGAACGGGTGATAAGTTTAATGAGACAGAAAACGGGGCAAGTGTTGCAGCCAAGTCTGTTGGTCACTGACACCCTGTATTACCAATACATTGATTCTGAACGAATGTTATTAGATACCGAACCTGATATACAAAATCATATCAGTCTCTTTATTAGTAAAGAAATGATAAAATTTTGTATTGTTGGATAATGTTTTGAACATTTCCTATATCAAAAGTTGATCGGTTCAGGCACGTTATCTAAAAACATTGATGTTCTAAATCAAACTACAGTTCTTAGTATACGGAACACACACAAGAGGAAGAGTTCAGAAATGAACGAATCTTTCTTGAGGTATTGTAGACTAGGTCACATCAATGCGACCCGACTAGCTGAAGTTACATAAAGATGCATATTTAAATCAGTTTGAATTTACATCTTGTGAAACTTGCCAGTCATGTCACAAAGATAAGATGACCATAGCTCCGTTTACTGGAAACAGAGAAAGAGTTAGTGAACTCTTGGGATGATACATACTGATGTATAAAGGTCCCCTGTCTACACATGCCAAGACCGGTTTTTTGTACTTCATTACATTCTCTGATAATCTCTCGAGATTCAGACCTATGTTCCTGTTGAAACACAAGTCCGAACCTTTTGAGATATTCACAGAATATAAGTTGGAAGTAGAGAACCAAAACGGGTATAAGTATTATGTCCTATGATGAGATCAAGGAGGAGAATACTTAAGCACGGAATTCCTGGATGATTCTAAAGGAGAATGAGATTCTCTCTCAGCATTACTCCTCCGTATACACCATAGCACGATGGTATATCGGGACGGAGCAATCACACCCTATATGATAAGGTGCGCTCTATGATGAGTACTACTGAGTTACCTTTTTCCTTTTGGGGGTTATGCACATGAGAAGCTGCATACCTATTGAATTAGGTTCGAATCAAATCAGTGCCTACCACTTCATATGTGATATGGAAAGGGAAGAGCCCATTTCTTAAGTTAGTTAACATTTGGGGTTGTCCGGCCTATGTCTAAAAGCAAAATCTGGACAAGCTCGAGGCAAGGTCTGTAATGTAGAACTGGAAAGGTTCCAGCTATACAAACTCCAGCAGATGATTTGATAAAACCAAAGGATTCAATAGTTACCAACGAACCTCAGCCTCTCCGCCGATCTAGTAGGGTTCCTCACCCACCTGAGAGATACTTCGGTTTCTCTATGACAGTGGGAGCGAGGATTGCATCATGAGATGATGACCCAACTAGTTTCTAGCTGGCCATCAGGAGTAAGACTCTATAAGAATGGCTAGATGCTTAGCGATCTGAGATGGAATCCTTATACACCAACAAAGTATGGACTTTGATTGCTATATCTGAAGGGTTAAATCCCCATCAGGAGCAAGTATATCTTGAGAAGATTACTTGGTGTACATGGAAAAGTTAAGACTTTCAAAGCTAGACTTGTTAAAGGTTTGCATCATTGACCAGATATGGATCATAATGAAACCTTTTCTAAGGATCTATGCTTAAGTCCATCCAGATCCTACTTACCACGGCTACATACCATGACTACGATATCTGGTGGTTGGGTGTTATGACTGCTTTTCTAAATGATGTTTTGGAAGAGAGCGTCTATAAGTACACAGCCAGAGGGCTTCATAGACAGTGGGAGCAGCGGAAACGTGTGCAAGATGCTTTATAGGATAAAGCAGGCATCGCGGGGCTGGAACGTCTGTTTTGATGTAGTTATCAAAAAGTTTGACTTCATCAAAATGGTAGATGAACCTTGTATATACAAAAAGGTAGTAGGAAGTATGGTGGCGATTCTCGTAGAGTACGTGGATGACATACTCTTGATAGGGAAGGAGTTTCCTATGCTACGCTCGGTCAATCTCCGCTTATCACAATGATTCTCCATAAAGGATTAAAGTGATACCTCCTAAATCCTGGGTTTTGGATCTATGAGATAGATCTAATTGGATGTTAGGATTCTCACTAGTTGTAGTGAGATGGTATCAATCGATCCTGGGGAGAATCACTGGAAGGGTTCCAGAGTGATAAGGACGACTGAAAGTCAGTCACAGGCATTGTCTTTACCCTTAGTAAAGGGACAGTATGTTGGAAGAGTTCCAAGCTAGATACCGTGGCTAACTAGACGATAAAGGCTGGATACATCGCTACTTAAGATACTACCAAAGAGGAAGTCTGGGTGTATATTAGTTCATGAGATGAATTTAGTTCCTCCCATTGTGTGACAATGGAGTTGTGGCTTATGCCAAGGAACGTCCGTCCCATCAGTGATCCAGACATATTCTAAGGCAGTATCACCTGATCATGGAGATGGTTGATCTCCAGGGTGATCGAGGTTAGGAGAGCAGACTCAGAGGATAACACGGCGGATCCACTCACGAAGGCCTTTTCCCAGAGAGAGACTTTTACGGGATGGTTGAGTATGAGATACTACAACCACTGCTATTAGATGGCCCTAGTGCAAGTGGGAGATTGTTAGTTATATGTATGCCCTAGAGGCCATTACTGTACATTGGATGTATATTGTAGTGGATGCTGGGACATATATAGGGAGGACTTTCTTGCTCGACATGATAGTATGCTATTTGGTTACTCTTTACCTTAACGTGTACACTGATTGTCTCTCTGTTATATGTTGGTAAAGCCCTTAGGATGTTTACTTGACTACCTGGACTATGATGCAGATCATACTAGTGGGGACATGGTAGTCCATAAGTACATCCTTCAAGGTCCCTAGTCGTGGGTGTATCAAGATGGGGCATCGATATACCAGAGTAGACTAGCGTATACCTTCTCGACCCATACAGATGGGCGATGGATGATCCCATATCCATTGGTGTTTGACATCGGAGATGATATACGGGTGCTCAGTGGAGACTGGGTACACTGGACGGACTCGCCGAGAACTCCCAGATGGTATTATACCTTACGTCAGATGGCAGTTCTCTGGTGACACTGGTACAGAGTAGTCTGTTGACCCGAGATCGTCATAGAGTCTTGTGTGGTTCCCACTGTGCTTTGATTTCCACCTTACCACGTCCAAGAGGGCGTGCAAAACGGTGGTTTTTGGGTACAGTCCCGAATCACATGGAGGCAATGAGCGATAGGAGGGGATTCGTCTCTCCCGATATTGGGGGTTGATGTTGCGCTATGCTCGACTGGCCATAACAGGAAATCCCTGGCCAGGGTTGCAGTGATCTACTGGTAAGTGTTATCAGTAGTTTCATACATGTTATGGACCTCACGTCGGCATGACTTATCGAGCTATTGGGGTCTGACGTTTACCACCCCTAGACGAGATATGCGACATATCAGACGACGAGACCGGACTGTACGGTAAGTGTTACTGGTTGGATTCACAGGAGTATGAGCGGGCTTGCTCGTCGATCTTCTGATCGCTCAATACCCGGATGGCCATTACGTTTAGCAGACCGCTTGCGGCTTGTGGGTGTTTGATATGATCATCATCCGCTGCCGGCGTATTGACGAGTCTTTAGAGTCCTACACAGAGGTTTCCTGGCTCAAGCGAAATGAAATAGGTGCGCATATGAGATATGTGCGGGACCGAGAATAATGCGTGTATGTGATACCGTATTCTATTCTCGCGATGAATGTATCGACTGGTTGTATGCGACATAACCTAGTTATCAAATCAAGGATTGATTCGATAAGCCGATACATTGGATATTAGTCGGTTGTATGCGATATGACCGGATCGTTAAATCAAGTGTTGATTTAATGATTTAATGCATAATTATATATTTGATATATTATTTTGCATTAACTAGTATTGATTCACTTTGAAAGGATTTTCTCACTTGAAGTTCACAAGTTGTATATGTGATATACTTTTGTGCACTTGATTGTATCATGTTTGATGATGCATGCAAACTTGGGTTTGTGTAAAGATTAAACCATGGTTATATGAATGGTTAGGGTTTTGTTTTCTTATTCATTTATTTATTTATTTATTCTTTTTGGAAAATAATAAGCATAAAGAGAAAATGGTGGCTTTCTTTGTTTGTATATTGAAGCTTCATGAAGCTTTGACTAAGTGACCATTTTGTCTCATGCTTAACTCTAACCATTCCACTTAACCCTAGTTCATTCTCTACACTTGACCATGGTTGGTTTATGATAAGTATTCTTTTATTTTCTATTTGAAAATAACTTATCATAATTCTTTGATCTTCTTCTTCTTCATCTTCAACATGAAGAAGCTTGCTACCAACAATGGCAACTCTTGAAAATGAGTGAGAAATCCAATTCTAAAGTGAACCCACTTCCTATTTCTTCATCCTCTACCTCTTGCCAAGTAGTATAGGGTGTTTTCTTCACAAGTTTCATGACTTGGTGAAGTGGGAGCTTGATCTTGTGTTGCCTCGACGTAGATCATCTTCGGCATCGTAGTCGATGACCTAGCCCGCCCATTTTTCCGATGAAGCCGACGCTAGAGCCCGGGATTCGATTTGGACAGCGAGGAGACTTCATTGCGGAGCTATGGAGGTGGAGGACAGGATCTACAAAGGTTGTATTTCCGTTCTTTTAGTTAAGTTGTTAACTAGTTTCTTTTTCGCCTAAAATTCTAGTTAACGATCCGTATTAGGGTTTCTCGGCACTTGTAAAATTTGAAATTGGCATGGTTGATGCCTTGTGAGACCTCCTTAGTGTGCATAGGAACCCTACAGATAAATAGATATGAAAATTAAAACCCTAACCATTTAAATAACCATGGTTTAATCTTTACACAAACCCAAGTTTGCATGCATCATCAAACATGATACAATCAAATGCACAAAAGTATATCACATATACAACTTGTGAACTTCAAGTGAGAAAATCCTTTCAAAGTGAACCAATACTAGTTAATGCAAAGTAATATATCAAATATATAATTATGCATTAAATCATTAAATCAACACTTGATTTAACGATCCGGTCATATCGCATACAACCGACTAATATCCAATGTATCGGCTTATCGAATCAATCCTTGATTCGATAACTAGGTTATATCGCATACAACCAGTCGATACATTCATCGCGAGAATAGAATACGGTATCACATACACGCATTATTCTCGGTCCCGCACATATCTCATATGCGCACCTATTTCGTTTCGCTTGAGCCAGGAAACCTCTGTGTAGGACTCTAAAGACTCGTCAATACGCCGGCAGCGGATGATGATCATATCAAACACCCACAAGCCGCAAGCGGTCTGCTAAACGTAACGGCCACCCGGGTATTGAGCGATCAGAAGATCGACGAGCAAGCCCGCTCATACTCCTGTGAATCCAACCAGTAACACTTACCGTACAGTCCGGTCTCGTCGTCTGATATGTCGTATATCTCGCCCAGGGGTGGTAAACGTCAGACCCCAATAGCTCGATAAGTCATGCCGACGTGAGGTCCATAACATGTGTGAAACTACTGATAACACTTACCAGTAGATCACTGCAACCCTGGCCAGGGATTTTCTGTTATGGACAGTCGAGCATAGCGCAACATCAACCCCCGATACCGGGAGAGACGAATCCCTTCCTATCGCTCATTGCCTCCATGTGATTCCGGACTGTACCCAAAAACCACCGTTTTGCACGCCCTCTTGGACGTGGTAAGGTGGAAATCAAAGCACAGTGGGAACCACACAAGACTCTATGACGATCTCGGGTCAACAGACTACTCTGTACCAGTGTCACCAGAAAACTGCCATCTGACGTAAGGTATAATACCATCTGGGAGTTCTCGGCGAGTCCGTCCAGTGTACCCAGTCTCCACTGAGCACCCGTATATCATCTCCGATGTCAAACACCAATGGATATGAGATCATCCATCGCCCATCTGTATGGGTCGAGAAGGTATACGCTAGTCTACTCTGGTATATCGATGCCCCATCTCGATACACCCACGACTAGGGACCTTGAAGGATGTACTTATGGACTACCATGTCCCCACTAGTATGATCTGCATCATAGTCCAGGTAGTCAAGTAAACATCCTAAGGGCTTTACCAACATGTAACAGAGAGACAATCAGTGTACACGTTAAGGTAAAGAGTAACCAGATAGCATACTATCATGTCGAACAAGAAAGTCCTCCCTATATATGTCCCAGCATCCACTACAATATACATCCAATGTACAGTAATGGCCTCTAGGGCATACATATAACTAACACATACTAGTGGGGCCACGGTAGTCGATGAGTATATCCTATAACTGTTCCTAGTCGAGGGTGTATCGAGACAAGGCATCAATACGCCAGAGTAGACTAGCGTATATGTATCTTGACCCATATGATGGGCGATGGATGATCCCATATCCATCGGTGTTTGACATCAAGGATGGTGTACGGGTGCTCAGTAGAGACTGGGTACACTGGACGGACTCGCCGAGAACTCCTAGATGGTATTATACCTCACGTCAGATGGTAGTTCTCCGGTGACACTGGTACATAGTAGTCTGTTGACCCGAGATCGTCATAGAATCTTGTGTGATTCCCACTGTGCTTTGATTTCCATCATACCATGTCCAAGAGGGCGTGCAAAAAGGTGGCTTTTGGGTACAGTCCCGAATCACATGGAGGCAATGAGCGATAGGAGGGGATTCGTCTCTCCCGGTATAGGGAGTTGATGTTGTGCTGTGTTCGATTGGCTATAACTGGAAATCCCTGGCCAGGGTTGCTGAGATTTACTGGTAAGTGTTATCAGTAGTTTCTCGAACTATTATAGACCTCAAATCGACACGACTTATCAAGCTACTGGGGTCTGACGTTTACCACCCCTAGACGAGATATGCAACATATTAGACGACGAGACCGGACTGTACAGGAGTGTTACTGATTGGATTCACGGGAGAAAGTACAGGATTGCTTGTTGATCTTCTGAGCGCTCAATACCTGGGTGGCTGTTACGTTTAGCTGACCGCTTGCAGCTTGTGGGTGTTTGATATGATCATCAGCTACTGCCGGCGTATTGACGATTCTTTAGAGTCCTACACAGAGGTTTCTTGGCTCAGGAAAAACGGAGTAGGAGCACATATGTGATATGTGCAGGACCGAGGATAATGCGATATGAGATACCATATTCTATTCTCGCGATATTTGATATCAGCCGGGTCATCGGATCAAGTGTTGATTCGATGAATCGGTAAATGATATATTAGTCGGTTATATGCGATATAGCCGGATCATCGGGTCAAGTGTTGATTCGATAATTTAATGTATAATTATATATATGATATATTAAATTACATTAACTAATATAAGCTCACTAAAAGATTCTTTTTCTCACTCGGGTAATATATTGATATATATGCGATATATGTTTGTATTATTTTATTTTGTTACAATAAATATTGTATATATGATATATAATATTGTAACATGTTATGGTTATTAAGGCAACATGTTTAGTGAAGATTAAACATGGTTAGGGTTTGATTTGGATTAATCTTTTCTAGAACCTTCTAGAATGTTTTGTTCTGTTTTGTGCAAAGATATTTGTTTTCATATTTTGCAAGATATTTGTTTAACCCAACCAAACCTTTAACCTTGGTTAAATCTCTACAAAGGTTACTTGAACCAAGGTTGCATTTCTAACCTTATCATTACTTTCATTATTCATCACAAAAGGATCCATGATTGTTCTTCTTCTTCCTTCTTTCATGAAAAGCTTTCTAGCTTTTTATGAAGTGATGAAAATGAGTGAGTTAATGAAAATAAATGAGAGCTAAAATTCTACTTCATCATCCTAATCTATCCTTGCCCTTTAGATGAGAGTGTTCACTTCATTTTGTGAGTGAGAGCTTGTGTTAATGAAACTTCAAGGTAGATCATCTTTGTTATCGAAGATCGGAAGCAAGTTCGCATCATTCTCTTCATGGAGCCTCTCTAGATTCCGGATGCACGATGATTGCAGCGAAGGGAGCTCAACACGGAGCTTTAGAAGTGAAGGACAGGATCTACAAAGGTTGTAATCCCTCTCACTTAGTGTTAAAATATTTAACATGCTTGTTTTCCCCTAATCTCTAGTCTAAGATCTTGGTTTAGGGTTGTTCGGCACGGCTAATTTTTAAATCGGGCATGGTTGATGCCTCGTAGACCCTTGTGGCAGTGCCTAGCATCCCTACAGTGGTATCAGAGCCAAGCTAGAGTTTTAGGTGATGTCTAGATGAAGTTTAAAGTCCGATCGAACTCCGAATACCCGTAAAACCCTAGTTTTTGCAAATTTTTCAAAATGTTGATAATTTTCATATTAAAAATATTCAAAAAAATCAGCAGGGAATTCTATGGAGACCTGTGAAAAACGACACCCTAACTCCACTATAGCGCCGCGGAACCACGGCCAAACTGGGGTATTGGCGGCGGTTCCACGGCAATAATTGAGAGTTAGGTTATCGTTTTACAACAGTAACATCCGTATGTGTTACCTACTGCTTCTGGGTATTTTTAATTCTACTCAAGTGTTGAGTTTTCTGGGTTGTATTGGGAGCTCGTTGATTCGATCGGAAAGTTTAACTTCGTTTATTTTGTCCGGGTAATTTTTAGAACGTGTTAAAAAGTTCGAACGGATATCAATAACTCACTTTTTCCCCTGCCGGAAAATTTCCAACTGTTGGATTTTTCCGTAGTTTAAGAACGTTCTAAGTCGTGCAAGTAACGTGGTGGACCCTCTAGAAGACAATAAACCTTAACTCGATTATGTGACCATCTGAACCGCCTCTGAACCTTAGGGTTTGGGGCAGTACGGCGTGCCACATGTGAGGCGTTGGCTTGACCCTTCTACGGCTGGACCATTGGTACTGTGGCATGTGATGGATGTTTTTAAACTAATTTCAAGTATTGAGAATTATTTGGGAATACTTGGGTGCTTGATTATTCGATCGGAAAGTTTAACATTGTCTGTTTATCTGGAATGTGATACAATATTTGGAATCTACAAATAGTTATGAGATAACTAATTTGAATGTTATAAATCTAGCAGTTCAGTCTCAGATGATCGGTTGCCACGGAATTTTGATGTGATCAAAAGTCCGTCGCAATCACGTAGTGTACGCGGATACTCGCCGGGTAAACTTAATAGATAACCACGCCCCATAGCCCCGACCAAGTGACTGTAGGAGAACCCCGTCGCCAAAAGCATCCGTTCGGGTGCTCGCGGCAGCGGTGTTCCGCCTTAGTGCACTTCGTCGACGGCATCGGGGGTGCGGCCGTCTACTAAAGTTTGCGACGAGCATTCGATCATGGATGTCGGGAATCTTGTTGAATTGCCCGACTTGATATTGAAAAGAGTTTTCGATAAAGAGACTAAAATGCGGGGTTGATAATTGTTAGGCATGAGATGTCTAAGGAATTCATTTGTTTAGGCATGCGATGTCTAAAGAGGTTGCGGATTCCAACTGTTGTAGTTTTACACTTTCTTTTCTGCGACCGTAAGTGTAATATGTGGTGTATCGCCGGTTTCGTTGCTATACATCAACGACAATTGGGATACGCATATTTACTTACGTTGATGATATGTGATATTATGTGTTGCTGTGATATGTTATATTGTATCGTCGCATTTTGAATAGCCGGGGGTTTTATGTGAGATGGGAGTTTTTCTTTTTCATTCATGTAAAATTCATTTGTATGTAATATTCTTTTATTGGGGCACTTCCGGGCTGAGGATGATATCACCATTGTATATTATTTACTTTTCCGCATTAGGTAGACCCAAGGCGGGGAGCACAAGTAACCGGGTTCTAGGGTCCAGTGGGAGACCATCTCGAGGAGTCGAAACCGGGTATCCTAACCCTAGAATTGGCAGTGTTGCTTGCCGCTCTCGTAGGGGTCTAGGGATGTCGGTTTGGCTATTCATCACGACCGTGGAATCCGTGTTTTATACAGGCTCGTATTAAAAACACGAACCTCCTAGTATATCCAATATTTCATATATGTTTCTTCTGCTGCAATGTTCTGTGATGAGATCATATTACTGCCTGAGACGAATGTTTATATTATATATATAAGATATATGTTATATTGCAGATTTCGTTTCAAATGTGATGCTTGTGAAGCATATTAAAATGGGACTTCATTAATGAGATTAATGAAATAAAAGAAACCTAAGATGTTATAGAAATTTGTTTAAAAACTGGTAGCTCTAGTTATTGTCATGCATAGCGGTGTTCCTTGTAGAGCATCCAGCACCTTATTCGATAAGGAAAGAACCGAGATCCCTTCACTGGGAGTGACCTCTTTAGCGAAACTAGCAGATACTACAATCTCGGTTTGTATTTTGATTGCTTCTATAGTTCTTGCTTTGCATAGTGATATTTATGAAATATCCTGCACCTTATTCGATAAGGAAGGAGCCGACGATCCCTTCACCGGGAGTGACCTCTTTAGCAAAACTAGAAAAAGCCTAAAAAACATTCCATTCAAATCACTCGATTCTACAACGATATCAAGTTCATCACTAAAGGGTTTTCTTAAAAACCTGTCGTAGCCCTCCGTCATTTCAGATAAGTACTTCATAGTATTCGTGCTGCGTTTGTTAGCCTGCATCAAGGCGTAGTGTGCGGTAGCTATTTATGCTTATCTGTATAAGCATATGATGCGATTGAGTTAGGGTAGTCGTGCGACTTTGTTGGCCTGCGTCAAGGGTCGTGCGGGTGGGTTTAATTTAATCGGGAAATGACGGGTTGAACTTGACTAGCGGACTATGGTTTGTTGGCCTGCGTCAAGGTCATAGGATGCTAGGGGTAAAAATATTATTGGGAATTTCAAGTGTTGAAATTTGCAATGAGATTGCATACCTTCTATGAGATAGTTGGATCCCGATACCCACTGCGAGTAAGAGTTACTCCTGGGAGAGTTTTACACATTACAATTAGCCGATCAAGTAGGTGTCTAGAAAGGTGTTAACGGGGTTACGCCCCTGGGAAAATGAGATTTATTTTAATTAGGTCCGTGCGAAAGCGCGGGGAACCTCCCTCAAAGTACCGGCACTGGCCTGGCTGAAAGATTGGCGAACTTGTAGGGTGTAATTAATCCCGGCTAGTCTTTCCTTTTAGGGTTTGAAGGAAGATTTGACTAAAACAGTGGGAGACATCCTGATTAGATAAATTGATAACCAATCTAATCTTGTAAAAGCGCACGCTGAGTGTTTTCTTCTCTCTCTCTCTCCTAGTTACGACTATGTCACGCCTTAATCAAGATAATAATACGGATGTATTGACCGAACCCGCTTGTTATACTGCGCTAAGAAACGTTGGTCCTGCTCCAACTTATAATTGTTATAAGACAGAGCAGGAAATTGGGGAATACCAGATTTCCCGTGCTGCCCAAACGAAGAAAGTGCATGTTGATGCATCTTCTTCGGGTGTGTTCATTATCGAGAACTGTTTCTCAGTATACTTTACGTCCTGGATATGAGATACCGGATCATGATCCCGCAAATGTAATTTGTTACATGGGCTACAGATAGGTAGAGAACTGAGAACGGGTGATAAATTTCATGAGATAGAAACGGTGCAAGTGTTGCAGCCAAGTCTGTTGGTAGTTATCACCCTGTATTACCAGAATACATTGATTCTGAACGAATGTTATTAGATACCGAACCTGATATACAACATCATATCAGTCTCTTTATTAGTAAAGAAAGGATATAATTTTGTATTGTTGGATAATGTTTTGAACATTTCCTATATCAAGAGTTGATCGGTTCAGGCACGTTATCTAAAAGCATAGACATTCTAAATCAAACTACAGTTCTTAATGTACAGAACACACACAAGAGGAAGAGTTCAGAAATGAACGAATCCTTCTTGAGGCATTGTAGACTAGGTCATATCAATGCGACCCGACTAGCTGAAGTTACATTTAGATGCATATTTAAATTAGTTTGAATTTACATCTTATGAAACTTGCCGGTCATGTCACAAAGATAAGATGACCATAGCTCTGTTTATTAAAAACAGAGAAAGAGTTAGTGAACTCCTGGGATTGGTACATGCTGATGTATGAAAGTCCCCTGTCTACACATGCCAGGACCGGTTCTTTGTACTTCATTATATTCACTAATAGTCTCTTAAGATTCAGACATATGTTCCTATTGAAACACAAGTCCGAACCTTTTGAGATATTCACAGAATATAAGTTAGAAGTAGAGAACCAAAAACGGGTATAAGTATTATGTCCTTTGATGAGATCAAGGAAGAGAATACTTGAGGACGGAATTCCTGCACTATTCTAAAGGAGAATGAGATTCTCTCTCAGCATTATTCCTCCGTATACACCACAGCACGTCGGTGTATCGGGACGGAGCAATCACACCGTATGTGATATGGTACGCTCTATGATGAGTACTACTGATTTTCCTATTTCCTTTTGGGAGTTATGCACTTGAGAAGCTGCATACCTATTGAATATGGTTCTAATCAAATCAGTTGCCTACCACTTCATATGTGATATGGAATGGGAAGAACCCATATCTTAAATATATTAAGATTTGGGGTTGTCCGGCCTATGTCTAAAGGCAAAATCGGGACAAAGCTCAAGGCAAGATCAGTTCTGTAGAACTGGAAAAGTTCCAGCTATACAAACTGCAGCTGATAATTTGGTAAACCCGAAGGATTCAATAGTTTCCAATGAACCTTAGCCTCTCTGCCGATCTAGTAAGGTTTCTCACCCACCTGAGAGATACTTTGGTTTCTCTATGACAGTGGGAGTGATGATTGCATCATGAGATGATGACCCAACTAGTTTCGAGCAGGCCATCAAGAGTGGGACTCTGTGAGAATGGCTGGATGCTTAGCGATCTGAGATGGAATCCTTATAAACCAACAAAGTATGGACTTTGGTTGCTTTATCTGAAGGGTTAAATCCCCATCAGGAGCAAGTATATCTTGAGAAGATTACTTGGTGTACATGGAAAAGTTGAGACTTTCAAAGCTATGCTTAAGTCCATCCAGATCCTACTTGCCACGGCTACATACCATGACTACGATATCTGGCGGTTGGGTGTCATGACTACTTTTCTAAATGTTGATTTGGAAGAGAGCGTCTATAAGTACACAGCCAGAGGGCTTCGTAGAAAGTGGGAGCAGCGGAAACGTGTGCAAGATATTTTATGTGATAAAGCAGGCATCGCGGAGTTGGAACGTCTGTTTTGATGTGATAGTCAAAGAGTTTGACTTCATCAAAATGGTAGATGAACCTTGTATATACAAAAAGGGTAGTAGGGAGTATGGTGATGATCCTCGTAGAGTACGTGGATGACATACTCTTGATAGAAAAGGAGTTTCCTATGCTACGCTCGGTCAATCTCCGCTTATCACAAGGATTCTCCATATAGGATCAAAGTGATACCTACTAAATCCTGGGTTTTGGATCTATGAGATAGATCTAATTGGATGTTAGGATACTCACTAGTTGTAGTGAGATGGTATCAATCGATCCTAGGGAGAATAACTGGAAAGATTCCAGAGTAATAAGGACGACTGAATGTCAGTCGCAGGCATTGTCTTTACCCTCAGTGAAGGGACGGTATGTTAGAAGAGTGCCAAGCTAGATGCCGTGACTTACTAGACGATTAAAGGCAAGATACATCGTTACCAAGGATGCTACCAAAGAGGCAGTCTGGATAAATATAAGTCCACGAGATGAACTTCGTTCCTACCATTGTGTGACAATGGAGTTGTGGCTTATGCCAAGGAACCCCCGTCCCAACAGAAATCCAGATATAATTCTTAGGCAGTATCACCTGATCATGGAGATGGTTGATCTCCAGGGAGATCGAGGTTAGGAGAGTAGACACAGAGGACAACAGCGCGGATCCACTCACAAAGGCATTTTTCCCAGTAGAGACTTTTATGGGATGGTTGAGTATGGGATACTTCAACCACAGCTAATTGTTGGGTATGTGATACCACAACAGATGGCCTTACTGCAAGTGGGAGATTGTTAGTTATATGTATGCCCTAGAGGCCATTACTGTACATACGATATATATTGTAATGGATGCTTGGACATATATAGGGAGGACTTTCTTGCTTGACATGATAGTATGCTATCTGGTTGTACTTTATCTTAACATGTACTCTGATTGTCTCTATGTTACATGTTGATAAAGCCCTTAGGATATGTACTCGACTACTGGGACTATGATGAGATTATACTAGTGGGGCCACGGTAGTCGATGAGTACATCCTATAACTGTTCCTAGTCGAGGGTGTATCGAGACAGGGCATCGATACGCCAGAGTAGACTAGCGTATACGTATCTTGACCCATATGATGGGCGATGGATGATCCCATATCCATCGGTGTTTGACATCAAGGATAGTGTACGGGTGCTCAGTAGAGACTGGGTACACTCGACGGACTCGCCGAGAACTCCCAGATGGTATTATACCTCACGTCAGATGACAGTTCTCCGGTGACACTGGTACATAGTAGTCTGTTGACCCGAGATCGTCATAGAGTCTTGTGTGATTCCTACTGTGCTTTGATTTCCATCATACCATGTCCAAGAGGGCATGCAAAAAGGTGGCTTTTGGGTACAGTCCCGAATCACATGGAGGCAATGAGCGATAGGAGGGGATTCGTCTCTCCTGGTATAGGGAGTTGATGTTGTGCTGTGTTCGATTGGTTATAATTGGAAATCCTTGGCCAGGGTTGCTGAGATTTACTGGTAAGTATTATCAGTAGTTTCTCGAACTGTTATAGACCTCAAATCGACACGACTTATCAAGCTACTGGGGTCTGACGTTTACCACCCCTAGGCAAAATATGCAACATATCAGACGACGAAACCGGACTGTACGAGAGTGTTACTGATTGGATTCACGGGAGAAAGTACAGGCTTGCTTGTTGATCTTCTGAGCGCTCAATACCTGGGTGGCTGTTACGTTTAGCTGACCGCTTGCAGCTTGTGGGTGTTTGATATGATCATCACTTACTGCCGGCGTATTGACGATTCTTTAGAGTCTTACATAGAGGTTTCTTGGCTCAGGCAAAACGGAGTAGGAGCACATATGTGATATGTGCAGGACCGAGGATAATGCGATATGAGATACCGTATTCTATTCTCGCGATATTTGATATCAACCGGATCATCGGATCAAGTGTTGATTCGATGAATCGGTAAATGATATATTAGTCGGTTATATGCGATATAGCCGGATCGTCGGATCAAGTGTTGATTCGATGATTTAATGTATAATTATATATATGATATATTAAATTACATTAACTTACATAAGCTCGCATCATTCTCTTCGTGGAGCCTCTCTAGAGTCCGAATGCACGATGATCGCAGCGAAGGGACCTCAACACGGAGCTTTAGAAGTGAAGGACCGGATCTACAATGGTTGTAATCCCTCTCACTTAGTGTTAAAGTGTTTAACATGCTTGTTTTCGCCTAATCTCTAGTCTAAGATCTTGGTTTAGAGTTGTTCGGCACGGCTAATTTTTAAATCGGGTATGGTTGATGCCTCGTAGACCCTTGTGGCAGTGCCTAGCATCCCTACAATGAGCATAGAGGCTCAGTCCTTCCTTTTTGTTCCTTAAAGGTGCACCCATGGGAACACGTGAGCCTTTATTATATAGCGTTGAACGCTAATGAATCACCAGTCTGTTCTTTTATATGTATGGAGATTTTGATCTGAGCTTTGAGAATTTCATGCCCTTTTCTTTATAAGAATTAAATTCTTTTGCAGGGTTAAACCCTAGTTTTATCAGAGGAATTAAATTCCTGTATACTTTTGGAAGAATTAAATTGTTTGAACTTAATTCTTTCCCCTAAGTTTAGAATTTGCATAACAGAATCTCCCCGATAAGAATTAAATTCTCAACTTGTGGGGAGATCTGCTTCTGCAGACCTCAACTAGAGGAAGAACTAAGTTCTTTTTTGAAGGATTAAACCCTTAAGGAAGAGATAAGATAATCTCTGTGTCTTTCTTCTTACCTAGGGTTTCTTTTTTCTAAAAAAGAGATCTTCTTCTTTAGAGAATTGAATTCTCTTCTTCTTTTTTGTTCTTTCTCTTCTCTTTTCTTTTTTAAGTTTGAAGGTTATGAGGGGTTTCTCTATTCTCTCCTCCTCTCCTCGCTCCTATTTATACGAGAAGAACATGAATCAATTTGTTAAGAGAATCTCTCATTGAGAGATCATGATTGATTCCATGATTTTTTAGATCAGTCGGTGAATTTTATTCACCGTTGGATTTCTTAATCCAAAGGCTCCCTGTTTAACAGAGAAGATTTCTCATTTTTTAACCAAATTGGGAATTTTTTTTCTTAAGATAGAATTTTATTCTATCAGACGATCACCGTTGGATCTTTGATCTAAAGATCTTTCGCTTAACAACAGGGGATTTGTTTCTGTTTTAATGAAGATCATGGATATATTTCCCATATATATAGAATTTAATTCTATCAGATAGCTTAGAAAGATTTAAGGAAATATTTTCCAAATAGAATTTTTATCCTTTTATTTAAAATTTAATTTTATCAGCTTGGAAGGTGTTTAGGATCACTCACGTGTAGCACGTGACCCCACGGGGTTAAACTTGTTTGCTTATATGCAACAGCCTAAAAAGGATATCATGTGAGCTTTTCTGGCCTGCTATTTGTTTTAATATGGAGCCTATATATTTTGTATATAGATGCTCACGTGCTTACACGTAAGGCTTCATTTCAGTCTGTCAATTGTTTTAATTGTAGTGCCTATATACGTTGTATATAGGCACTCATGTGTTAAACACGTGAGCTGTTTTAGCCCAGCAATTGTTTTAATTGCTGTGCCTATATGCGTTGCATATAGGCACTCACGTATTAAACACGTGGGGCTGTTTTAGTGAGGAATTTTCCCTCATCCTTTTTTTTATAAGGGAACAAATTCCCCCAGCATTGTTCTCACGTGGCTTGCATGTGAGTGCAACGTTGTCACCTTTTTCATCATTCGCGAACTGCTGGGATCGGTTCACCTTCTTACTCTGATTCCTATGGTTCAACTATCTTATTTCCCTATGCCTTTTTTTCGGCCTTGGAAATAGTTCCACCATGCACAGAATTTTCCGTACCTAGATTTGAATGCTTCTCTTTATAACCTGAAGCTACGTCTTCTTCTTTCCTTCACAGAGAGAGAACCATTCAGACCTTAGGGTGATCATTTTTTTAGAAACAAACTAAGAGTTATGGCTTGCAACCGTCCCCACGCTCGTCGGCAACCCTGGGAGGTGCCTATCGAGGAGATTATTTCTCGTTTTGTCGCACGGTTAGCGGATCCTCTTCTCACTGATGACCAATGTGACGCGGTATTGTACGAGCTCCTTGCTAGTAGGGGCTCTCCTCTTCCTATGGGTTCCATTTGGCTTCGGATGTTTTTCTTGTCCGTGCTTGCTGATATCCCTCCTCATCCGGTGGAGATGACTCCGATGATTCTCGATGCAGCAGAGGACAAGATTGAGTGTTTCCACGAGGCACACTTGCTTACTCAGCCTCTGAAGGATCGTTCGGTTCATTTACTCATTCAGATACGAGCTCAGCGGGCCATCATGTCTGCCTTCGTTGATGAGCCCGGTGCTAATCGATGGGGAGCAACTATTCGCGAAGACCGCCGCTTCGACATGGTGAAGAGTGCAGAGAGGGAATTGGGGAACTTTCCTTATTGTTTTGTTAACCCATGTATCTCTGATCCCATATTTGGTGATCTTTTCCCTGTAGAATAGTACGTTTATATCAATGTATTTTTCTTATTATTGACTGTTGAATGTTTTCTGTTGAATGTTTCCTCTTCATCATATATTCGTACGCGTATTCGCCTCTGTACATGAACTTTATACTTTACCATTAGGAATTTTGGCTAAGTGTGAGCGCCATTGTTGTGTCATGCGCTAATCCTTCTCACACATACATAAATCAGTACGCTTTGAACACTAGTTCTATTTAAGTACGTAAGCAGCTGTAAATAAACGCGTAGTCGGGTGGGAATCAAATACTCTCCTCAATGCCTTGCATAGTATACGGTTGGTGCTCATGGACTGCTCCTTTCTGTCTTGACGTGAAGTAGTTTATATACTCATTTCGGAGTTTATAGTTTATGTTAGTTACATGTATGCCCTAGAGGCCATTACTGTACGTATGATGTATATTGTAATGGATGCTTGGACATATATAGGGAGGACTTTCTTGCTCGACATGATAGTATGCTATCTGGTTGTACTTTATCTTAACATGTATTCTGATTGTCTCTATGTTACATGTTGATAAAGCCCTTAGGATATGTACTCGACTAGTGGGACTATGATGAGATCATACTAGTGGGGCCACGGTAGTCGACGAGTACATCCTATAACTGTTCCTAGTCGAGGGTGTATCGAGACAGGGCATCGATACACCAGAGTAGACTAGCGTATACGCATCTTGACCTATATGATGGGCGATGGATGATCCCATATCCATCGGTGTTTGACATCAAGGATGGTGTACGGGTGCTCAGTGGAGACTGGGTACACTGGACGGACTCGCCGAGAACTCCCAGATGGTATTATACCTCACGTCAGATGGCAGTTCTCTGGTGACACTAGTACAGGTTAGTCTGTAGACCCGAGATCGTCATAGAGTCTTGTGTGATTCCCACTGTGCTTTGATTTCCATCATACCACATCCAAGAAGGCGTGCAAAAAGGTGGCGTTTGGGTACAGTCCCGAATCACATGGAGGCAATGAGCGATAGGAGGGGATTCGTCTCTCCCGGTATAGGGAGTTGATGTTGCGCTGTGTTCGATTGGCTATAAATGGAAATCCCTTGTCAGGGTTGCTGAGATTTACTGGTAAGTGTTATCAGTAGTTTCTCGAACTATTATAGACCTCATATCGACACGACTTATCAAGCTACTGGGGTCTGACGTCTACCACCCCTAGGCGAGTTATGCGACATATCAAACGGAGAGACCGGACTGTATGAGAGTGTTACTGATTGGATTCGTAGGAGAAAGTACAGGCTTGCTTGTTGATCTTCTGATCGCTCAATACGTGGGTGGCTGTTACGTTTAGCTGACCGCTTGCAGCTTGTGGGTGTTTGATATGATCATCACCTGCTGCCGGCGTATTGACAATTCTTTAGAGTCCTACACAGAGGTTTCTTAGCTCAGGCAAAACGGAGTAGGAGCATATATATGATATATGCGGGACCGAGAACAATACGTGTATGTGATACCGTATTAGATTCTCGCGATATGAGATATCGGCCGGGTATATGTGATATAGCCGGGTCATCGGATCAAGTGTTGATTCGATAAACTGATACAGATTATATTAGTCGGTTATTTATGAAATAGTCGGATTATCGGATCAAGTGTTGATTCGATAATTTAATGTATAATTATATATTTGATATATTAAATTACATTAACTGATATAATCTCACTAAAACATTCTTTTTCTCACTCGGGTAATACATTGATATATGTGCGATATATGTTAATTGTATTATTTTATTTTGTTACAATAAATATTATATATATGTGATATATAATATTGTAACAAGTTAAGGTTACAAATGCAACATGTTTTGTGGAGTTTAAACACGGTTAAGGTTTGGATTAGGGTTAAGCCTTCTAGTAGCTTCTAGAAGCTTTGCTTTTGTTTTCTTGTAAAGATATTTTGTGTAGATATTTCCTTAACCAAACCCAAACCCTTAACTATGATTCATTCTCTACAATGGTTAAGTCTTCTCTTTCTTAACCATGGTTGCATTTCTAACCTCACATATTAGTTTCATTATTCATCACAAAAGGATTACTATTCTTCTTCTTCTTCCTTGAAGAAAAGCTTTCTAGCTTTTTCTTTGGTGATGAAAATGAGTGAGATTAAGAAAATAAATGAGAGCTAAATTCCTACTTCATCATCCTAATCTATTCTTGCCAATTAGATTAGGGTGTTCACTTCATTTGTGAGTGAGAGCTTGTGTTAAAGAAACTTCAAGGTAGATCATCTTTGTTATCGAAGATCGGAAGCAAGCTTGCATCTTTCTCTTCGTGGAGCCTCTCTAGAGTCCGGATACTCAATGATCGCAGCGAAGGGACCTCAACACGGAGCTTTAGAAGTGAAGGACCGGACTACAAAGGTTGTAATCCCAAAATCTTATATGTTAAAGTGTTTAATATGCTTTGTTTCGCCTAATTTCTAGTTTAAAGATCTTGGTTAGGGTTGTTCGGCACGTCTAAATTTTAAATCGGGCATGGTTGATGCCTTATAGACCCTTGTGAGAGTGCCTAGTAACCCTGCAGTTTATTCACTCATCCCGGAGTCTCTAGTTTATAAACTCATCTCGAAGCTTGTTTAGCTTACCTCACTTGGGTTTGTAGGCACACTGGTCCTAATGTTACAGTTAACCTCTGCTCTTCACGACAGTGGTCCGTTAGGGTCTATGGTACTAGGGTTTTATCCGTTGTACCGTTGCATTGGCTGGTGCATTCTTCGATATGCAATCTTGTTGTTCGAGTAGCCTCACGACTGTCATGTCTCTGATCCCTTCGGGGCTGAACAAGACATCTTCAAATAGTCTCCCAGGTCATATTACCGTCGGGAAAGCATATTCTCCCTAGAAATCGTGAGTATTTCTAAGTGATCATCGGCTCGCGAGTCGCAAGGATCTCACCCGGGTATTTTCCTTTACGAATTGTGAGGACCCGTAAGTAGCTTGTTCATTTCAGCGGTATGTAACTTCAGCGAATGTGGCCCGTAGATAGTCCATCTTGACCTCCTTGTAGGGCAGCTATGGCTTAGGAAACGGGTTTGGATCTGCCGCCTAAGACTTTTCAAGTTTATGAACTGTGAGGATCTCATAAAGACTTTTCTCCCTGCGAGTTGAGAGGATCCCGTAGGTGTATTTTCTCCTTAGGAGCCGTGAGGATTCCTAAGTGTGTTTTCTCTTGAGAGTCGTAAGGATCTCACAAGAGAATTTTCCCCCTTACAAGTCGAGAGGACTCGTAAGTGGTTTTTTCCCTCCTTGTCGATATTCGACTTTGGAGAGTGTGGCCCATGGATAGTATACAATAGTCCATCTTGGACCTACTTGCAGGGCCACAGTGCTTAGGAAACATGTTGATATCCCCATTGTCTAAGACTTTTCACCTTCATGAAGATTTCGTGAAGATGTTTTCCCTATGAGTCAAGACGAATCGAGAAGCTCTCGCAGGAACATTGTTTTTCTACGAGTCGAGATGAATCGAGAAGTTCTTGCAAGAATGTCTTAATGTCACAGTTAACCTCTGCTGATAGAAGTCCGTCAGGGTCTGTGGTACTAGGGTTTTTGTCCGTCGTACCGTCGCGTTGGCCGATGTATTCCCCGATATGCAATCTTGCTATTCAAGTAGCCCTACGACTGTCGTGTCTCTGATCCCTTCGGGGGCTGGACAAGACGTCTTCAAGTAATTTCCCAGGTCATATTACCGTCGGAAAAGCAAGCGTTAAGGATTTTCCATACCGCTTTTACTTGATGTTAGGCTCAGTTTGGGAGCCTCGATAAGTCACAACCACTTTGCGCTGGTGTGGGATGATCTCCGATAGTCTTTCAGGTTTCATTTGAGTTGTCGTCAAGACCCTGAAGCTAGGGATCTTCCTTAGCTTCGTTTGTTGACATTGTGTCTGCTATATTGCGACGAATGTCGAGGTTGTCTCTAGATTGTCTGTGAACCGTCGAGGCTCGGAACTAGGGAGTTTGCCATGGCTCCGTTGTTTTGACCCTGGGGTCGGTGTTTGACGTTGCGTCTGCATCCTATTGAAGTGAGAGGGAACGCCGAGGTGATCTCTAGGCGGTAGACATTGCCGTCGAGACTGGGAACTAGGGACTTTGCCATGGCTCCGTTGTTTCAACCCTAGGGTCGGTTGTTGACGTTGTGTCTGCATTCTGCTGGAGTGAAAAGGAACGCCGTTGTTGATTTCTAGGCTGTCTGTGAACCGTCGAGATTTGGAACTAGGGACTTTGCCATGGCTCCGTTGTTTCAACCCTGGGATAGGTTGTTGACGTTGTGTCTGCATCCTGTTGGAGTGGAGAAGGAACGCCGGGGTGATCTCTAGGCTGTCTGTGAACCGTTGAGATTTAGAACTAGGGACTTTGCCATGGTCCCGATTTGTTAACATAGCGTTTGCATCCTGTTAGAGTGGAGAAGAAATACCAATGTTGATCTCTAGGCTGTAGATGTTGCCGTCGAGACTAGGAACTAGGGACTTTACCATGGATCCGTTGTTTCGACCCTGGGGTCGGCTGTTGACGTTGCGTCTGCATTCTGATGGAGCGAGAAGGAACGCCGTTATTGATCTCTAGGCTGTCTGTGAACCGTCGAGATTTGGAACTAGGGACTTTGCCATGCCTCCGTTGTTTCGACCCTGGGGTCGGTTGTTGACGTTGCGTCTGCATCCTGTTGAAGTGGAGAAAGAACGCCGAGGTGATCTCTAGGCGGTAGATGTTGCCGTCAAGACTGGGAACTAGGGATTTTGCCATGGCTTAGTTGTTTCAACCCTGGGGTCGGTTGTTGACGTTGCGTCTGCATTCTGCTGGAGCGAGAAGGAACGTCGTTGTTGATCTCTAGGCTGTCTGTGAACCGTCGAGATTTAGAACTAGGGACTTTGCCATGGCTCCATTGTTTTGACCCTGGGGTCGGTTGTTGATGTTGCGTCTGCATCCTGTTGGAGTGGAGAAGGAACGCCGGGGTGATCTTTAGGCTGTCTGTGAACCGTTGAGATTTGGAACTAGGGACTTTTCCATGGCTCCGATTTGTTGACATCGCGTCTGCATCCTGTTGGAGTGAGAAGAAACGCCGTTGTTGATCTCTAGGCTGTAGATGTTGGCATCGAGATTGTGAACTAGGGACTTTTCCATAGCTCCGTTGTTTCGACCCTGGGTCGGTTGTTGATGTTGCGTCTGCATTCTGCTGGAGCGAGAAGGAACGCCGTTGTTGATCTCTAGGTTGTTTATGAACCGTCGAGATTTAGAACTAGAGACTTTGCCATGGCTCCGTTGTTTCGATCCTGGGGTCAGTTGTTGACGTTGCGTCTACATCCTGTTGGAGTGGAGAAGGAACGCCGGGGTGATCTCTAGGCTGTCTATGAACCGTCGAGATTTGGAACTAGGGACTTTGCCATGGCTCTGATTTGTTGACATCGCGTCTGCATCCTGTTGGAGTGGAGAAGAAACGTCGTTGTTGATCTCTAGGCTGTAGATGTTGTCGTCGAGACTTGGCTCTCTTTCTGATAGAGCCTGGTGGGAAAATGTGGTTCCCTTTTCGTTTATGCCCATGGATTGTATACAGGGGTCCATGTGGACTCACCTGCAGGGCAGAAGTTTCATTTTTTTATTTCTTCCCGCGATACTCTACCATTTCAGCTTTTTATATCGCGAAAGTCGTGATTGCCCAATCATTTTGTCTATTCTTTTCTTTTTTACTCGCTGTTTTTTATTGCGAGTTGCCCAAATATTTCGGCTGTTTTTATATGCATATATTTTGCTCGCTGATTTTTATTGCGAGTTTCCCCATCATTTCGGCTATTTCATATGCACTTTTTTGCTCGCTGATTTTTGTTACGAGTATGGAACTTGAGATCTTATACCAATCTTGGCATCAGCACCGCTGCGACTTGAATATTACCAGGAGCGAATCATCATTTGCCTTGAAGGACTTAGAATTTGATGCTGATTTAGGCATCAGCATCGCTACCACTGGGATATTGCCAGGAGCGAATCATCATTTGCCTTCACTGATTTGAACAAAAGTGGCTTAGCAAACAGGGTTAGGATCCCGCCAACTAAGGCTTTTTGACTTCATGAGCCGTAAAGGTCTCATAAAGGTATTTCTCTCTACGAGTCGTGAGGATCTCGTAGGTGTATTTTCTCCTTAGGAGTCATGAGGGTTCCTAAGTGATACTTTCTCTTGCAAGTTGTAAGGAACTTACAAGAGTGTTTTCTCCTTACAAGTCGAGAGGACTTATAAGTGTTGTTCACTACATGAGGACATTCCTCGTCATTGGTGGAACTTGGTGGGGAAATCGTTTATTTGTGCCTGTGGATTGTATACAAGAGCCAATATTGACCGCCTGTAGGGCAACTTGGGGAGTGTAATGGCTTAAGAACAGGTCCAGGCCCCTGTATCTTAAGGCTTTTGAATCCTATGAGCCGTGAGGGTCTCATAGGGGGAAATTATCCTTACGAGTCGTGAGGATCTTGTAAGTGTAATTTCTCCTTAGGAATCGTGGGGATCCTTAAGTGTGTTGCTCCCCTGTGAGTCGTAAGGATCTCATGTAGTTGTTTTCTCCTCATAAGGTCGAGAGGACCTTGCAGGTGTTTTTATTTTAACGAGATTGCGCCCTTTCGGGTTTTCACAAACTCACCGGTAGCCCTGCTGTTTTTACTCACGGAGCCCTTTCGGGTTTTCATCCGTGCCCATTTCGCTTGTGGGCGTACCATTTTTTTATACAGCGAGATTGCTCCTTTTCAGGTTTTCACAAGCTCTCCGATAACCCTACTGTTTTTACTCACAGAGCCCTTTTGGGTTTTCATCTGTGCCCATTTCGCTTGTGGGCGTACCGTCTTTTTTTACCCCTATGTTCGCCAATGGCACTTAGGGAGGACTTATCCACCAGGATAGCTACGTAGCCAGCGGGATTTTAGTGGCAGCTCTTGCCGTTGGGACTTGTAGACTTGCATTCCATTATCACCGCGCTTGAGGCGACGTATTTAGTTTAAGGACATTACGGTCCAATGTTAGTTTAGGGACATCTCGGTCCATTGTTAGTTTAGAAACATCTCGGTCCATTGTTAGCTTCGGGACGAAATTTTGCCGTCTACTACTTATAGAGTTTGGACTCAGGAAGACAGCGAGCGGACACAAACGTCGTCATCTATCATTAACCTGAGCCATGACTCGTTAAGCGTAGTATTTCTTAAGGAACCGGTCGTTTATTGGTCGGAAAGGTTTTTCGCCATGCATATTCATGAGCAAGTAGGCCCCACCTTGGTAGACCTTTTCTATGATGTACGCTCCCTCATAGTTTGGCTCGAATTTCCCCACTTTGCACGGTTGGGGATCATAGGTCTTTTGACAACTAGCACGAGTTCGTCTTGGCGGAATGTTCTTGGTCTGGTTAGTCTTTCGTATGAGCGCGTCATCCTTGCTTTGTAAGCTTCCAGGTTTTGCTGCGCCATGAGGCGAGTTGCATCAAGGGCATCGAGCTCCTCGAGCCGAATATGGGCGTTTTCTTCATCCGTCAGCTCATATCGAGCTGCCACTCGTAGAGAGGGTAGCTCTATCTTCAAAGGAAGTACCGCCTCCGTGCCGAATACCAACATGAATGGCGTTGTATTCATGGCCATTTTGAACGTGATTCGATACGCCCAGAGAGCTTCTTGCAGTCTCTCGTGCCAGTCCCTTTTATTTCTAGACACCGTTTTCTTTATGATCTTCATCAAGATCTTGTTGAAAGACTCAGCTAGACCATTAGCTCGGAGATTATAGACCGAAGAGTATCTTCAATTTATATTATGCTGCTGTGCAAAGCGGCTGATCTTATGGCTCGTTTCAGCCACAGAGAGTCGAACGATCTCTTATATAGAGTATCATTGACGAAGGCAAAAGACAGAGCTCGTTTCATGAGCTGATGACGCGTCTTCGGGCGTTTGATGGGATTTGAAGTAGCTATGAAGACTTCTCTCCAATCCTTAGCCTTTCCTTCATCTCCTATTCGGCAGGCTGCTTATTTGGTCGCTTCCTCTCCTTCAGACGGCTCCAGAGATATTTCTGCTGGTGCGAGAATCCGGCGGCTTTGCACAATAATCCTTACGTCATCAAGATTTTCATCAGCCAGTTCTTTAGCGAGTTTAGCTAATGCATCCGCTTTTCTATTTTCCACACACGGTATGCTTTCCAGGATGTATGAGGGGATTTGAGTCAGCAATTGTTGCACTCTTTTGCCATATTTTACCAACTCTGGCTTACACGTCTGATAGTCGCCATTTACTTAACTAACGACCAGCTGGAAGTCTCTATAGAGGAGGTTTTTGAGCCCCATGTCGACAGCGATCTCAAGACCTGCTATCAAAGCTTCATATTCCACTTCGTTGTTTGTTCTTAGCTCCATTAAGAAAAGGGCAAAACACATTATCTCTCTTTGTGGAGTCACGAAGATGAGGCCTACCCCAGATTTGATTATAGGGGTATTGTGTTTTTGCTTCTTCATAGAAGATGCTCCATCAAATTAGAGTTCCCATCGGGCATTATTTCCTTCCTCCTCCCTGTCGATTGCATCGAACGCTTGTTCATCTGGCAATTCGCAAGTTAAAGGAGAGTCGGCTGGTATTGGAGGTTCAGCAAGAAAGTCAGCGATGGCCTGGCCTTTCATTGCCCTGAGGGGTCGATAGATTATCGAGAACTCCATCAAGAGGAGGGCCCATTTGGCAAGCCTTCCCGTTAGTATGGATCTTGACATCAAATATTTGAGAGGATCCACCTTTGATATGATATGGACCTCATGCGCCAAGGCATAATGTCGAAGCTTCATTATCGCGAAGATCGGTACCAGACAATACTTTTCGATGGGGGAGTAGTTGTTTTCTGCCCCCAGGAGAACTCGACTCAAATAATAAAGAGCTTTCTCCTTTCCGTGATCGTTCTCCTGTGCCCATAGTGCGTCTAGAGAACCTTCAAGGGTTGTTGTATACAGGATGAGGGGCTTTCCCTTGACCGGAGCGGTCAGTACCGGTGGATTTTGCAGATATTGCTTGATTTCGTCTAGTGTACTTTGGCATTTACGATCCCAAATGAACGGGTCCCCTTCTTCATTAGATGGCTATAGGAGCGGCATTTGCCGGTAAGATTAGCTATGAACCGTCAGATATACGCGAGCTTTCCTTGGAGAGACCGCAGTTGCTTAGAGTTCTTGGCGAGGGCATTTCCATAATCGCCTTGATCTTTGATGGATCTACTTAGATGCCTTGGTGTCGTACGATGAATCTTAGGAATTTGCTTGAGGAGACTCCAAACGCGCATTTCAGAGGGTTCATCTTTAGATTATATTTCCGAAGACGCTGGAACACTATTTTTAAATGCTCCCAGTGCTCCTCATACGATTTGCTTTTTACCACAAGGTCGTCAATGTAGCATTCAACGATCTCATGAATGAGTTCATCAAAGATCTTTGTCATGGCCCTTTGGTAGGTAGCGCCTGCATTCTTCAAGCCGAAGGGCATCACCTTATAGCAGAATATGCCTAGCGGAGTTCTGAAGACGGTGTGCTTTTGGTCTTTAGGATGCATTTTTATTTGATTGTAGCCTGAAGATCCATCCATGAAGGAGAAAACCTCGTGAGTAGACGTGTTATCAATCATCGACTCGGTAACAAGTACTGGGAAGCCATCTTTCGGGAAAGCCTTGTTGAAGTCCCGAAAGTCCACACAGATGCGTACTGTCCCATTTTTCTTCATCACTGGGACAATGTTGGCAATCCAGTCGGGATATTGAACTTCATGGATAAAGCCTGAGTCAATTAGTTTCTTGACTTCGGCGTTGATACCCATCTCAAATTCGAGCCGCATTCTTCTTGGCGCATGTTTGACTGGCTTGACTTCCGGCGATATAGCCAGTTTATGCACAGCTGTTTCTGGATCTAGTCCCGGCATCTCGGAATAGTTCCACGCGAAACAGTCTTTATACTGCATAAGCACGTCCTTTAGTGTGGCCACCTGCTTTTTAGACAGCAGCTCACTGACGAACGTTGGCCTCGGCTCATTTTCTGTCCCCAAGTCGATTTTTCTCAGGTTGTCCGCTGTGGTGTGTATCCCATCTTCCAGCTCTTTTGGCGCCGGTGGAAATTCTAAAACCACCTTGTCCTCATCTTCATTTGCGAAGTACCGGGAGAGGTCGTCCATATTCTCGTGCTCTCCTTCTTTTGATAGTGTTATCACGTGGCAGGTATGAGCTCGTTTCCAAGCTCGATGTTGATCTAGACTTTCCCTCGCAATGTAGGTTGCTCTTGGCTCATGCTTTCGTGGCGGGGCTACCCTCCAACTGTCGGATAGAGCAAACCTGCCTTGCTGATACTAGTATTCGCCCAGTCTTTGAAGGTGAAGCAGTCTTTAAGAGGATGTCATATTACTTAATGGTAGGAGCAATAATCCGGGTGATGGAAATCGTTTATCTATTCAGGGTATCGAGACTCTGGGAGCGTCATCATTTGATGCTTCATGAAAAGGTCAAATATTCCTCGTCTTGTCTTGAGGGAAAGAGTATTCCTGACCCATCTTCTTCATAAAAGACGTAATCCAGCTGACTTTTTCTCAATCGCGTGGCTACTTGGATTCGCTTCGCTGTTTTTGAACGTCATTCCCGTTCTTCACCTTGTTATTGCCTCTGCATCGGGCTTTTCCCTTGCCACGAGAGCGCACAGCGGGCTGAGGGTGAAAGGCATTGTAGTCTTCTCTTTCCGTAGACTGCTGAATGAGACGTTGCGTTCTGGCTTTCTCGTAAATGGCCATTTCGCGACTATGGTCATTCCGAACCTTTTGACCCGCTTCCCTTATTAGCTTGTCAATCTGTTCTTCGAATGACAGACTTGGTATTCTTACGGCGAGATTTCGCTCTGGTTCAATATTAGCGCTATCTGGAAGAGCATTCCCTTCTCTACCGGAGTCATTTATAACATGGCAGCCATGGAATCGCTCCCGTTTCTTGGACCGAAAGTATCCAAGCCTAGTCGTCTCCATCCTCCCGTTGGGCATCTTTTGCTGAGTCCCGGGAACGTCCCAAATCTTGTTGTAGAACTGGGCTTATCGAGCGATTTGTTTGCAGGGTATGCTTTAGCACCTTAATAGCCTTTTCAATCCCTCTGCATAATACCTGAGCGGACGGATTGGTTAAAGCCTGTCAAGCGCAAGTTCGGCACTATGGTAGACTTCTTTTTCTACTTTAGTCTCTGTAGATTGGTAGAAGAGGATCGCCTTTTCACCTCTTCGTCTAGGAGGAACGTAGAAGGTCTGTAGCTCTTGCACGCCGTATGTATCGAGTGCATCAAGTTCCCTGTAATGCTACCGCGAAACCATGGTAATTTGTAAACTCTGATCAGTTCCAGTGAACGTCTGCATTGACGGGCGGATGGAGAACACAGCATCGGTCCCATCCTCAGAGTCACTGCCAAAGACCAAAATAGGAGTAGATGTTCCTGGCCTGCTGCCTTGGGGTTGCCCCGAGAAGACTATCTCTTCATCCTCCTCGGTATTGCACCCGAAGATCGGGATAGTGGCGACGGCTTTTTGTTGGTTCTCTGGTTTACGACATCTTTCCATGTCTTTGAAGTCTGGTAGGAAGTACTTAGCGTCTTCATATTTGCGGACTTCATTTACGGAGAATGGGTTTAGCTCCCCTGTAACTGTGTACTCAAGGCCGTCTTTGAAGTACTTCATACACTGATGTTGTGTAGAAGGGATGATGTTGTACTCGTGTAACCAAGGCTGGCCGAGCAGAGCGTTATAGAAAGTCTTGGCGTCAATGACATGAAATTTGATGTCGGTGATGAGCATCCTAAAGTATAATGTCAGTATCACAGACCCAAGTATCCGTGATGGCTGTGAGTCGAACCCGGAGATGGTAATTTTGTCGCGAGCCAGGTGCTGAACGTTCATGCAGATCTCGTTCAGCACCTTCATGTTGAGAAGGTTGACAGAGGACCCGTTGTCGACCAGGATCTTCCCTATCTTAACGTCATGGCAGTACCCGGTGACCTATAGAGGACGGTTGTGCTCTCACATTCCGAGGAGGAGATCTTCATCGCCGAATGTGATATCGGTTGTATGAACCTGCCAGCTCGTCCTTCATCTTTTCTTCCGCAAAGAAAGCTTGGAACTGATTAGGCTCTTGCAGTGCCTTGATTAGAGAATCTCGTACCTCTTTGGACAGGAGGAGAGCATCCAGTATGCTCAGTTGTGATGGTATCTTCCTCAGGTGTGCTAGAACATTACAATCCACCTTGTTCTTCTTAGGCAGGTCGTTGGCTGTGAGCTCTTCGACAACTCTATCATCGAGAGCAATCTCCTCAGTGACTTTGTCCTTCCCAATGTCTCTCTTGCCCGAACCTTTGTTTGAGGGTCCGAAATTCTTTTCAGGCAACATACGGTTATGCAGCTGAATGTTCTCACAGTTCTTCACATCTTCTTCTTTTCTATAGGTGGATTTGTAACACCCTAATTCATTTATACCAGTTCCATTTTGGGTATTTCTTTATTTATGGATATTTCTTGATTTATTGTGTTTTGGATGCGAATAGTGTAATTGGTATCCGTATTTGCATCCGACCCGATCCGTATGCTTGAAACCGTCTTGATTCCTGTTTATGGTTTATCCCTGCTTGTACGGAGGATCCGTGCACTTTCATGTTCTATATCCTGTATACTTGCATTATATCTGGCATCTGCATTTTTTTAATAAAACAAATAAAGTCAAATAAAATATTTTAAAAATATCTAGCATGGCCTGCATCATACCCCTAACCCTGTCGTAACATCCGTGCATCATGTTCTCGTCCCGTTTGGTGAAACGGACTCATTTGGATAGCTACGTGCACGCTACGTGTATCCATTCTTGGGGGTATACATTTTCGTGATCCGGATATCCTATTTTGGTTTTGGTTGACACGTATATTAACCGTATTTTCAAACCGTAATTTTAGACCCAACCTGGACGTATTATGGACTATTTTTATATTAGCCAAAAACTCAAATTTTCTTAATATTATATTCTTATAATATTAACTGTTTAATATATAAATTATACACGTTTAAAATTTTCTTTAACCAAAAAAAATATTTTAAAAGTATTTTCCTAACATCCTAATCTCACCTGCTCTCTCCCTCTCTCTTCTGATTTATATATATATTCTTTTATATTTTATCCCATTAACCACTGTTCCCTACGTCTCTCTCTCTCCTCTCTCGTCATCTTCTTCTTTTCATTTTTCATTTTCCCGCCTCATCGACCCCACGCCTGAGCCTTGCCTCTCGCCGTCGACACCCTCGCCTTCATCCTAACCTCACCCTCGTCCATCTCCTCACCTCTCCTTATCGCCCTCATCCCCGACGACCCAACTCTGAGCAACCCCACAACCTTCGAAGCCACGCTCGTTGCCGCCCTTCCCCCCGCACGACGCCGTCGCTGCCTCCACCCTCGTCGTAGTCGACCTTTCCTCAACCACCTCACATCCTTCCTCTTCTTCCTCCACTCCTCTCTCTTCCCACGACGTCTCTGCACCGCAACCCAATTCGACCTGCATAATACGTTGCCGGCAACCTCACCGATGATTGCCGCCATCGGCGTCACCTCTCCCTCGTCATCATCAACTCTTATTCCTCGCCACCCTTGCACCAACATCCCCGAGAAAGCTTGCAACCCAAGAATCCACTAACCCTGCACACCCGAAACCCATTGCCGGCACCCTCACCGCCAACCACCCTCATCGGCCACCCCTCGACGTCTTCGCCCTTTCCAACTTCTCTGACTCCAGAGCCAACCTAGAACACCAGCCTTTTCTTTTTATTCTTCTCCTTCTTCTTTCTTCTCTTTCTCTTGGATTCTTGGTTTTCCGATCATCGCTTGTGCCGTAGTCATCGCCGACGATCCGAGCAACCCAGTGGATATCCCCAGCCAGTGTGGTCACGTTCTTACCTTGCCTAGTTCTGTTCTGTACGCCGTGTACGCATCGCGACGTTTACCCAACATCGGACGCAGCGTACGCACCCCGTCGTGAGATTCGATCAGGCAAGTTTATCTTACTACATGCTATGATACATATTTTGCATCCATATGAATAAAAATATTACATGTTTATTATATTGTGCATCCATATTACAAATTTACAGTTTTACGATACCCGTATGCATCCATACCGTTATTTACATATCTAGTCGCATGCAAGTTTACCTTGCTACATGCTATGATACATATTTTGCATCCATATGAATAAAAATATCATATGTTGACTGCATTGTACATCCATATTATTGTTTTACTGTTTTCAGATATCCGTACGCATCCATATCATTAATTACATATCTGGTTGCATGCAAGTAGCTTGATACAGGCTATAATACTTGCATCTATATTAATAAGAATATTGCATGTTTATGGTATTGTGCATCCATGTTACAGTTTTACCATTTTTCCGATATCCGTTCGCATCCGTATCATTTATTTCATATCTAGTTGCATCTACAGATCATATTATTTCATGTTACTGTTGTATTATTACCCCATGCTTGATAACGTGCAACCTACATAGTCATGGAGTTGTAGATATAATCCCTGATAGATATTTGTGCATCCGTGTTTTACTGTGCATCCGTACTTTTATCGTGCATCCGTACTTGCTACAGTTTTATTATGAGCATTTGTTAGATTCACTGTGCACTACCTAACATGACCTGTTATACCACTGCTTGACTTGATACCTGATCCAGTTTCTAATACCGACAATCCTGACTTGTCGTCCTGATGGACATATTCTGTTGTCTATTTAGACAAACCTGTACCTGGTTGATCCTGTGTTGGCATTAGCTCCAGATTATCAATACCCGACTTGAACACATAACCTTGGGCGTATGGGGAAATCAAAAGTGTAACTGAAGTGCAGCTTAAAAGGGTATTACTTGATCCGTGGTCCCGGGGGATAACGAGACAGAATCATTCGTGATTCTTACTTGATCCGTGGTCTCGGGGATAACGGGACATAATCATTCATGACTCCCACTATCTGATCCATGGTCCCGAGGGATAACCGGACATATTCTTTTGAGTTACATAGAGGAGTACACTAATTGATTTCAAACAAACTTTAGAATAGATAACCCAGTAGCACAGTTTAGATTGATCACTGCACGTCACATATACTGATACACTTCACTGTTTTATATCTGTGTTTACTTATTATATTCATGTTACTATTTATAATTCATGCCTGCATATCTCGTTACATCCTGATTGCTTATTATTATTGATATTATAACGCACTGACGTCTGGGTTTTGCATGGCCCAGATCCTTAATCTCTTTCGCAGGCTGATCAGGAGTATTTTAGCCGACAGGCTAAGCAGTGAGGATCCTGCTAGTATCCAGTTTAGTTTAGTTTCTTTGCATACTTTTATTTCCTGACGTGAACCCGTATTTGGGACGTATTTCCAGATGTTACTGTTATTGGATTTATTACTTCCGTATATTTATATTTCTTGACTCGTTTATTCTGGCAAATGGACATGTACTAGATAGTTTATTTTATTTCTACTGTTCTGGATATCTTATAGACAGCCGTAATATGACTGTGGAGTGATGTTTCCTAACCACAAGTAGAATGGTTGGCTCTGTCACGTGCCGATCTTAGCGCACTCTGGGAAGCGGGGCGTGATAGGGTTTGTTTGGTATCAGAGCCATAGGATTTAGGTTAATCGGGTTTGATTCTTTTGTAGTTGGGTATTGGACCCAATACACGAGTCAGAAAACCCGTAATTAGGAACATGTCCTGCCACATTATTGTCGTGATTCTTGAATCTTATCTTTCCCTTGACACTTTGTCTTGACGATATGCAAACAACTTTGCATCTCGGCTTGAAATCTTTTGGTTCCCTATTGTTTCTCCTTTCCTATTCCTTTGATTCTCATACTAGGATTTAGGCGACTTGAACGGAGTTATGTGATTGTAACTATGAACTGCAGCATGGTTACAATGCGGTACTCTATTTAAGTAATTTGGAGTCCTAGTCTTGATTCATTTCCTTGATTTATGGTCGTGATATTACCTTCCTTCTCTCGGTTTCATTGCTTACCAGTTCATGTTTTATCACAAGCTTGAATCTTGTTTACCGTGCTTATCTTCTTCAGTGTTTGGCTTCAGGTGAAGTCATTTCGGGTATCCTACTTGTTCATGTTTTTCCTGCATTAGCATTATTCGATTCTGGTGCATCCCATTATTTTATGTCGTCCAAGTTTATTACTGCACATTCTATTTCTTGCACGACCCTGTCTAGTTGTTTGGACATACACACAGGAAACGGGAAGATCATATCTTGTAGTGAGTGTAAAGATTGTCCGGTTGTTATTTGCGGACGAGAGTTATTTGCAGATTTCTTGATGATCGATACTGGCAGTTATGATGTTGTCTTGGGAATGGATTTTCTCGGCACTTTCCATGCTCACATTGATTGTAGGGCAATAAAAGTGATTTTCCAGATTTCCAGACATCCGGGGTTTGTTTTTGCTGGGGGTAGCAGTTCTGTCGGGCCAGTCGAGTTTAGGGCTAGGTCGACAAACAGTGTTCTTTCGTCGATAGAAGTTGATAAGGAGGAAGCGCCGGCTATAGTTCGAGAGTTCATGGACGTGTTCGATGACATCTCGGGTTTACCACCAAAACGAGATGTGGAGTTTGCGATCGATCTTGTTCCTGGTGCAGGGCCAATCTCAAAAGCGTACTATCCGATGGCACCAGTGGAGTTGGAAGAAGTCAAGAAGCAGGTTACCGAATTGCTTGAGAAGGGTTGGATTCGCAGCAGCAATTCATCTTGGGGAGCTCCAGTTCTTCTAGTTAAGAAGAAAGATAGCACAAGGAGGATGTGCATCGATTATCGAGAATTAAACCGGATGACTGTTAAGAATAAGTACTCGATCCCTTGCATTAGCGAATTATTTGAGCAACTCAGTGACGCGAGGGTATTCTCGAAGCTGGATTTGCGATCTGAATATCATCAGGTCCGAGTTAAATCAGAGGATATTTGCAAGACTGCATTCCAAACTCGTTATGGGCATTACGAGTATTTAGTGATGCTATTCGGAGTCACGAATGCACCGGCGATGTTTATGGACTTGATGAACCTAATCTTTTCATCGTTCTTGGACCAGTTTATAGTGGTGTTCATTAATGATATTCTGGTCTACTCGAGAAGCCAAGAAGAGCATGCAGAACACTTGAAGATCGCACTGCAGACGTTGAGGCAAGAAAGATTATATGCAAAGATGAGCAAGTGCGATTTTTGGCTTGAAGAAGTGAAGTTTTTGGGGCATGTCGTATCCGGAGGTGGAATCGCCGTTGACCCTGAGAAGATTGCAGCAGTTTAAGATTGGCCGATTCCGAGGAATGTAGCGGAGATCAGAAGTTTTCTGGGACTTGCAGGATACTACAGAAGATTCATGGAAAATTTTGCTCGATTGGCTGAGCCTTGACCAAGCTTACACGGAAGGAGGTACCGTTCGTATGGACGAATAGTTGTGCGTCAGCTTTTGAGGCATTGAAGCAAAGGTAGATAACCGCTTCTATTTTGACCGTACCAGACGGTTCCGGAGGATTGGTGATTCACAGGGACGCATCTGGGAAAGGTTTGGGATGTATTTTGATGCAGCATGGGAAGGTTATAGCCTACGCATCGAGACAGTTGAAGACCCATAAGAAGAATTACCCAACTCATGATCTGGAGCTTGCAGCAGTGATTTTCGCTTTGAAGATTTAGAGACACTACTTATTGGGTGAAAGGGTCGAAGTATTCACTGATCACAAAACCCTAAAGTACGAGTTTACACAGAAAGAGCTCAACATGAGACAGCACGGATGGTTGGAGCTGATGGCTGACTATGATCTTGATCTTAAGTACCATCCGGGGAAAGTTAATGTAGTGCCGGATGCGCTTAGTCGGTTGCCAGCAATTCGGATGTTGACTGCACAAAAGTAGCTTATCGAGGATTTTCGGAGATTCGAGTTGGAGATCGTGCTACTGCATTCTTCGTGACAGTTGATGCAGCTGCAAGTACAGTCATCGTTGATCGAGAGTATAAAGGCAGCGCAGTCGCACGATCCAAAGTTGCAGAAGTTTCGAGGATAGGTTGAAGCGGGACTTCGAACGGACTTGTTGATTCATGAAGATGGTTCGTTGTGATATGGTAGCCGTTTGTGTATGCCGAAAGGAGATATTCGCGAAGAAGTTATGAAGGAGGCGCACAGTTCTGCATATTCCTTACATCCAGGAGGCACGAAGATGTACCGTAATCTACGACAGCATTTCTGGTGGGAAGGCATGAAAAGGGAGATTGCTCGCTTTGTAGCGAAGTGCTTAGTGTGTCAGCAAGTTAAGGCTGAATATCAAAGTGTTGCTGGTTTACTGCAACCACTTTCAATTCCTCGGTACAAGTGGAAACATATAACCATGTATTTCATGACTGCTTTACCGCGGAGTCCAAAGGGCAACAATGCAATTTGGGTGATTGTTGATCGATTGACCAAGGTAGCTCATTTCATACCGTTGCGAGTTGGTCAGTCGACGGAAGCGTTAGCAGAACGGTACATGCAGGAGATTGTGAGATTGCATGGAGTATCTGTAAGCATCATTTCCGATCGTGATACCCGATTCTTATCACACTTCTGGAGGAGTTTACAGGAAAGTTTGAGGACGCGATTGAAGTTTAGATGGCCAGTCGGAGAGAACGATCCAAACTCTTGAAGATATGTTGAGAGCTTGCATGTTGGACTTCAAGGGTTCATGGGAGGATCATCTACACCTGGTGGAGTTTTCTTACAATAATAGTTTTCAGGCGACTATTCAGATGGCTCCATTCGAAGTATTGTATGGTCACAAGTGTCGCTCACCCGTTTGTTGGGACGATGTTGGAGAACGAAGATTGTTGGGACCAGATTTGATCGTGCAAATAGTAGAGAAGGTTAATACTATCCGAAATCATATGAAGGCAGCACAGGATCGGCAAAAGAGTTGGGCAGATAAGACCTTTAGAGTTCGCTGTTGGTGATCTGGTATTCTTGAAGATATCACCGACTAGAGAAGTGATTCGTTTTGGGAGTCGATGCAAGATTAGTCTTTGATTCGTGGGGCCTTTCGAGATTATGGAGCGTGTTGGAGAAGTGGCTTATTGATTGGCTTAACCACCATCTTTGGCGAGTGTTCATGACGTGTTTTATGTATCTCAACTCCGTAAATATGTTCGAGATGAAACACACATGCTAGATCATTCGGAGCTAACTGTAAGGGAGCATTTTACCTATGAAGAACGACCGATGTCGATTGTTGATCGAATAGAAAAGGTCCTTAAGAACAGGGTTATCCCGCTCGTACTTGTTTCTTGGCGGAATCGCTCGCACTGAGAATAGACTTGGGAACGAGAAGAAGAGATTCGACAGAAGTTTCCAGATTTCTTCTTGTAGATACATGATTGTTTATCTTTTCTTGTTTCGGGAATTTCGAGGACGAAATTCTTTTTGTAGTTGGGTATAATGTAACACCCTAGTTCATTTATACCAGTTCCATTTTGGATATTTCTTTATTTATGGTTATTTCTTGATTTATTGTGTTTTGGATGCGAATAGTGTAATTGGTATCCGTGTTTTCATCCGACCCGACCCGCATGCTTGAAACCGTCTTGATTCCTATTTATGGTTTATCCCTGCTTGTACGGAGGATCCATGCACTTTCATGTTCTATATCATGTATACTTGCATTATATCTGGCATCTGAATTTTTTTAATAAAAAAATAAAGTCAAATAAAATATTTTAAAATTATCTAGCATGGCCTGCATCATACCCCTAACCCTGTCGTGGCATCCGTGCATCATGTTCTCATCCCGTTTGGTGAAACGAACTCGTTTGGATAGCTATGTTCACGCTACGCGTATCCGTTCTTGGGGGTATACATTTTCGTGACCCGGATATCCTATTTTGGTTTTGGTTGACACGTATATTAACCGTATTTTCAAACCGTAATTTTAAACCCAACCCGGGCGTATTTTGGACTATTTTTGTATTAGCCAAAAACTCAAATTTTCTAAATATTATATTCTTATAATATTAACTGTTTAATATATAAATTATATACGTTTAAAATTTTCTTTAACCAAAAAAAATATTTTAAAAGTATTTTCCTAACATCCTAATCTCACCTGCTCTCTCTCTCTCTCTCTCTTCTGATTTATATATATATTCTTTTATATTTTATCCCATTAACCACTGTTCCCCACGTCTCTCTCTCTCCTCTCTCGTCATCTTCTTCTTTTCATTTTTCGGTTTCCCGCCTCATCGAACCCACGCCCGAGCCTCGCCTCTCGCCGCCGACACCCTCGCCTTCATCCTAACCTCACCCTCGTCCATCTCCTCACCTCTCCTCATCGCCTTCGTCCCCGATGATCCAACTCCGAGCAACCCCACAACCTTCGAACCCACGCTCGTCGCTGCCCTTCCCCCCGCGCGACACCGTCGCCGCCTCCACCCTCCTCGTCGTCGACCTTTCCTTGACCATCTCACCTCATTCCACTTCTTCCTCCACTCCTCTCTCTTCCCACGACGTCTCTGCACCGCAACCCAACCCGACCTGCACAACACGTCGCCGACAACCTCACCGATGATTGCCGCCGTCGGCGTCACCTCGCCCTCATCATCATCAACTCTTCTTCCTCGCCACCCCTGCACCAACATCCCCGAGAAAGCCTGCAACCCAAGAACCCACTAACCCTGCACACCCGAAACCCATTGCCGGCACAGTCACCGCTGACCACCCTCGTCGGCCACCCTTCGCCGTCTTCGCCCTTTCCAACTTCTCTGACTCCTGAGCCAACCTAGAGCACCAGCCTTTTCTTCTTATTCTTCTCCTTCTTCTTTCTTCTCTTTCTCTTAGATTCTTGGTTTTTCGATCATCGCCTGTGCCGTGGCCGTCACCGACGATCCGAGCAACCCAGTGGATGTCCCCAGCCAGCGTGGTCGCGTTCTTACCTTGCCTAGTTATGTTCTGTACGCCATGTGTGCATCGCGACGTTTATCCGACGTCGGACGCAACGTACGCACCCCGTCGTGAGATCCGATCAGGCAAGTTTATCTTGCTACATACTATGATACAAATTTTGCATCCATGTGAATAAAAATATTACATGTTTATTACATTGTGCATCCATATTACAAATTTACAGTTTTACGATACCCATATGCATCCATACCGTTATTTACATATCTAGTCGCATGCAAGTTTACCTTACTACATGCTATGATACATATTTTGCAACTATATGAAAAAAATATCACATGTTGACTGCATTGTACATCCATATTATTGTTTTATTGTTTTCGGATATCCGTACGCATCCATATCATTAATTACATATCTGGTTGCATGAAAGTAGCTTGATACAGGTTATAATACTCGCATCTATATTAATAAGAATATTGCATGTTTATGGTATTGTGCATCCATATTACAGTTTTACCGTTTTTCCGATATCCGTTCGCATCCGTATCATTTATTGCATATCTAGTTGCATCTACAGATCATATTATTTCATGTTACTGTTGTATTAGCACCCCATACTTGATAACGTGCAACCTATGTAGTCATGAAGTTGTAGATGTAATCCCTGATAGATATTGGTGCATCCGTGTTTTACTGTGCATCCGTACTTTTATCGTGCATCCGTACTTACTACAGTTTTATTATGAGCATCCGTTGGATACACTATGCACTACCTAACATGACCTGTTATACCACTGCTTGACTTGATACCTGATCCTATTCCTAATACCGACAATCCTGACTTGTCGTCCTAATGGACATATCCTGTTGTCTATTTAGACAAACTTGTACCTACTTGATCCTGTGTTGGCATTAGTTCCAGATTATCAATACCCGACTTGAACACATAACCTTGGGCGTATGGGGAAATCAAAAGTGTAACTGAAGTGTAGCTTAAAAGGGTATTACTTGATCCGTGGTCCCGGGGGATAACGAGACAGAATCATTCGTGATTCTTACTTGATCCGTGGTCTCGGTGGATAATGGGACAGAGTCATTCGTGACTCCTACTACCTGATCCGTGGTCCCGATGGATAACGGGACATATTCTTTTGAGTTACATGGAGGAGTATACTAATTGATTTCAAACAAACTTTAGAATAGATAACCCAGTAGCACAGTTTAGATTGATCACTGCATGTCACATATACTGATACACTTCATTGTTCTATATCTATGTTTACTTATTACATTCATGTTACTATTTATAATTCATGCCTGCATATCTCGTTACATCCTGGTTGCTTATTATTATTGATATTATGACGCACTGACGTCTGGGTTTTGCATGGCCCAGATCCTTTATCTCTTTCACAGGCTGATCAGGAGTATTTCAGCCGACAGGCCGAGCAGTGAGGATCCTGTTAGTATCCAGTTTAGTTTAGTTTCTTTCCATACTTTTATTTCCTGATGTGAGCCCGTATTTGGGACGTATTTCCAGATGTTACTGTTACTGGATTTATTGCTTCCGCATATTTATATTTCTTGACTCGTTTATTCTGGTAAATGGACATGTACTAGATAGTTTATTTTATTTCTACTGTTCTTGATATCTTATAGACAGTCGTAATGTGACTATGGAGGGATGTTTTCTAACCACAGGTAGCATGGTTGGCTCTGTTACATGCCGATCTTAGCGCACTCTGGGAAGCGGGGCGTGACAGGATTCCTTGAAGAGTAATGTGACTATGGAGGGATGTTTTCTAACCACAGGTAGCATGGTTGGCTCTGTTACATGCCGATCTTAGCGCACTCTGGGAAGCGGGGCGTGACAGGATTCCTTGAAGAGAGGGCCAAGGGCTATTTCTTCGTCAGTATCGCTCCCGAAGGTAAGAACTTGAGATTTTCGTTTTTTTGAAATGGCATCAACCATATAACAGTTTCCAGTCGTTCCTTCACGCTCGTCTGTCGTGCCCTTTTATTGTCGACGAGCTTCACGCTTCATCCACTTGAAGTGTTGTCTGTGGGCAACGTATCTCTGCCACCACTTCTTGAAGGCATTACACACTTCGGTGGGGTGTGTGGACCTCTGATGGTATAAGCAGTAGTTCAGATGTACATCCGCTTCATCGAGGAACATACTCCCGAGAGTATTTCCTTTGAAAGGTGGAAGCTTCATTCCCATCGACAGGGCTTTGGTGAACCGTTTCCCCGTCTTAAACCTGCTTTTGTTTGCCGCGGGTGTGCTTCGATCTGGTTGGAGTACTTTGTGACTCTTCCTCACCGCAGGTTCTTCATCCTGACGCCGACGCTCGGCCTTTTCGTATATGGCAGTTTCGCGCTCTCGGTTATCTTTTCTCTTTTGAAGGGCTTCGTTTAGCATCCTATCAATCAAGTCGTCTAACAGCTCCAGGGATTTTTGCACCGGTCTTGCCCCCAGTTTTTCTGCACCGTTTTCTGACTCCGAGGGGGTCTCTTCATTTTTTAACGACAAATGAGAGACCATGTGGCAAATCGCTACATAATCCACGGGCTCTTCTGATGAGTCGTTCCCCTCATCATTGTCACTGTCTCCGTTCTCAAGGATACGATTGAGAAATTCTTCGAGAGTGACTGGGGTCCGTGCCTTCTGGTTGTATTCTTCCAGTGCGTCAATGTACTTTTACAGGTTCGTATGCTTGTCATCAGGCTGCATAGGCTTCTTGGTCTTCTTCTTTTTCTTCGAATACTTTGAAGGCTTGACTTAGGTGTTTTGCCCATCGCTACCAACTTTCGGTGTTGGGCGCGGTTTCAGCATCTCGTCAATAATCTCGGGCTCCAGCGGGCTTTTCCACCCGATCACTGGGCATGCTTGAAAATCCTTCAGCATTCTTTTAGTTTTAGCCGAAAGGACAATTTCCCATGGAGCTTCTTCTACAAATGAGCATGATGCCTCCGACATATCCACCTTTTTAGGAGCGTGCTGTTGTGGCGGGTTTACCTTCTAGTTTTCGGATAGCGCGAATTTGCCTTGTTGGTACTGGTCCTCAACCCAGTTTTTGAAGACGTAGAAATCTTTGATTGGGTGACCCATTACTCTGTGGTAGGAGCAGTAGTTGGGACTGTTGACGTCACCTGGCTGCAGTGGACGTCTCGGATCCGGCAGAGTGATAAGTCTGTTGCGCACTGCCAGTTAAAACAGTCTCCTCGTTTTATCCCGGGGAAACGAGTAAGGACGTCCTAGCTTCTCTTCGAGGGATCGGCGTGGGCGTTTGTCGCTTTGGCGAGCAACCGGTTTTGGGTCAATTGGTTGTTGTTGAGCGTTGGCGACGAATGCCGCTTTCCCTTTGCCCTTTTCTTTCCAGGGATCCGTTTTTGAAGAGAACGGCCTATAGCCAATCTGGTCCATTTGGGCCAGCTTGTCGATCAAAGCCTGGAAGGTGGTCGGCTTGAAAAATATCATAAATTGGGATATAGTCGCCTGAATATCAAGGGTCTCTACGAACATGCCCACGGCAGGAGCTTCTTCTATGCGTTGTTCGCATTTTGACCATAGGTTCCGCTACCGAATGGCGTATTGAACCCAGGTCTCTCCTGGCTTCACCCTGGCATTGATTAATGTCGTGATAGGGGTGCGCTCGCTTGCGCTTGAGAACCGCTGAGTGAATAGTAATTCCATCTCCGTGAATGTTTTGACGGAGTCGTTTGTGAGCTCCGAGTACCATTCAAACGCCGTCTCGGACAGGCTGCCAACGAACTGGCGAAGCAGCAGTTTGTCGTCGCCTCCAGTATTACCGCACAAAACTCTGAATTGAGCAACGTGCTGGTGTGGATTGCCCGTCCCCTTATACACATGGAACTTAGGGATCGTATATCCTGGCGGGTACTTGATTTGATCGTACCGGCCTGGATAAGGTTGCCCAGTTCTGACGACTTTGATGGCCGCTTCACTCGCTTGATGAGCTCGTATTTGTTGAGCTATATAGTAATCAAGGGCAGCCTTGGAGATCGTTTCATCCTTGGCCATTGGGAAAGCCGGAAAAGGGTTTGAAATTTCCCCTCTGTCGTCCTCGATGATTATCGGAGGGTCTTCGGCTGGAGGGTCTGGCTGGATCATCATCCCAATCATTTCTTGGAACAGAAGTGCCATCTTCTTTATATTAGCAGCCTGTTCTGTGGCCTCCTTATCCTTCTTTTCGAGCACCCTTCGCAGAAATTCTGTATCAGTCTCCTGCTCCTGGCGTTGTTCACTTGCTGATTCCGGACTTTCTTTTTGCCCGGTGAGTGCTGCCATTTTCATCAGCATCACCTGAAGCTTTTGTTGTTGCTCCTGAGCCTTTGTCAACGACCGAGTTTGCAGCCGATGACCAACGGAAGCACGAATCTCCTCTTTTCCGGAAGCCATATAAACTGTGTGCACGATCATGCAGGCCGACCTTTTGGTGGGGGAAGCAGTCTTGATGACTTCGCCGGAAGCAGGAATTGGAACGACCAATCTTGCGAAGACAGATTCTTTAGCAAGAGAAGCCCTGTCGATGACTTTATCCGCCGGAGCTGGAACGGCTATCCGTTTCGAGATAACCCCTTTAGGTATTGCGAGCCTCTTTGCAGGTCTACTGGAGCTTTAGCTTAGTCTGTTAAAGACCGAGCTAGAAGACTTGGACGACCTGTTGAGAGGGGCCGTGGTGGTTGCAAGTCAATCGAAGACCGACTTCTTTGGAGCTTCTTGTGGTGTCACTGGGACACTGAAACTTGCTGGCGGGATCATAGTCCCAAAGAACAGCCCAGTGGTGTCTTAAGTCACCTGATCCACTGGCATTGCAAAGATGGAGGCCACTTGGGGCCCATAAGTCACTCCTCCATTTAGGGTGGAGCGAGAGTTGCTGTTGCAGGCGCAGTTGGAAGCCCTCGATTTCTCTTCTCTTCTGCATAGGAGCAAGACACCAAATCTTAGAACCTCGAATCCAGGGGCAACCATAGTAAACCACGATTTGTTCTCGAACACGACACACGAAGTGCGGATTGGAAAGAGGAAAAGGGTCCCACCGGGCATGCCAGAGTCTGTTTACCGCCGAAAACGGGAGACGAAACCGCGTAGATCGTCTTGCCTGAATTTAGGGGCAGATGCTATTTGGATTTATCCGTCCACCTCTCCGAAGATGACAAGTTGATTTATGGCACCGTGTATCGTAGGTTTGGACATATTCGACTATTGTAGCAGACTTCGTCAGATTCCCTCTCATTTCTCAGGGGTTTTTGATTGTGGGGGCTGTTTCCCCCAATCAGAGTAAAGCTCTGTTCAAAATTTGAAATTTAAACTGAGGCAGCGCCTCACGTGCAAAGCACAAGAGCGCTCGCGTCAGGAGCGCCAGCGCTAAGAGTCAAAGACTCTGAGGCAGCGCCTCACGTGCAAAGCACGAGAGTGCTGGAGCCAGGAGCGCCGGCGCTAAGAGTCAAAGACTCTGAGGCAGCGCCTCACGTGCAAAGCACGAGAGCGCCAAGCGCTAGAACTAAATGTTCTCCACCATTGGATCAAAGATCCAACTGAGATGAATAAATCATCAAATTACAGAATAAAATTCTGTTGAGAAAATACACCTCAAATCTTTCCAAACAGGAAAGATTGTGCTCTGTAAATCAAAGCACCGTTGGATCAAAGATTCAATGGTGATTAAAAATCACTAAGATACAGAATAAGTTCTGTATGGGAAAATATTTTTCCAATCTTGTTAAAAACAAGAAGATTGTCTTCTGTAAAACAGAAGCTCTTGGATCAAAGATCCAACGGTGGGAAACATTCCCCAAATTAATCAGAAATCTCTCAATCCCTAACTGATTCAACAAATCAGCCTCCCCTATATAAAGGACCCAAGACTTTAAGTCTTGTAGAGAGGAAACCCCTCCCCCCATAAACTTCAAGTTCTCAGAAAAGAAAAGAGAAGAGCAAGCTCTAAGAAGAAGAACCTTCTTCAAGGTAAATAAAAAGAAGAGAGATCATTACATCTCCTCCATATTTGAGAGTTTAATTCTCCTATCATAAGAACTTAGTTCTTTTCCTTGATCATAAATCTACAAAGCAAAATCTTTCACAAAAACAAAAGAGACCGTAGCATCTCCTCATAAAAGAAGAACTTAGTTCTTAGATCTACGACACAAAGTCTCTTATAAAAGAGAACTTAATTCTCAGAGCACAGAACTGATCAGAGCTGACAAAGAAGCATTTTAGCGCTCCAATTTAAAAGAAGCGTTTTAGCGCTCCAAGTATGGCACTTAGCGCCAAGCGCTCCACGTGCTCCTCACGTGGGCGCTCTTTTATAATAAGCGCTTTAGCGCTCCAAGTCTGGCGCTCAGTGCCAAGCGCTCCATATGCTCGTTGCGTGGGCGCTCTTTTATGAGAAGCGCCGTAGCGCTCAAAGTCTGGCGCTCAGCGCCAAGCGCTCCACGTGCTCCTTACATAGGCGCTCTTTTATGAGAAGGGCTTTAGCGCTCTAAGTCTGGCGCTCCGCGCCAAGCGCTCCGCGTGCTCCTCACGTGGGCACTCTTTTATAATAAGTGCTTTAGCGCTTCAAGTCTGGCGCTCAGTGCCAAGCGCTCCACGTGCTCCTCACGTGGGCGCTCTTTTATGAGAAGTGCCGTAGCACTCCAAGTCTCGCGCTCAGAGCCAAGCGCTCCACGTGCTCCTTATGTGGGCGCTCTTTTAGGAGAAGCGCCGTAGTGCTGCCAGTCTGGCTCTCAGTGCCAGACGCACCACGTGCTCCTCACGTGTGCGCTAAGGAATTACGAAGCGCTCTGTAAACTGGGCCCCAGCGCCATAAAAAGTGTTCAACACTCAATAAAAGACAAAAAATGGGTGTCAGAACTCAAATCAATACTCAGCATTATTAAATAAAAAAGGGGCTGAGCCCAAACAAATGTACAAAATTTTATTCAAAATGGGTGGACTGAGTCCAAACAAGTGTTCAAACACTCTATTCAGAACTGGGTGGACTGAGCCCATGTTGGCCACAAGTCCCTAATTCAAATTAACTGAGCCCATTCGTGTAGGGTGTTTTTCGTCATCCCATTGAGATGGGAATACGCGCGCGCTTGTCAGGCGTATTACAGATTCCCCCTACCTAGGGTAGGTTAGGGTTTATTGATTGTGGGGATCCAAATCTCCGGCAGCCGCGGACTAAGCTGCCGTTAATTACCCCTCGCCTTTAGAGCGAGAGAACCTCCGATTCACGGGTCAAACAGGTCATGCGCCCGGGTAAAAATATTCTGGAACTGTTAAATATATGTTAAACGAAATTTAAAAATTTAAATAATTTGAATTTTGGCGGGATACAAAAGTATTCCACAACGCGCCCGGGTCGGATCTAAAAATTCAGATTTTAAATATGAAAAATATATGCGACTTTCAAAATTCAAAATGAATGCTCAGGTAACGAAAATGTATACCCCCAAGAACGGATGCGCGTACGTGCGCGTAGCCATCCAAACATGTCTGTTTCACTGAACGGGACGAGAACAAGATGCGTGGATGCTACCACGGGGTTATGGATACTATGCAGACCATGTTATGTAATTTTAAAAAAATATTTTCTGTGACTTAAAATGTTATATGGTAAAAGATGCGATGCCAGATGAAATGCCAGAATGCAGCATACATGAAATGCACATTTCTATGTAACAAGTCAGGGTAATCCATAAATATGAATTAAACAGGTTCAAGCAAGCGGGTCGGGTCGAATTCAAAGTAAAATGTAAAATACCATTCGCACCCAAATCATGATAAATCAAGAAATACTGCCAATAAGAAAATACGAGAACTGGAATTGGTATAAATGAACTAGGTTGTTACATTATACCCAACTACAAAAAGAATCTCGTCCTCGAAATTCCAAGAACAAGAAAGGATAAACAATCAAGAAACTACAAGAATGGATGTGGAAACTTCTGTCGGATTTCATCTTCTCGTTCCCAAGTTGATTCTCCATGCGAGCAATTTCCCCAAGAAACAAGTACAAGAGGGATAACCTTGTTCTTGAGAACCATTTCTCTTCGATCCACAATCGACATCGGTCGCTCCTCAAAAATCAAATCTTCTCGTACAGTCAGCTCCGAATGATCCAGCACGTGTGTTTCATCTCGAACATACTTACGGAGTTAAGATACATGAAACACGTCATGAACATTCGCCAAAGATTGCGGTAAAGCCAACCGATACGCCACTTCTCCAACACGCTCCAAAATCTCGAAAGGCCCAACGAATCGAGGACTAAGCTTTCCTCGACTACCAAAACGAATAATTCCTCTAGTCGGTGATATCTTCAGGAACACCAAATCACCAACTGCGAACTCTAGAGGTCTTCTCGATGTATCAGCCCAACTCTTCCGTCGATCTTGTGCTGCCTTCATATGATTTCGGATAGTGTTGACTTTCTCTACTGTCTGCACGATCAAATCCGGTCCCAACAATTTTCGTTCCCCAATATCATCCCAACAAACGGGTGAGCGACACTTGCGACCATACAACGCTTCAAATGGAGCCATCTGAATAGTCGCCTGAAAACTGTTATTATAAGAAAACTCCACCAAGTGTAGATGATCCTCCCATGAACCCTTGAAGTCTAACATGCAAGTCCTCAACATGTATTCAAGAGTTTGGATCGTTCTCTCTGACTGGCCATCTGTCTGAGGATGATAAGCTGTGCTAAACTTCAATCAAGTCCCTAAACTTTCCTGTAAGCTCCTCCAAAAGTGTGATAAGAAACGGGTGTCACGGTCGGACACGATGCTCACCAGTACTCCATGCAATCTTACAATCTCCTGCATGTATCGTTCTGCCAAAGCTTCTGTTGATTGACCTACTCGAAATGGTATAAAATGAGCTGCCTTGGTCAATCGATCAACAATCACCCAAACAGCATTGTTGCCCTTTGGACTCCGCAATAAAGCCGTCACGAAATCTATGGTTATATGTTCCCACTTCCATTGAGGAATCGGAAGTGGTTGCAATAAACCAGCAACCCTTTGATGTTCAGTCTTAACTTGCTGACACACCAAGCACTTCGCTATAAAGCGGGCAATCTCCCGTTTCATGCCTTCCCACCAGAAATGCTGTCGTAGATCTCGGTACATCTTCGTGCTTCCTGGATTTACGGAATATGCGGAACTGTGTGCCTCATTCATAACTTCTTCGCGAATATCTCCTTTTGGCACACACAAACGGATACCATACCGTAACGAACCATCTTCATGAATCAACAAGTCCGTTCGAAGTCCAGCTTCAACCTGTTCTCAAAACTTCTGCAATCTTGGGTCCTTCAATTGCGCTGCTTTAATATTCTCGATCAATGACGATTGTACTTGCAGCTGCATCAACTGTACCGAAGAATGCGGTAGCACAACTTCCAAATCGAATCTCCGAAAGTCTTCAATAAGTTCCTTTTGTGCAGTCAACATCTGAATTGCTGGCAACCGACTAAGCGCATCTGGCACAACATTAACTTTCCCCGGATGGTACTTAAGATCAAGATCGTAGTCAGCCATCAGCTCCAACCATCTACGCTGTCTCATATTAAGCTCTTTCTGTGTGAACACATACTTCAGGCTTTTGTGATCAGTGAATACTTCGACCCTTTCGCCCAATAAGTAGCGTCTCCAAATCTTCAAAGCGAAAATCATAGCTGCTAGCTCCAAATCATGAGTTGGGTAATTCTTCTCATGGGTCTTCAACTGTCTCGATGCGTAAGCTATAACCTTCCCTTGTTGCATCAAAACACATCGCAATCCTTTCCCGGATGCATCGCTGTGAATCACCAATCCTCCGGAACTGTCCGGTACGGTTAAAATAGGAGCGGTTATCAATCTCTGCTTCAACGCCTCAAAAGCTGAAGCACATTTATCCGTCCATACAAACGGTACTTCCTTGCATGTAAGCTTGGTCAAAGGCTCAGCCAAACAAGCAAAATTCTCCACGAACCTTATGTAACATCCGGCAAGTCCAAGAAAGCTTCTGATCTCTGCAACGTTCTTCGGAATCGGCCAATCTCGAACTGCTGCAATCTTTTCGGGATCAACGGAGATTCCATCTCCGGACACGACATGCCCCAAAAACTTCACTTCTTCAAGCACAAACTCGCACTTGCTCATCTTTGCATATAATCTTTCTTGCCTCAATGTCTGCAGTGCGATCTTCAAGTGTTCTGCATGCTCTTCTTAGCTCCTCGAGTAGACCAGAATATCGTCGATGAACACCACTATAAACTGGTCCAAGAATGGTGAAAAGATTCGGTTCATCAAGTCCATAAATATCGCCGGTGCATTCGTGACTCCGAAAGGCATCACTAAATACTCGTAATGTCCATACCGAGTTCGGAATGCAGTCTTGCAAATATCTTCTGATTTAACTCGGACCTGATGATATCCTGATCGCAAATCCAGCTTCGAGAATACCCTTGCGCCACTAAGCTGCTCAAATAATTCTCCAATGCGAGGGATCAGGTACTTGTTCTTAATAGTCACCCGGTTTAATTCTCGATAATCGATGCACATCCTCCTTGTGCCATCTTTCTTCTTAACTAGAAGAACCGGAGCTCCCCAAGGTGAATTGCTGCTGCGAATCCAACCCTTCTCTAGCAATTTAGTAACCTGCTTCTTTACTTCTTCCAACTCCACCAGTGACATCGGATAGTACGCCTTTGAGATTGGCGTTGCACCAGGAACAAGATCAATCGCGAACTCCACATCTCGCTTTGGTGGTAAACCCGATATGTCCTCAAACACGTCCATAAACTCTCGAACTACAGCTGATGCATCCTCCTTATCAACTTCCATTGACGAAAGAATATTGTTTGTCGACCTAGCCCTAAACTCGACTGGCCCGACAGAACAGCTTCCTCCAACAAAACAAACTCTGGATGTCCTGGAATCTGGAAAATCACTTTCTTTGCCTTACAATCAATATGAGCGTGGAAAGTGCCGAGAAAGTCCATTCCCAAGACAACATCATAACTGCCGGTAACGATCACCAAGAGATCTGCAAAACATGAACTGGTAAGTAATGAAACTGAGAGAACCAAGGTAATAAAACGACCATGGAACAAGGAAATGAATCAAGACCAGGACTCCAAGTTACTTGAATAGAGTACCACATTGTAACCATACTGCAGTTCATTGTTACAATCACATAACTCCGTTCAAGTCGCCCAAATCCTAGTATGAGAATCAAAGGAACAGGGAGAAACAATAGGAAACCAAAGGTTCCAAGCCGAGATGCAAAGTTGTTTGCATATCGTCAAGACAAGGGTCAAGAGAAAGATATGATTCAAGAATCACGATAACAATGTGGCAGGACATGTTCCTAATTACGAGTGTTCCGATTCGTGTATTGGGTACAATACCCAACTACAAAAAAGAATCAAACCCGATTAACTTAAATCCTATGGCTCTGATACCAAACAAACCCTGTCACGCCCTGCTTCCTAGAGTACGCTAAGATAGGCACATGACAGAGCCAACCATGCTACCTGTGGATAGGAAGTATCCCTCCACAGTCATATTACGGCTGTGGAGATATCAAGAACAATAATAATAACTATCTAATACATGTCTATGAGCCAGAATAACGAGTCAAGGATAAAATAATGCGGAAGCAAAAAGATCAAATACAAGAATAAACTGGAATGTACGTCCCATAATGCGGGCTCGCATCAGGAATGAAAATGCGTAAATAAAACTAAAATACTAACAGGTCCTCACTGCTCGGCTTGCTGACTGAAATACTCCTGCTCGTCCTGCGGCAAAGGTAGAGGATCTGGGCCATGCAAAACCCAAACGTCAGTGCGTCACAATATCAACAATAATATAATCAGGGGGTAGCAAGATATGCAGGCACGAGTATGAACAGTAATAAAGATATAACAGTAACATAAATAAGGACAGTGAAGGGTAAGGCACAGGTGATGTGCAGTGAGTAATCTAAACTGGTCTACTGGGTTAACTACTCTCAAGTCTTTGAAATAAATTTGATGAATCATCGATGTAACTCAATAGTATCCCGTGCATGCCCGGGACCACGGTCAAGATTCTCGGGCTGAATCCGAGACGTGCCGCTAGGCAGTAAAAGGTAGTATGTAACGATGAATGATGTCAGCAGCATCATCCCGGGGCTGGCCTAGCCCGTAAGACTGATCGGTAAAGGCATCGAACTGTCGAGTTACAAGTCAGGTTTCATCATTGATTTCCCCATACCCCCGGTTATGTGTTCAAGTCAGGTATTGATAAATCTGGAGCTAATGCCAACACAGGATCAAGCAGGTACAGGTTTGTCTGAATAGACATCAGAAAATTTCCGTAGGGACAACAGGTCATGATTGTCGGCATTAGTAACAAGATCAGGTAACATGTCAAGCTGTGGTACATCAGGTCATGTCAGGTGGCGTACATGTATCAAGTCATGTCAAGAAGTGCACAGGTATCAAGTCATTTTAGTAGTAGTGTATCAGGTCGTGTCAGGTAGTGCACAAGTATTAAGTGGGTGCTCACAATCAAACTGTAATAAGTATGGGTACACAAAATCAAGTACGGAGTGCTAATGTAACAATAAAATGGAATAATATGATGTGGTATGCAAACAGATATAAATACAAAGATATGGATGCACAATTATCGATTTGGGTTACACTTATAGTTCCAATACTAATTAGGATGCAATTTATTAAACGTAGAGTGTTAATATCACAGTATTATGTATTAATGTGATCTATGGATGCAATTATATATATTTTAAATGAGATGGATGCAAACGGGTATCCGTAATCAGTAAAGCTGTAAAATGGTAATATGGGATGCACAACGAAGCAATATGTGATGTAAATATTGATATGGATGCAGTATAATGTAATCTAGTATGTCACAAGATAAGTTTTCGTGACCTAGATCTAAAATGATATAAACGGATGCAAACGGAACATCGAAACGTTATAAAACTAAACATGGGGTACTAGATTTAAACTATAGGTATGATATATATTTAAATAGGTATATAATGAATTATATAGCATGTAGAAAGTTTAACTTACCTGATCGGAACGTGAAACGGATCTGTACGGTACGTCCTATGTCGGCGAAATGTCGCGACTCGCGCACGGCACACGGAACGGAACCAAGTAACGCACGAAGGTGATCACGAAGGTCAGGTACGTCCACTGGGTCGTCTGGATCATCGGCGTCATGTACGGCTCCGGCGATAGCGATCAACAATCCTTATCGAAGTACTCACAATCCTCTTTTGCTAAAGTAAAAGGATCTCAGTCCGATGATCAGGGAAATGACGATGAAACGATGCAAGGATCAAAGCTTTGGATCTCTGCTGGGGCTCAACCTGAACTAGGCTTGGGTAGGGATGCGTCCAAGGAACATAGCGACACTGGCGATGAAGGCTTCGTCAACAGCGAGGGTTGATGCTATAGGTTTTTGCTGCGATGGGATTGGCGGCAAGGGTAGCGATGTTGGTGGTGCTCAATTGGTGAAGTCTCGCCGAAAGAGAGAGTCGTGGGTTAACGTCGGTGAGGCGGCTGCTGTCGATGATGGGATGATGGTTCGAAGGTGGTGTTCCCAGGTCGGTGGCTGCTCGAGGAAGACGAAGGTGTCGATGGTTGCAGTGCTGGGAGATGGATCAATTTGGTGTGTGGGTTAGAAGAGGAATCGATGATGATGATGATAATGATGAGGTCTGCTCTCGAAGAGGATGAAGACGAGGATGGAGGTCGAAAAGGGAGATGGCAGCGAAGATGACAACGGCGAAGGTTGAGGAGGCGAGGGACGATGGGTTTGAGGCGAAGCGGTCACGGGAAAGGAACGAGAGGAAGGAAGAGAGAGAGAGAAAAAGTGATAGAGAGAGATGAGGGATGGTTGCGAGGGTGGAGACGAGCGTTAGGGATGGTCGACGACGTGAGGGTCGACGGCGAAGAGGTCGGGTGAGGGTGTGCGGGTGTTCGATGATGGCTGCAAGGGAGAAGAGAGGTGAGGATGGGGTTGAGATGATTGCGAGGGGGGCGATGGTAGCGTTGGGCGAGAGCTAGGGTTCACGAGGGTTTTCTCCGTGTGGGTTTCCTCATGGGGTTCTTGCGGGCGAAGAATAAGATGATGAGGGCGAGAGAGAGAGAGAGAGAGAGAGCGAGACAGAGAGAGAAAGGGGGAGAGAGATAGAGAGAAGAGAGAGATCGAGAGGAGAGAGAGAGAGGGAATGAACAGTGAGGAGAGGTGAAATTAGATTTAGTGGGGGAGAGAGGTGTGGGGTTTGTGCATGAAGGAGAGAGAAAGGGAAGAGAGAGGAAGGAAAGGGAGTGGGGCTAGGTAAGTAAAGAAGGAGAGAGGGTTGATTTATTAGGTTAGATTTTAATTTAGAAAAATATTTTAGTTAGGTAAAAAAATTCTGGAACTGTTAAATATATGTTAAACGAAATTTAAAAATTTAAATAATTTGAATTTTGGCGGGATACAAAACTATTCCAAAACGCGCCCGGGTCGAGTCCAAAAATTCAGATTTTAAATATGAAAAATATATGCGACTTTCAAAATTCAAAATGAATACTCAGGTAACGAAAATGTATACCCCCAAGAACGGATGCGCGTACATGCGCGTAGCCATCCAAACACGTCCGTTTCACTGAACGGGACGAGAACAAGATGCGCGGATGCTACCACGGAGTTAGGGGTACCACGCAGACCATGTTATGTAATTTTAAAAAAATATTTTCTGTGACTTAAAATGTTATATGATAAAATATGTGATTGGTACGAAAAAGTGTTTTTGTAGAATAACCGCAATCAATAACGGTGTCGCGCGTAGCTAGACCGAGATGAGTACGGGTCGTCCTCAGGGAAACGTTGAATCTTATACTCTTAGTTTAGATGTGTTGAAAGAGAGGAGGGATAAAGAATTTTGTGTAATGGTTTATAGATCTACGTTAAGCACTAATGCAAAATATAGATCTAGATTATTTAATGATGTAGTTAATATAATAAGGGGACTTGTAGGGTTCGTTAGGATTTAGTAGTTATGGACGATTAATTAAAAGTTACACTTTTTATCCTTTAATAGATTTAAAACTAGAACGACGGTGATGCGTGTAGATTAGGGTTTCTGGAGGGAAAAGGAATCCCACTCTTAACCTTTATCTCGACACGGAACTCCGTTCATATCTAGCCTTTACCAAAACAATCATTAATCTAATCTCTAATCGCGGTCGGGACTAACAATGAATTGTTAGCGCGCCCGATTAGGATGTTAATGATTCTTTTGATAAAGTTTATAAACTTTATAGGACTTAAAAATAGTTTATAGATGTTCATCATCCATTAACCTACCCTAATCCTACGAACCCTAACAAGCGGAGAATTACTCGTGCATGTTGGGAGAAAAAGAGATGGAAAGAAAATGCATAATTAAACTACGAAGAAATAGAATAAGAAAAGGAAAACTATCTTTATTAATCAACAATATTCATTACACTTTGATCCCTTAGAAAATGATTACAAATACTAGTTTGCTTCTCGATCTCTTCCAAGGAGGTAGACGAACAGTTGATGATCAGCCTGGATGCGTGAGCCGTCTTGGAATTCGTGATCTCGTCGGCTTGATGAATTTTCCAAGAGGCTCTCGGTCCTTATTTATAATCCCAGAGTCAGAATCCTAGTTTCCTAATATGGTAACTAGTTGTTACGATTCTAACAAAAAAAATCCAGAATCCCAACTCCTCAAATCCGCGGCAGAACCGCGGCCGTTGGATGGGTTTGACCGCGGATCCGCGGTCTTATGGTGGGATCTTGGCCTTAAATTTCAGGGGCTTCATCTATATAGCTCTTGGTGATCTTTTGACATCTCTGGAAACTGAAAATCTTTTCTACGTCACTGCCAGACTTGATTTCTTTAGTTTACTTTCTTAATTAGGCAGGTTTGTTCTAACAACTTTGATTTCCTTGATTTCAGCCCTGGAAATTCTGCACAACAAACTCAACAAATAATATTAGTAGAGTCTGTTTTATTGAGATATTAACTTAACCATTAGGAATTGGTCAAAGGTATTTAATAAGGTAAGCATATTTAAATGGGCCAAATGTTACATGGATATTATATGCTTACTTTTTCCTACCAAATGTTAATTATAACATATAAACACATGAAAATAGTATTTTTACAGATAAACCCTCACATGTATCATATATTATAATAAACACCTTTTATTATATAGAAATAATAGGAAAAATGTCATATTAAATGTGCAGTTTTATCAACTGAACAAGATGCGATGCCAGTGTCTTTGCAGGAATCTCTCGATTCGTCTCGACCCCCAGGGAAATCAGTGTTCTTAGCCTCAACCTCTCGATTCAGGGAAATCAGTATCCTTGGCGAGAACCTCTCGATTCGTGTCGACCCGCAAGGAAATCAGTGTCTTTACAGGAATCCCACGATTCGTCTCGACCCTGGGGAAATTAGTGTCCCTGCGCATAAAGAAAATTCTCTTGTGGGATCCTTACGACTCTCAAGAGAAAACGCATTTAGGAATTCTCATGACTCCTAAGGAGAAAATACACCTACGAGATCCTCTCGACTCGTAGGGAGAAAAGTCTTTATGAGACCCTCACGTCTCATAAAGTTGAAAAGTCTTAGGCGGCAGATCTGAACCTGTTTCCTAAGCTATCGCTACCCTACGAAGAGTTCAAGATGAGTTGTTATCTACAGGCTACACTTACTAAAGTAACATGCCAATGACACAGCAAAGTAAAGAAGGCGATAGTACAAGACAGAAAAAAATGTGTCTTTTATTCATGAATTCAATTGAATACAAGATACATTATATAAAAGAATAATAAAATGAATAAGGGAATGTTATTCATTAATTACAAATTTGCAGTCGATACAAAGGCGGCTATTAAGAAGGAGGCGTCTTCAGTAACTCAGCAAGCCGCTCGCGCACTCCTCTCAACTCCTTCTCATCATCAGCCGCCGCGGCCAACTCCGCTTCAATTCGAGCCCGTTGCTGCAAACAGGATGAAACCTTCTCATCGATCACCTACTGAGCGGCTTCGTAACTCTGCGTAACTCGCTCGGTGAAGTCAAGCTTCTTCCTCAGCACCAGCCCGTCGGAAATACATCGTGGGAGACCTTTAAAAATAGCGTTTAGCTGTGCAGCGTTCGCTTTGACCCGGGCATGCAATTAGACAGACTCTGCGGAAGCCGCCTCACGTTCCTTTCGCTTTAGGGTCGCCTCTTTTTCAAAATGGCTAAGGAAAGAAGCACTTTGCTCAACCCATATAGCCCACTGGGAGTTCGAAGCCAGAATTTCACGAGCAAGACGCTTGAGCTCGACTTTGTGCAAGCAAGCCTCGATCTGTCTGCAATAATTAACCCAGGATTCGACGACGCCCTCGCTATGGAAGTGCATAAGCGTCGCCAACATTGGATTAACCTCAGCAGCAAAATCTGCAGCGAATGCAGGGGCCTCCGCGTCAAGCTCCTCGATGGATTCACTCAACATACGCAGGCTGATCACAGAGCCTTTGGAAGACGGACGTCTAGAAAAGGGCCCTGCCGGCATTAAGATGCGAGACTCAAAGGGAGCTAGAGCTGGTGCGATTGCTGCAAGACAAGTTATGATCAAATGTTGGCTCAAAAGATAAAGAAAATACATGAGCAATGGAGTCTACTGTACCGGCTGCGGCAGGTGACAAAATTGGGAGTACCGGTGGCGCGACTATTCTCTCGTCCTCTCCTTCGATATGTAATGCCGCAATCAATTCAAGGAAGAATTAACAACGACATGGTTGCCTGTAAAAGAAAGGAAAGGATGTCGGCTTAAAACTATACTCACCGATACCAGCAGGCAAAGTGACTTCCGTCTCGAAGGAGATATGCGGGTTCAGCACCTGATACAGATTATCAAAGAGAACCCCTTCAAGGTTGCGACGATACATGGTCAGTGCAAGGAAGATGGTGTTCATAGTTCAACTAAATAGATCGCAAATCTATACATTCCAACATATCGGAGGACATAGGCGAAGACGAGGGAACAACAACCGTCATGGAGGCAACCGGAGGTGCTTCAGATGGAACAATTTTTACTGCACCTACAAAGAAAAATCGTCAGAAGAAACTGGATGGGGTTGCAAAACAAAACGTAAACAGCGACCTAAGACCTACCTGATGGGTCATCAACCAAAACCACGATGGAAGTATCACCGGGCGTTGCGGCTTCTTCGCTCTCCTTCAGTGGAATAGTTTCGGCACCCACGGCTTCATCCCCTGATTCGACGAGGGCCGTCATGACACTCGCGATGCTCGCCGATAGCTGGGAACCACAAGGAGAAAGAGCGGCGATTTGGGCAGTCCCAGACTCCCGAGAGAGAGTAGTCGTTTCAGGCTCGGTGGTTGCCGTCATCTCACCTTCTACCTCATCACCAGGACTTGGCCCTGCAGGAAATAATATATAAGAATTCAAAGATCAGGTTCTAATGAAAGACTCGGCGTTACGTTACTTTCGAGCAGTTTTTCGGTCTCTTCCCGAGCCGCACGCACAACCTGTCTATGGGTGGTAGACGGGGCAACCAGAACACCCTCTAACGAAATAGCGACGGATGGGGTAGTGCTTGAACCTGCCCCCACAGCCAAGATGGCATCACGTTCCCTCGCCGCACGCTTCCTTTCGGTCTGAGCGGTGAGAAGCGATCTCCGCAAGACCTCCGTCAAAGGGACGTCATCGTCCGAACCAAGTTCTTCCTCTGGAGATGCTACGGAGTCCATCATCGGCTGTTTGAGCGAAGCCTCTTGTGATACTGATGGTGGAGCTGGGGCCACGATAGCTGGCTCTGGAAGCGTCGCCGCATCACCGCTCAGGATCGGCACCACACATGGGAAAACCCGCGTTAAGGTAGTCCCTGCAACAAAATAAAGGAGAGGATCAAACTACAAATAAAGAAAAAGGGAATGAAGGCATAATGAGCTGAATCATACCAAGGCCTAAAGAAGTACAGAGCCTTTCTTCCTCTTCAAATGTTTTGAGGGAAGCAGCGAGAGCCTCTTTGGCAGAGATACCTGTTGAAGAAGAAAGTGTCAGTCAAAACATAATAAAAAAAAGATAACAGCGGAAAGATATGACTGAAGTCTACCTGACTGTGCGATAGTATTCAACGTTGCTTCATCGCGAGCCAGTCACTCGGAAGCCACAAGGGCAGCTTGAAGATCGGTATCATCTGCAGGCGCGATGAATAGACCCTCATTAGTCCCGTACTCACTTAAGCCTTCGCTGTAAGGAGCATGAGGCTCCTGGCCGAATGCAACGTCCGCAAAAATTAGCGACTTCTTCTTCTGTGAGCGGACGCCGGCAGCCAACAATAGGAACTTGCGCTTAGCGGGCAATTTTGGGTGATGAGTCCCAATCTCCGAACCTACCCCAGAATCCGGGGACGCTACAGCTGTCGTTTCTGTAGGAACACTGGGTAGAGGCTTATCTGGAAAGGCGCGTGAGACCACTGCCGTAGCAGCCTCTCTCAAGGAAGGACGAACGATGGTCCGTCACTTCAAAGGAACGACTGGATTACCAGCTGAGACAGCGCCCTTATGATCAAGCAATAATCGTTTTTCCTCCCTGATAACAGCACCCATCGCGTGCTGATACCACGCCACATATACGTTTAACACCTTCGGGACGCATCTCGGCTCACTGATAAAGAAGTTAGACCCGGTGTTGAGCCGCATGAAATGGTGTAGCGCGTTGTGGATACCCTCTTTTGTGGCAACTGGCTCAGCTAGGGAGGCCTTGAGCGGGACTCCCTGATTATAGCTTGATTGTTGAGCAAAACGATGCGGGTTGTATCTCATGAACAACGCCGAATCATTCTGCCTAAACACTAGAAAGCCTAGCCTGATCAAATATAAATGAAGAATCTCCCGAGCTTTCAAGGTAGAAGCCCCATCTTTAAAGGGGTCGCGCAGAGGCTGCACCATTTTTGCGGACTCTTTACCGATGGTTAAGACCTTATCGACGAAGGTCGTGCCATCCCCGACCATACGCGGGCGAAGAACCAAGCCCCGAGCCACTCGCTGAGTCGGTTCCAAAGCGGAAGCATCAACTAGCCGCATAACCCGAGGAAAATTATAATTTTCGTAGAAACGGGGCAGCTTGTGGACTCCAAAAGCGCCGAGCACATGCAGCTCAAGCCATGAAGTGAAATAGTGCAGCGAGAAGTTTACGGGCTGCACCCCCGGCTGAGTGGTGTCGGCCGCTAAGCTAAGGCCATGATATAGGTGAGCCAGCCCAGCGACCCCGATGGCCATTCGCATCCCAATAGCCATTCGGTAAGCTAGGTAGAAGACAGACGGCCTCATATGGCGATCGTACATTGGAAGCACAAACCAGCTTAGCCATAGCCCAAGAAACCCTAAAAAGAACACATCTTCGTCGATGTCGGAAGCTGCGAGCTCTACGAAAGAGACGACCGGGGTGTCAGGGAGAAATAAATTCCTCTGATCCGCCTCCGTTGCCGGCTGGTTGTCCAAACCAAAGCCAAAAGGATCGTCAAGTTTAGCGAATTTCGCGGCTTCCTTCGACAGGACTTCTGAATGGAGAAAACGGGTGATGAAATCTGTGAAGTTAACCCCATGGCTTCCGGATTCGAGAAATAAACTTTCATAAATATTCAACACCTTAATTAGACTTGGGAATTAATGTTGAATGGCATTCTCCGGAGTAAGGCCCATCACCACTGACTTGGCGGCAAAGATGTACTCGTCAGGAGGAAGTTGCTCCTCATAATGCTCTCCCCTGACAGGCAAGCCGGAGATCTCCGCGAATTCCTCCAAAAAGATTGAAACTTCCCGATCTGATAGAAGAAAGGTATGAGTCGGAATGTTCCATTGTTCCAGTAAAGCTTTGACCCACCATACAGGGGGAGTAGAATACTGGAAGAGAGACGCATAAATCGTGGGGTACAACCCGAACTTCAGCAGCTGCGATTTCTTGGCCAACAAAATGTACCGGGCCTACTGCAAGTACCCGGCTGGATGGCGAGGAGTCAAGCCAATCATATACGTCTGTCCCCAAGGGCGCAACTCGCCTTGACATATACGCCGCCTTAGAGTATCTAAAACCATCGGCGGCTGTACGAGCATCGCGGCCATAGAGGGCTGAAGGCAACCCTCCGAAGTCCAGTTGACCTCCTCTACGGCATAGTTCACTGGGGGTGAGTCAGCGTAGGAGATCGCCGAAATGGGTTCCGAAGGCACCGCACAAGAAAAGCTGCGTCGACCCCGGATGATTTGATTGTACCACGCCCCCCATAAATGAAGATTCTTTTGCTCCAGGTCATGATCTTTGATCAACGCGAAGACTTCCCTATCAACAGGCGCTTCAGGAAATCCGCTTTCCGAAAGAACAAACGGGAAAGAAGTGTCGAAAGATATAGTACCTACGCGAAAAAGAACAAGAGTTAGCCGTCAATGCTACAGTTTAAGCTCTGGTACTTGGTACTTTAAATTCGTACCGCACTGCAATGCAGTGAAAAGGGACCAAAGGGGACCCACAAAATCAAGATGACGGACAGTCACTCGTTAAATAAGAAATCCTAAAAGGATTCTCATTTAATGAGAGGCCCCTCGGGCCAAGAAGTTAAACTCCCTTGAGAGCAACGCTCTGCAGACAGAGTGACTTCTGTCAGCTCTAATCATGAGAGGAATAAAATTCCTTAAAAAAATTTAAGAGCTATGCTCTGTGAAGACGATGGAATCATCCATCAAAACCCTGAAAAAACAAAGCTTTACTGAGTTAAAAACTCCGAGATCTTTAAGATCTGCAAAATGAACTCTAAAAGTTCTTCATTAATAGGTTAAGAAACTCTAAAAAAGATCTCTTTAGATCTATAATCTAAGAAGAGAAAAGCTTTGTTGAGAAACCCTAAAAATCTATATGATTTGAGAAGAGCAAAGCTCTGTTAATGGGTGAAACCCTAAATTATAAAGTAATCCCTTCAAAGATTTGATCTTTACCTAAAATTTTGACAGGGTTCCAACTCTAAGAGAGTTCTTAAGGAAGAGTGCGTAGCTCTGAAGAGAGAATAAAATTCTCAAGAATAAGAAAACAAGAAGATGAACAGCGGCCATCTCAAAGGGCCAAAGGCCCTATATATAGGCAAGGGGAAGTCGATCCAACTTCCAAGTTGATCTAACGGTGGAAACGCTGCCACCGCTGCACTCACGTGTAAGCTACGTAAGCACAACGGTGGGGGAGCATTTGTTTCACCCAATCAGAGCAAAGCTCTGTTCAAAATTTGAAATTTAAAATGAGGCAGCGCCTCACGTGCAAAGCACGCTAAATGTTCTCCACTATTGGATCAAAGATCCAACTAAGATGAATAAATCATGAAATTACAGAATAAAATTCTGTTGAGGAAATACTCCTCAAATCTTTCCAAACAGGAAAGATTATGCTCTGTAAATCAGAGCACCGTTGGATCAAAGATCTAATGGTGATTAAAAATCATTAAGATATAGAATAAGTTCTGTATGGGAAAATATTTTTCCAATCTTGTTAAAAACAAGAAGATTGTTTTCTGTAAAACAGAAGCCCTTGGATCAAAAATCCAACGGTGGGAAACATTCCCCAAATCAATCAGAAATCTCTTAATCCCTAACTGATTCAACAAATCAGCTTCCCCTATATAAAGGACCCAAGACTTCAAGTCTTATAGAGAGGAACCCCCCCCCCAAACTTCAAGTTCTCAGAAAAGAAAGGAAAAGAGCAAGCTCTAAGAAGAAGAACCTTCTTCAAGGTAAATAAAAAGAAGAGAGATCATAACATCTCCTCCATATTTGAGAGTTTAATTCTCCTATCATAAGAACTTAGTTCTTTTCCTTGATCATAGATCTACAAAGACAAATCTTTCACAAAAACAGAATAGACCGTAGCATCTCCTCATAAAAGAAGAACTTAGTTCTTAGATCTACGACACAAAGTCTCTTATAAAAGAGAACTTAATTCTCAGAGCACAGAACTGATCAGAGCTGACAAAGAAGCATTTTAGCGCTCCAATTTAAAAGAATCGTTTTAGCGCTCCAAGTCTGGCGCTTAGCACCAAGCGCTCCACGTGCTCCTCACGTAGGCGCTCTTTTATAATAAGCGCTTTAGCGCTCCAAGTCTGGCGCTCAGCGCCAAGCGCTCCATGTGCTCCTCGCGTGGGCGCTCTTTTATGAGAAGCGTCGTAGCGCTCAAAGTCTGGCGCTCAGCGCCAAGCGCTCCACGTGCTCGTTACATAGGTGCTCTTTTATGAGAAACGCTTTAGCGCTCTAAGTCTGGCGCTCAGCGCCAAGCGCTCCACGTGCTCCTCACGTGGGTGCTCTTTTATAATAAGCGCTTTAGTGCTTCAAGTCTGGCGCCCAGCGCCAAGCGCTCCACGTACTCCTCACGTGCGCGCTTTTTTATGAGAAGTGTCATAGCGCTCCAAGTCTGGCGCTCAGCGCCAAGCGCTCTAAGTCTGGCGCTCAGCGCCAAGGGCTCCATGTGCTCCTCACGTGGGCGCTCTTTTATGAGAAGCGCCGTAGCACTCCCAGTCTGGCACTCAGTGCCAGGCGCACCATGTGCTCCTCACGTATGCGCAAAGGAATTTCGAAGCGCTCTGTAAACCGGGCCCCAACGCCATAAAAAGTGTTCAACACTCAATAAAAGGCAAAAAAAGGGTGTCAGAACTCAAATCAATACTCAGCATTATTAAATAAAAAAGGGGCTGAGCCCAAACAAATGTACAAAATTTTATTCAAAATGAGTGGACTGAGTCCAAACAAGTGTTCAAACACTCTATTCAGAACTGGGTGGACTGAGCCCATGTTGGCCACAAGTCCCTAATTCAAATTAACCGAGCCCATTCGTGTGGGGTGTTTTTCGTCACCCCATTGAGATGGGAATACACGCACGCTTGTCAGGCGCATTACAGATTCCCCCTACCTAGGGTAGGCTAGGGTTTATTGATTGTGGGGATCCAAATCTCCGACAGCCGCGGACTAAGCTGCCGTTAATTACCTCTCGCCTTTGGAGCGAGATAACCTCCGATTGACGGGTCAAACAGATCATGCGAACTCAATGTGCAGTGTTGTGCTTTGAAGGGGTTTTGGATATATCGGGGGGCCCGCAGAGTTTTTTCGGGGGTCCCGCTGCACGGATAGCCGGCTGGGGGTTAAGGGGGCTAGCAGCCCCCTTGCGGGATCCGGGCAACGCCCCGTTAGAAATTTTTTCTAATGGGGGACAGTGTTGTAGAGTATGTGTGTATGTGTATGTATGTATATATATATAAGGGAAAAGGCATCCAAAGGATGCGTAGGAGAAAGCGCCAGCGCCTCACAAGCACGGCACGCGAGCGCTTGGGCGCTCGGGCGCTGGCGCTATCGCCTTGGGCGCTAGCGCTTTGGGCTCCAGGACGCTAGCGTTTTGGACGCTCAGGCACTAGCGCCTCACGTGCTAGGCGCATGGGCGCTCGGGCGCCGGCGCTTTGGGCGCTCGGGCGCTAGCGCCACACGTGCCAGGCACGTGGGCGCTAAAAGGGACTTGGTCCCTGCACTGGAGTTGTACTCCCAGAAAGAAAAACTTATTATTTTGTGTATGTGTGTGTGTGTGTGTGTGTGTGTGTGTGTGTATGAAAAGTTAAACTCCTAAGATATTTTGAAGCTAATGAAAGGGGCTTATCCCCTTGAGCCCTGGATCTTCCCCAAAGTGGGGGCTTTAGAGATCGGTCTCCTTCTTCCTCCTTTGTTGGACGGCTCTTGGATAACAAGAGGGGTGAGATTTTAAAAATCTCTCCTTTTTAAGATCTGATAGAAGACCAAGCTCCCCTTTGTAGGTTTTGTGGTGAAAAACTATTTAGTTTTGGAAAAAGAAGAGTAAAACTCTTGATTTAATTCAAAAGAAAGAAGAAGATTTTAGAACCTTGAAGAAGGAGAAAGATCACAGATCTTGATTTTTTTTTTTGGAGAGAGAAAAAGATGTTGAGATATTTTCATTATCTTTGCCTTTATAGGCTATACACTTTACACATAGCTCCTTGGGCTTTACAAAAATGGCATTTGCCCATCCCATGCCTCATGTGATATTTGTTTTTGCACATAAGCCATGGATTTTACAAAAAATTGGCTTTATGCCCATTTTTCTTACATTTATTCAAAAAATAAAAAAAGGAAATACACCAAAATTATTTATTACAAAATTTTTTATTTTGGCACGGCGGAAGGCCGGACGCTTCGTGTTCGGGCTCGACCCGGGCATTGGCCCACTTGACCTGGGCTTGGGCCCACTTGGCTTGGGGTTGACTTTGATTTTGACTTAGTCAACCGGGGTGTAAATTTTGACCCCAACAAAGTGCCCCTCATCAATAAATGCACACAGCATATGTGGGTCGGGTGCATAAAATTGATGGATCTTCTTTCACGTGGAGGCGACTTGATTTGGTTCCCGCTTTTTGGGAAGCTGACACTGCCCTATTTACGATATGGACAGTCGATGCCTGACGTGTGTAATGACCCCAAAATCTTTATACATTTGTATTATCCCTCTTCAATAATATACCGTATTTATTTGTACTTGGTATTTTCCGTTTTCTCTTAAATTTATTATTATTTTATTCCTTAATCTATTATGTATTTTTTTCTAGATACAATTTCATTTTCTTATATTTAAGTTTTTAACTTCTCATTCTTATTTTTCCTTTCATAAATATTTAACCCAAATCTATTATTCTAATTCTCTACAGCCCATCTAAAAAGCCCATTTTCTTTTTAAGCAACATCATATATTTAATTCTAATTAAATATATGCATGAACAACCTTATAGCTCATTGGTTAAGTCTTTGCATTGTTATTCCATAAGTCACATGTTCAAATCCCCATTCTTGCAATTATTTTTTTATCATTTTTTATTCTTCCCATAACCTACAAATGAGACCTTTCATTTCCAAAATGAATGGTGACCTTTCATTTCTCTTTTAATTCTCATGTTAAATGCATATATTATTATTCACCATTACAACATCTTTATTTGTCCTCCTCCATCTTTTCCTTCCTCATATTTTTCTATCTCTCACTTCTTCCTCTTCACCAAGATGACAAGAAGAAGAACATGAAGAAGTCTTCAAGAAGGTCTCGCTAGTAACGCGAGGCTATCGGCGGATAGACAAGCCCGGTGACAATACCGGCTTGTGCATGTAAGTCCCTTCTCTCTCCTTTCCCCCCATCTCTTTTTTTTTCCTCTTGTCATGCATCGTGAACCCCTTATTCTTTTCATATCATAATCCATAAGAGAAGATACACATAAACATATACATATACATATACATAAGTTTAGATATATATGATTCTATATGGTTTAATAATATCTTATTATCTCTTGTTCAAATTAAAGTATTTTTAATTCTTTCTTCATGATTATGAATGTTTATTACAAGTTGTGAGAACATAGATTTCAATCCATAATATATCTACGATATCTCATGGAATCGGTTTGGTTATTAAAAGAAAGGATAAAGCTTGCATAAAAATACTAGTTAATCTTTTTGCCGATTTTAGTATACACATCAATACCTTTAAGTTTAAAATAATTTTTAGACATTAATTTTTACTTCTGAAAATTTCATGAAATTTACATATAATAGAATATATTATTTTATACCCTCTGTAAAAATTTTAGATCGATCCGCATAACGGTTTAGGAATTACATCGTATTTATTCACTGATCGTAAAACAGAAAACTGCAGTTATCGGTCAATTTCTACGACATATAACTTGGTATACCGGTATCCAAATTGAGCAAACTCATGTGTTTTTGATATCTACATCGAATGAACTAGATTTTATTAGTTTTATATTTTTACTGAAAACCGACGTAAAATATAGAAAACTGTGTTACAATATTAAGTGACGGATCTGGACAGAATCTGTTCCGATTCGCACACTGTTTTTAAATTGGACATAACTCGAACACCCGATGTCCGTTTGTGACAAAATTTAGATGTGTAGATGCACCATTGATAGAACTATAAATTTATGTATATTATATTACTTAGGAATGCATGAAACAACCTGATATAGGCTTTGCAATAGAATATATAGTTGCTGTCCAGAAATCTGAATTTCTGTTTTAAATGCGGATATTAAAATGATCATAACTAGAGCTTCAGAAATCCAAATCATGTGAATCTTGGTGTTTTCGATAAGTTCATTGAAATACCTACAATTTTCTAATAGTTTTCATAACCTGAAACCCGATGGAAATTAACTCAACCTGTGTTTTAAAAATATGTGACGGTGCTCAACAGATTCTGATCTGTTTTGTGCAATGATACGAAAACAGATATATCTCTCAAACCGGTAGTCATATTTAGGTGAAACTGGAACTCACACATGCAAAACACTTAAATACATATTTTTGTTTATGTTCCGCATTCGTTCGGCTTGTTTAATTAGCCGTACATAATATTTCTTTATAGCATTGTTTTTGGTAGTTACTCGTATAATATACTTGACTCATTTCATGTTATTCGAACATGTATACATATTTATCTTGATCATTAAATTGTTGTATGTACATAAAGACGATAATTAAATACTTGAGTTGTATTTTGCAAACTATACAATATTACTTTTTACAATAAACCCCCTCAAGTTTTATTAATTACAATAAGGCCCCTAAAAAATGAAGAACTTCAAATTATCTTCTCTAGTTCGACTCGGGTTAGAGTCTGACTATTTCTGACTTGAATATAATTCAAGTCAATCTATATTCTTTATATTTCAACTCAAGATGAATACATGAATCCCAGAATCCAGTTAACAATCTATATAACTTGACTGAACCGAACCATGGATATTCCTTTTACATGATTCCCAGTATTCCATTTACATGACTCTATGGTTATAGCCGTTTCCTGATATCATGGTTTCGGTCAGTCAGTTAATCACTCATACAATCAACACAATTTTACAAGATAACAAAACAAACAAGACATCGCGGGGTTTAAGGGGTAGACTGGTACGGAATATGTTAAAGGTGGCACGAGGTGGTCACTTAAGACGTAATTACATCCATGCCGTTGTTCCGTGGTATTATCGACGGAGCCTTGTACTACAGGTTACCAAAGTCCCCGGTGTAAGTGGGACTCCCCTCGTATACACTGGCATCTTCTGTACCAGGCTATAAACAACTGCGTTAATACAACATTACAATATTATAATACAACATTAAAAGCTACACTCTCCCTCTCTTACTCTCTGTCTATTCCTCTCTTATCTTTGGGACTTACCGAGCGACCTGTTCGCTGACGACATTCTATTTCTCTCTTCTTTGAATGTCGTCAGGTGATTTGGACCCGGCCGAGATTGAGCCATCGCAAGAAGACTTGGAGCAGTTTACTGAAAACCCTGCACTTTAGTTTCATTGTACACTTTTCCTTTGTGTATTTTTTTCATTTCCTGTTATGCCACTATTTAGGCATCTTTTTATTTCAGTTGTATTTCCTTTCATGCATTGTATAAAGAATGTTAATAAATAAAAATTACTGTTCTTTTTATCTCTTGTCTCTTGTGTATTTATTTTATATTGCTTAGATACGCTTAGCGTATGTACTTCTGAGTATATACGTAGCGGACCTCGTCGCGTCCCCTTCGCCGTACACTGGGAAGCGGGGCGTGACAGGTTTTGTTGGTGGCCCATGCAGGTCAGAGCTGTATGAATCCCTGTCATGCAGTTCTGGTCTGTATGAACAAGCTAGGCAATATAACACAAGAAACAGCAACTGATAACATTCTTTACATTACATATTCCTTGAATCCATCTTGAACTCCACCTTCGGTTTCCTTGAACTCCATCTCTCCACTTTTGAATCCTTAATTCTTATTCATCCTTTCTATTTGTATCTTGTAGACTTATTAGCTCAATTGGTTAGAGTATCAATCGACGGAGCTCGAAGAAGACATCATCCTAATCCTGTTTCCTTACTCTGTTACATCATCCTTCTTGAGTAATTTCGAGGACGAAATTATTTTTAAGGAGGGTAGAATGTAATGACCCCAAAATCTTTATACATTTGTATTATCCCTCTTCAATAATATACCGTATTTATTTGTACTTGGTATTTTCCGTTTTCTCTTAAATTTATTATTATTTTATTCCTTAATCTATTATGTATTTTTTTCTAGATACAATTTCATTTTCTTATATTTAAGTTTTTAACTTCTCATTCTTATTTTTCCTTTCATAAATATTTAACCCAAATCTATTATTCTAATTCTCTACAGCCCATCTAAAAAGCCCATTTTCTTTTTAAGCAACATCATATATTTAATTCTAATTAAATATATGCATGAACAACCTTATAGCTCATTGGTTAAGTCTTTGCATTGTTATTCCATAAGTCACATGTTCAAATCCCCATTCTTGCAATTATTTTTTTATCATTTTTTATTCTTCCCATAACCTACAAATGAGACCTTTCATTTCCAAAATGAATGGTGACCTTTCATTTCTCTTTTAATTCTCATGTTAAATGCATATATTATTATTCACCATTACAACATCTTTATTTGTCCTCCTCCATCTTTTCCTTCCTCATATTTTTCTATCTCTCACTTCTTCCTCTTCACCAAGATGACAAGAAGAAGAACATGAAGAAGTCTTCAAGAAGGTCTCGCTAGTAACGCGAGGCTATCGGCGGATAGACAAGCCCGGTGACAATACCGGCTTGTGCATGTAAGTCCCTTCTCTCTCCTTTCCCCCCATCTCTTTTTTTTTCCTCTTGTCATGCATCGTGAACCCCTTATTCTTTTCATATCATAATCCATAAGAGAAGATACACATAAACATATACATATACATATACATAAGTTTAGATATATATGATTCTATATGGTTTAATAATATCTTATTATCTCTTGTTCAAATTAAAGTATTTTTAATTCTTTCTTCATGATTATGAATGTTTATTACAAGTTGTGAGAACATAGATTTCAATCCATAATATATCTACGATATCTCATGGAATCGGTTTGGTTATTAAAAGAAAGGATAAAGCTTGCATAAAAATACTAGTTAATCTTTTTGCCGATTTTAGTATACACATCAATACCTTTAAGTTTAAAATAATTTTTAGACATTAATTTTTACTTCTGAAAATTTCATGAAATTTACATATAATAGAATATATTATTTTATACCCTCTGTAAAAATTTTAGATCGATCCGCATAACGGTTTAGGAATTACATCGTATTTATTCACTGATCGTAAAACAGAAAACTGCAGTTATCGGTCAATTTCTACGACATATAACTTGGTATACCGGTATCCAAATTGAGCAAACTCATGTGTTTTTGATATCTACATCGAATGAACTAGATTTTATTAGTTTTATATTTTTACTGAAAACCGACGTAAAATATAGAAAACTGTGTTACAATATTAAGTGACGGATCTGGACAGAATCTGTTCCGATTCGCACACTGTTTTTAAATTGGACATAACTCGAACACCCGATGTCCGTTTGTGACAAAATTTAGATGTGTAGATGCACCATTGATAGAACTATAAATTTATGTATATTATATTACTTAGGAATGCATGAAACAACCTGATATAGGCTTTGCAATAGAATATATAGTTGCTGTCCAGAAATCTGAATTTCTGTTTTAAATGCGGATATTAAAATGATCATAACTAGAGCTTCAGAAATCCAAATCATGTGAATCTTGGTGTTTTCGATAAGTTCATTGAAATACCTACAATTTTCTAATAGTTTTCATAACCTGAAACCCGATGGAAATTAACTCAACCTGTGTTTTAAAAATATGTGACGGTGCTCAACAGATTCTGATCTGTTTTGTGCAATGATACGAAAACAGATATATCTCTCAAACCGGTAGTCATATTTAGGTGAAACTGGAACTCACACATGCAAAACACTTAAATACATATTTTTGTTTATGTTCCGCATTCGTTCGGCTTGTTTAATTAGCCGTACATAATATTTCTTTATAGCATTGTTTTTGGTAGTTACTCGTATAATATACTTGACTCATTTCATGTTATTCGAACATGTATACATATTTATCTTGATCATTAAATTGTTGTATGTACATAAAGACGATAATTAAATACTTGAGTTGTATTTTGCAAACTATACAATATTACTTTTTACAATAAACCCCCTCAAGTTTTATTAATTACAATAAGGCCCCTAAAAAATGAAGAACTTCAAATTATCTTCTCTAGTTCGACTCGGGTTAGAGTCTGACTATTTCTGACTTGAATATAATTCAAGTCAATCTATATTCTTTATATTTCAACTCAAGATGAATACATGAATCCCAGAATCCAGTTAACAATCTATATAACTTGACTGAACCGAACCATGGATATTCCTTTTACATGATTCCCAGTATTCCATTTACATGACTCTATGGTTATAGCCGTTTCCTGATATCATGGTTTCGGTCAGTCAGTTAATCACTCATACAATCAACACAATTTTACAAGATAACAAAACAAACAAGACATCGCGGGGTTTAAGGGGTAGACTGGTACGGAATATGTTAAAGGTGGCACGAGGTGGTCACTTAAGACGTAATTACATCCATGCCGTTGTTCCGTGGTATTATCGACGGAGCCTTGTACTACAGGTTACCAAAGTCCCCGGTGTAAGTGGGACTCCCCTCGTATACACTGGCATCTTCTGTACCAGGCTATAAACAACTGCGTTAATACAACATTACAATATTATAATACAACATTAAAAGCTACACTCTCCCTCTCTTACTCTCTGTCTATTCCTCTCTTATCTTTGGGACTTACCGAGCGACCTGTTCGCTGACGACATTCTATTTCTCTCTTCTTTGAATGTCGTCAGGTGATTTGGACCCGGCCGAGATTGAGCCATCGCAAGAAGACTTGGAGCAGTTTACTGAAAACCCTGCACTTTAGTTTCATTGTACACTTTTCCTTTGTGTATTTTTTTCATTTCCTGTTATGCCACTATTTAGGCATCTTTTTATTTCAGTTGTATTTCCTTTCATGCATTGTATAAAGAATGTTAATAAATAAAAATTACTGTTCTTTTTATCTCTTGTCTCTTGTGTATTTATTTTATATTGCTTAGATACGCTTAGCGTATGTACTTCTGAGTATATACGTAGCGGACCTCGTCGCGTCCCCTTCGCCGTACACTGGGAAGCGGGGCGTGACAGGTTTTGTAAAAATACAACTCAAGTAATGACCTTTCATTTTTTTAGGGGCCTTATTGTAATTAATAAAACTTGAGGGGGTTTATTGTAAAAAGTAATATTGTATAGTTTGCAAAATACAACTCAAGTATTTAATTATCGTCTTTATGTACATACAACAATTTAATGATCAAGATAAATATGTATACATGTTCGAATAACATGAAATGAGTCAAGTATATTATACGAGTAACTACCAAAAACAATGCTATAAAGAAATATTATGTACGGCTAATTAAACAAGCCGAACGAATGCGGAACATAAACAAAAATATGTATTTAAGTGTTTTGCATGTGTGAGTTCCAGTTTCACCTAAATATGACTACCGGTTTGAGAGATATATCTGTTTTCGTATCATTGCACAAAACAGATCAGAATCTGTTGAGCACCGTCACATATTTTTAAAACACAGGTTGAGTTAATTTCCATCGGGTTTCAGGTTATGAAAACTATTAGAAAATTGTAGGTATTTCAATGAACTTATCGAAAACACCAAGATTCACATGATTTGGATTTCTGAAGCTCTAGTTATGATCATTTTAATATCCGCATTTAAAACAGAAATTCAGATTTCTGGACAGCAACTATATATTCTATTGCAAAGCCTATATCAGGTTGTTTCATGCATTCCTAAGTAATATAATATACATAAATTTATAGTTCTATCAATGGTGCATCTACACATCTAAATTTTGTCACAAACGGACATCGGGTGTTCGAGTTATGTCCAATTTAAAAACAGTGTGCGAATCGGAACAGATTCTGTCCAGATCCGTCACTTAATATTGTAACACAGTTTTCTATATTTTACGTCGGTTTTCAGTAAAAATATAAAACTAATAAAATCTAGTTCATTCGATGTAGATATCAAAAACACATGAGTTTGCTCAATTTGGATACCGGTATACCAAGTTATATGTCGTAGAAATTGACCGATAACTGCAGTTTTCTGTTTTACGATCAGTGAATAAATACGATGTAATTCCTAAACCGTTATGCGGATCGATCTAAAATTTTTACAGAGGGTATAAAATAATATATTCTATTATATGTAAATTTCATGAAATTTTCAGAAGTAAAAATTAATGTCTAAAAATTATTTTAAACTTAAAGGTATTGATGTGTATACTAAAATCGGCAAAAAGATTAACTAGTATTTTTATGCAAGCTTTATCCTTTCTTTTAATAACCAAACCGATTCCATGAGATATCGTAGATATATTATGGATTGAAATCTATGTTCTCACAACTTGTAATAAACATTCATAATCATGAAGAAAGAATTAAAAATACTTTAATTTGAACAAGAGATAATAAGATATTATTAAACCATATAGAATCATATATATCTAAACTTATGTATATGTATATGTATATGTTTATGTGTATCTTCTCTTATGGATTATGATATGAAAAGAATAAGGGGTTCACGATGCATGACAAGAGGAAAAAAAAAGAGATGGGGGGAAAGGAGAGAGAAGGGACTTACATGCACAAGCCGGTATTGTCACCGGGCTTGTCTATCCGCCGATAGCCTCGCGTTACTAGCGAGACCTTCTTGAAGACTTCTTCATGTTCTTCTTCTTGTCATCTTGGTGAAGAGGAAGAAGTGAGAGATAGAAAAATATGAGGAAGGAAAAGATGGAGGAGGACAAATAAAGATGTTGTAATGGTGAATAATAATATATGCATTTAACATGAGAATTAAAAGAGAAATGAAAGGTCACCATTCATTTTGGAAATGAAAGGTCTCATTTGTAGGTTATGGGAAGAATAAAAAATGATAAAAAAAATAATTGCAAGAATGGGGATTTGAACATGTGACTTATGGAATAACAATGCAAAGACTTAACCAATGAGCTATAAGGTTGTTCATGCATATATTTAATTAGAATTAAATATATGATGTTGCTTAAAAAGAAAATGGGCGACATCATGGTGATCTGCTCTGTCCACACTCAGTGCGGTCTGTTGCAGACATCTTGGTGATCTGAGTGAGGGAGCCATTTCAGAACAATGGGATCGGGTCCTTAAAGCACATTCCGAAAGAGGACCGAACTGCATTATAAATATAATGATACCACCCTCAATTACAACGTGTCTCCGAGATGGAGTGTCTGGTTAACTTGATTTCAAGACGGAGCATAATTCCGACGAGGAGGTCGTTGCTGCCCTTTTAATGACGTGGACGGTCGGTACTGCCCTTTTAGCGACGTAGACGGTCGTTTCTGCCCTTTTTGCAACTTGGAAGGTCGATGCTGCCCTTTTAGCGACGTGGACGGTCGATACTGCCCTTTTTGCGACTTAGACGGTCGGTTCTGCCCTTATTGCGACTTGGACGGTCGATACTGCCCTTTTAGCGACATGGACGGTCGATGCTGCCCTTTTAGCGACATGGACGGTCGGTTCTGCCCTTTTCGCGACTTGGACGGTCGGTGCTGCCATTTTTATGACTTGGACGGTCGATGCTGCCCTTTTTGCGACTTGGACGGTCGATACTGCCCTTTTAGCGATGTGGACGGTTGGTGTTGCCCTTTTTGCAACGTGGACGGTCGATACTGCTCTTTTTGCGACGTGGACGGTTGGTGCTGCCATTTTGGCGACGTGGACGGTCGATGCTGCCCTTTTAGCGACTTGGACGGTCGAATGTTCTGATTTGACTTGCTTCGCTTTCTACGGTGTCGGGATTTGACTTGTTTCCAAGGTGGAGCATGATTCCGCCAGGGAGGTTGTTGGTTGTCTTGCTGACTTGATATGATTTGGGTTGACATCAGCATCGCTATACTGGAATATGGTACCAGGAGCAGATCATCATCTGCCATGACAGGATTTGGGGATTTTGGTTTCGGATTAGCATCAGCATCGCTTCACTGGAATATGGTACCAGGAGCGAATCATCATTTTCCTTTTCCTGTTGGGGAGCAATGGCTTAGGAGACAGGTTTAGGTCCTTATCACCTAAGACTTTTCAATTTTATGAGCGTAAGGGTCCCATAAAATCATTTTCTCCCTACGAGTCGAAAGGATCTCGTAGGTGTACTTTCTTCTTAGGAGTCGTGAGGACTCCTAAGTGTGTTTTTTCTTTGTGAGTCGTAAGGATCCCACGAAGGTGTTTTCTTACGAGTCGAGAGGAACTTGTAAGTTTGTTCTCCTTATGTATCGTGAGGACACATGAGTGGGTCTTCCCAAATGGAGGATAAGTCCAAGGGCGGAGACCGGCCGCTGGACTGGTGGTTGCGGTGGGGTGTGGGTATGATGAGAATTATTTGAGCCCGTGGATTGTATACGGTAGTCAAATTAGGGACTAACCGTAGGGCCGGGAGAATTTTGAGAAATTGGATTTTGGTTGGCGTCTGCATCGCTGCACTGGAATATGGTACCAGGAGCGACTCATCATTCATCGTTTGGGGACTTGGAATTTGGATCTTATTTGGCATCAGTATTGCTGCACTGGAATAATGCCAGAAGCAACTCATCATTTGCCTCGAGAAGACTTGGGATTTGGTTTTTGGGTCGGCATCAGCACCGCTAACACTGAAGCGAAATGCCAGGAGCGATTCATCATTTGCCGTTTCCCATTGGGGAGCGATGGCTTAGGAGACAGGTTTAGATCCCTATCACCTAATGCTTTTCAATTTTATAAGCCGTAAGGGTCTCATAAAAGCATTTTCTCCCTACGAGTCGAGAGGATCTCGCAGGTGTATGTTCTCCTTAGGAATCGTAGGGATTCCTAAGTGTGTTTCTCCTTTGTGAGTCGTAAGGATCTCACGCAGGGGTTTTCTCCTCACAAGGTCGAGAGGACTTTGCGAGTGTATTTTATCTCTTTTCACGAGTTTGTGCCCTTTCGGCTTTTCACAAACTCGCAGGCAGTCCTGCTGTTTTTACTCACGGAGCCCTTTTGGGTTTTCATCCGTGCCCGTTTTGCTTGTGGACATACCGTTTTGTTTTTCGTTTTTTGTTTGGTCACTGGTCGGACTTCAAAAGTAGTCTCACCGGCAAGACTTGGGAGAGATATGGATCGTTTACGCCCGTGGATTGTATACGGTTTTACAGGATGTATGATCTAGACCGTAGGGCTGGTGTGCTCAATTCGCCTGCGACTTGGAGCACTCACGAGTAGTATTTCTTGAGATATCGGCCATTGATGGGTGGCATGGGCCTTTCTCCCTCGGCATTTATCAGTTGGTAGGATCCTCCATCAAACACTTTCTCGATAACGTATGGTCCTTCCCAGTTTGGCTCGAATTTTCCGTTGGCATGTCGATTGGGGATGATCGGTCTTTTGAGGTCCAACACTAATTCACCTTTCTTGAAAGCGCGGAGATAGGTTATCTTGTCAGAGGCCCGTGACATTTGGGCTCGGTATAGCTCCAGATTTTGCTACACCGCGAGCCTCTTTTCTTCGAGGGCGTCGAGCTCTTCAAGCCAAAGGAGCACGTTTTCCTCCTCCGTCAACTCGTGCTGAACGGCCATTCTTAAGCTTGGAACTTTGACTTCGAGGGGGAGGACCGCCTCCACTCCGAAGAGCAATGAGTATAGAGTGGACTGAGTTGGAGTATGGTGCGTGGTGCGATATGCCCACAATGCCTCGTGAAGTTTGAGATTCCAGTCTCTCTTGTTAGCTGAAGAATTTTTCCTCAGGAGCTTGCATAGAGTCTTATTAAAGACTTCGGCTAGCCCATTGGCTCTTGGATTATAGATGGAGAAATATCTCCAGTCTATCTTGTGCTGAGTAGCGAACCTTGAGACTTTGAAGTTCTTGAAAGAAGGCCCGTTGTCAGAAATTATTCTTCTTGGCGTACCGAAGCGGTATAGAATATTATGCTGGAAGAATGTCAGAATATCTTCTGTCTTGACTTCTTTTAGCGGGACAGCTTCATCCCATCTGGAGAAGTAGTCTGTTGCAGCCAGTATGAACCGGTGGCCTTTGGATGACGGAGGATCAATTGGACCAACTATGTCGGTGCCCCAAACTTCGAAGGGCCACGACGCCACCGTAAGATGCAACGGATTGGGATGCTTGTGAATGAAATCACCATGGATTCGGCAAAGATGGCATTTCTTTGCATTCTCTTCGCAATCCATTATCATGGTGGGCCAGTAATATCCAAGCCGTTTGATCTGAAGCCGCATTTTGGGGCCGGACTGGTGAGCCCCGCAGACGCCTGAGTGAACTTCTTTCATGACCTTTTGGGATTCGGCCAATGACAAACAACTGAGCCAGAGTTGGTCATATGACCTGCGGTATAGAATGTCATTTACAAACACGTATCGAAGAGCTCTCTTCTTCAACTGAATCCTCGCAGATTTTCCTTCGGGCAGCTTGTCGTATCGGAGGTACTCTATGAAGGGTTCTCTCTAATCAGGCTCGTCTTGGATGATCGAAACTTCTTCGGCAGGAGTGTTCTCTTGTTCTACGCTTTCTTCTTCACGCAAAGTGGCTGGAGGCAGAATTTGCCGGCTTCTGACTGTGATTAGAATTTCGTCCATGTCAGGATCAGCCATCTCTTTAGCAAGGCGAGCGAGTATGTCGACTTTTTCATTCAACACTCTAGGGACTCTCATTAGTTCAATGTGAGTGAACCGTTTCATGAGTTCCACCACTCGACTTCTGTACCGAGGTAACTCGGTTTTGTATATCTTAAAGTCGCCGCTTACTTGGTTGACGACAAGCTGGGAATTACCGTAGACTCGTAGCCGAAGGATTTCCATTTCTATGGCGAGCTCCAAACCAGCTATCAGAGCTTCATACTCGGCCTCATTGTTTGTGCGAGGCTCGGTGAGAGCAAAAGAATGCCGTAGGGTTCCCATTGATGGCGTGATGAGCACCAATCCTATCTCTGCTTTTATCTCCGGGACGCTTGATTTGCTGGAGGTCTTCATTGATGAGGCCCCATCGAAGTAGAGCTCCCAACATGGCTCATCTTCCTCGAGGTGCAGCACTTGTTCGTCGGGTAGCTCGCAACTAAGCGGTGACCCTTCTGATACGGGATGAGCAGCAAGGAAGTCTGCGAGAGCTTGCCCTTTTTGTCACGATCCAAAGTTTGGATGTGACCGGCACTTAGATTGTACAATATCTAAAGATAATTACACAACCCGAGTAAGCCGAAAAACCAAGATCAAATCCTTTTTGCGGAATTTTTATAAAAATTTAACTTTTTAAAGTAAAAGTCACAGTTTTATGTAATTAAGGTCTTAACAGTAACTCCCTAGTGAATTCAAAATAAAAACAATTATAAAGTGTTAAGTTTGGTTGCATCCCTAGTTGGGATCAACAATATCAACAGCGGAAATAAATATCCAGTATATAGGAGATCAATAAGAATCCCAGACATAAATAAAAGAAATATCTTCTAACATAACAACGATCTCACCTGTCAAATAATATACATATAACCATCTCTCATTCTAAGTCATAATATAAGGTCTGATGGAGATTATCTAGATTCAAAATACTATACCAAAAGAGAAGGTTACTACATATGTAACCCACCCATCAAAAGATGCGATAAAAGCTGAAAATATCTGCACTGCTGCTAACTGTCCACTCTACTCCTGCAAGGAACTGTGGCACAACGGGGGTGAGTTGCCAACTCAGTGAATAAAACTAACATATAACGGCTGATAATGTAAATATGACGAACTATAAGTAACTGTAACAGGGATAATTATGATGCATGATAACATGTGGAAAACATGAATCAGTACTACTAATCACATAACCAAAACTGAAATCTCATCATTTATTTCCAAATAAAGTTCATCTTTCCGTGTCCATCACCGACACAAATCTTCTATTCTCTCAGACATCGTTCCTCGAACGATCCTGTAATCAATAATACCGGTCGATATCATATAAATATCCGCCGTATTTCACAACTATCTCCGGTATCGAGTATCCTCGTTAGGCTCCCCGCCTATCATACGGCTGTTCTATCCCTCGGTCTCAACCGGGTCCACCATGTATCCAACTGTATGCCCCCCGACTCAGTCTGGATAACTTATAAATCCGCAACCGTATGACCCCCAACTCGGTTCGGAATAAAAACCAAATCATAAAAACATCTCATGGTGGACATGTCACTTCAATAATGAACAATCATTGGATTTATGCAATGGTATAAGAAAGCTCAAAACCATAAATCCACAATAATAAAATTTTCTCTTATATCAACTTCGAACAATTAAATACAAAACATGATGTCATTTATGCAAAATACTACTGTTAATGATGTTTAAGGTATGATAGAATCATATTTAACAGGATAATTATTTAGTGTAAAAGTGACATGTTAATATCGACGAGGTGTAGTGTAACATGTAAAGATTTGCACGTGCGGCATAACTCGTCGATAATTGTGCAATATTCTAACAACTATTAATATGGTGATGTGTAGGTATATATGAATGCATGTTATTAACTTCGCATATAAAATCAATCTTTCAACTTAACAAAATACGGGCGTATCATGCCATCTTTACACAATCCCCCGGTAGATATTTAGTCTACTCACCGGAAACACGTCGTAACTACTCAGGAATCGCCAATCCCTTTTTCCTTTCTTTGCGGCCTCTGAAGTTCCCGCACTCAAATCTAACATTTAATTAACTTGTATAAGAAAACGGCTACATTCCGATATGGGAAAATCAAGAAAACACAAGTTGTACGTGCTAATTATACTTCGTACGACTATTGCAAACGATCTAACACTTAACCTCAATGAATTTTAACCCAACGCTGCATCGCGACAGAAAACAGAACACGTTACGTTTTACTCGTGTCGTATTTTAGAATTTTGATTTCTTTTTCTGATATTAGTTCCTAGATCTTATATACAATTAAACTAACTTGATTAAACCACAATAACCAAACACCTACATAGAGACCTACCCAAAAAGCTAAAACACCAAATCCCTTTAAAAATCCGGCGACGCCGGATTTCTCCTATAGGTCACCGGCCAATTTCCGAGCCCCTTGGTTCGTATTCCTAGGGTTTGTTCTAGGTCCAACATACAATATTAAGGCCCTGTTTAGTTAAGTTAATTTTTATCTAAACTAAAACGGATTCAAACAGAGCTCAATTTTACCTAAAATACGATATTATAGACATTTTAATTTTTCAAATTTTAGACTAGTTACAGAATTAATTCCTACAGTGAGTAAGGATTTTACCTACAAGGATATTGCTGGAAAAGCTCCCTCCAAGATACACAAGCTCCTAGTCCTAACTTGATGGTGAACCCTTAGCTTAGTTCTTCTTCTCCTTTCTCTTGCTCTTGTTTGTTTTGTTTTGGTTTTCATTTTCTTTCATTTAGATTTTTTTTCTTCAGATTTTAAATTAGCTACTGATCAGAACATAAGATATATATGTGAAAAGGGAAGGGTGAGGTGTAGGAGGCGGTGTCAACCCACAAGGTGTGCCATCTTCATGCAAGGAGGGGGTGTGGGGTGTGTGTTGTGCATAAGAGTAGGATGTGTCAATGTTTTATCATTTCTAAATTAATTTATCTTGATAAAATTCTGAACTAAACCTTATCTAATCTCTTTTCTACTTACACCCTTAACAATTTCCAATTTGCACAATTTCCTAAGCTTTACATAACAACCCCTCACAACTTATGTTATTGCATAACACTATTTTAATTAAAATGAAGCTAAATTTCACGTTAAAACACTTAAAATTTATTATTGTTACATACTAAAATTTTAATTAAATTTGTTTTACATACTTTTTATGAAAATGTCTTATTTGGTTTTAATAACTTTTTGAATTAACAATTTATTATTTATTAAATAAATTTTTATTTGTTTCTAAATTTTCAGAATGTTACACTTTTACTGCTTTCTGAGGAGTATAAACTATGTCAAACTCAAGCAGCATGACAGCCCATCTTACCATTCTGCCGGCTAGGCTTGCCTTGGTCATTAAGTGTTTGAGCGGGTCGACCATAGAGATCAACATAACCCGATAAGCAAGCAGATAGTGCCTCAGCTTCTTCACAGCGAATATCAGGATCAGGCATTGCTTTTCAATCGGGGAATAGTTGTATTCCGCCCCAACTAAAGTTCGACTAAGGTTGTAGAGGGCATTTCTTTTCCTCCTCGTTGTTCTGGGCAAGGAGCGCACCGAGTGACTCATCTAGCACAGCAGTGTAGAGAATCAGCGATTTATTTGGAATGGGAGTAGCCAGCACTGGAGGGTGCAACAAGTATTGTTTGATGCTTTCGAACGCTTGTTGACATTCGGCATCCCGGACAAAAGGAACTCCTTTCTTCATAAGCTTTGAGAATAGCCTACATCTCCCCGATAAATTTGAGATAAACCTCCGTATATAAGCAAGCTTGCCTTGAAAAGATCTTAGCTGCGTCAGACTCTTTAGAGGGGGCATCTCCATGATGGCCTTTATCTTTGATGGGTCAACTTCGATCCCTCGATGTCGGACTATGAAGCCTAGGAATTTTTCCGATGACACGCCGAAAGCGCACTTTAGAGGATTCATCTTCAGATTGTATTCCCTCAGTCTGGTGAGAACGGTCCTAAGATCTTGGATGTGGTTGGCCTTGGCTTTAGTTTTGATGACCAGATCATCAACCTAGCATTCGACGACTTTATGGATTAGGTCATCAAAGATATTGGTCATTGCCCTTTGATATGTAGCACCTGCATTCTTCAGTCCGAACGGCATCACTTTGTAGCAGTATATTCCTATTGGGGTTCGAAATGCTGTGTGTTTCTCATCCTCAGACGACATCTTGATCTGATTATATCCAGACGAGCCATCCATAAAGGTGAACAGCTCGTAATTTGATGTGTCATCGACCATCATTTCCATGACCGGTAGCGGGAAGTCGTCTTTAGGACATACCTTGTTGAGGTCCCTGAAATCGACACAAACTCGGACTTGCCCATTTTTCTTCTTCACTGGGACTATGCATGCGATCCAATCCGCATATTTCTCTTCCCTGATGAAGCCGGCATCGATGAGCTTCTTGGTTTCCTCGATGACATTTTCTTCTAGTTCCCTTCTCATTCTTCGAGGAGCTTGTTTGACTGGCATAGCATCAGGAGATATAGCCAGTTTATGCATGGCCACTTCAGGGGAAAGGCCATTTCTTTGTATGTCCATGCGAAGCAGTCGACGAACTCATGCAGCAGGGCAATTATCTGCTCTTACATTTTCTCTGACAAGAGAGAGCTGATGTAGGTCGGACTTGGATTATTGGGCATTCCTAAGTCAATCTCGGTTAGCTCGTCAAAGGTTGCTTGTCCGCCATCTTCGAGCTCTTGAGGAGCTTCTTCTGGTTCGGCTATCTCGTCATCATCATTTGATCTTTCGCTGTCTTCACCAATATGGATCATATAGCATACTTTGGAATCAGGTTGAATGAAGCCTATGCCTCGTCTATCTGGAATCCGTCCATCGATGTGTGCTCGGACCTGGGGCGGATGCCATAGCACTTCATAAAACTTTGCTTCGGACTCCGTTTGATATAGTCGGCATCCGCACCTTTTGAAATATTCCCGCATCTCGGGTACATAGTATCTGGGATTGAGGACGGCTCTTATGCCTCTCTCATAGGGAAGGCACGCTACAGACAAATCGTCCGGGTGCACAACGGGGTTTGACCCATAAAACAGGATGCTCTTCTGTCCACTTTTCCTCCCGGGAACGTATAAAGTTTTCAGTTGGTCCACGGTAGAGACTGACAATGCATCGAGCTCTTTGCACATCCGTTCTGGCACCCTTGTGATGGCCAGGGACCCTTCTGTAATTTCAAAGGTCTCTCATAGTTTCGCTTGCTGTATGGGGGTCCAATCTGCACAGCTGTTGCACGGCAGGTCCTCTTCCTCCGACTCTTCAGTGTCGCTGCTAAAATGAGGGCGGAATTTGCTGCTAGATGGGCTTTCAGTATCGGATTCTTCCGTATCGCTACCGAAAATAGGGCGAGTTTTACGGAAGGATGGACTTCCAGCATTGGACTCATAGTGTCGCTACCGAAACGCGGGCGCACTTGGGCGTTTTTGCTTTTGAAAGTGACAGCCGGCTTAGATTTGCTTTTGAGTCTTGGGGCCGCTCTATCCTCAGTCAGTTGTGGCTTAGCATTTTGGTGGTCCATGAAGTACCGAGAATCTTCATATCGGACTTCATGCACACCGAATGGGTGGATGTCTCCGTCAATGCGTCTTTCTTCGCCATTTTTAGTATACTTCATGCATTGATGGAAAGTTGACGGAATGATGCCGTAATTGTGGAGCCACGGCCATCCCAAGAGAATTTTATAAAACGTGTCAACGTCGATCACGTATATCTTAGTTTCAGTTTGCAGATCCCAAATTTTGATTGGAAAAGCTATGGACCCCAGAACTTGCTGGCAGTTTTGATTGAAGCCTTGAATGAAAATCCTTTCCCTTGACAGGTGTCAGACGTCTATTGACAAACTCTTCGGAATCCGCAAGTTCATGATGTTCACTGAGGATCCCGGATCAATCAATATGCGATTAATCTGATCTCCATCGCTGTACCCGGTCACGTAAAGCTGCCGATTATGCTCAGCCGTTCCCAGTAGTAAGTCTTCATCCTTAAACGTGATTGCGGCGGCATGTAGAGCGTACTAGGCTTCTTTCATATTAATTTCTGCAAAGCGATCCTGATACCGCTCGGGGTTTTGTAGAGCGTGAATGAGAATATCTCTAAGCTCTTTAAATAGGACCAAAGTATCGTAGATGCTCAGGAGAGACGGGAGCCTTCGGAGATGAGCCAAGACATTGTAGTCCACTGAGGAAGGACTTGAGTTTTCATTAGCCGGCTCTCTGCCATCTTCCTCATTAGCTACATGTTTTTCCTTTCCTTTTAGGGCATTTCCCTGATTTGGCGGTAGAGCCCTGTCGCTTCTAAGCTGGATTTGGTTGGCCTTTGTGGTGAGCTCCTCGTCCTCTTCGGGAAAACAGAGCTCCTCCTCAGAGTCGCTGCCAAGATGGATGGCGTAGCAGGTCACTATAGGGATCTCTTCATTGGAGTCTTCTTCTAACTCGTCCAGAATTTCAGCCACTTCTACAGGGAGGAACTCCTTTAATTGAATCGGAGTTCTTTCCTGCTGTTCATAGTCTTCGAGGGAATCGATATATTTTTGAATGGTCGATTTCCCTGCAGACTCCTTTTCGCGTCGAGTTGCATTTTTCTTCTTCGTGAGCTTTTTGGATTTTGAGCCTGATTGGGCCGAATTGGCATCTGGAATGGTGGGCTTATTCTGCCCTTCCCATTCCGTCCTCGGCACTTTCTGAAGTAGCTTTAGCATCTTCTTCGTCTTAATAGATATGTGCTTACCCCATAGAGGCTGCGGTGAGTCGGTTTCATTTCTCAGGGCAGCGGGTTCGGCTGTCTGCTCCCAGAAGGCTTCATCTTCTGTCTGTATAAAGTTAGTGGTTGCAATTTGATTGTTCACCAACACATTTTTGGACAGCTCGATCTCTCCAGCCTTGTACTGCTTCTCGACCCAGTCCTTGAAGATATAGCAATCCTCGATCGCATGGCTCACTACTCGGTGGTACTAGCAATACAGGGGATTGTCGGTCATTTTTGCTTCTTGAGGTCTTTTCGACTCCGGCAATTGTAGACCGTTGTTCAAGGCATCTTTAAATATCTTGCGGACCTTGTCCCTTCTGAAAGAGTAAACCTTGTTCTTTTTCTTCTCCAGGGAAGGCCCATCTCCTCCCAGCAATAGCTTTCGAGACCGGTTGGTTTTGGAATCGCCTACCCTTCAGTTGTCTTCATTGTCGGACGCATTGAAGACATTGGTACTGCTGGAACTCCCGCTTCTACGGTTGTCGTCCTGCTTGCTTTTCTAAGTCTTGTCTCTCTGAGAGTTCAGGGTAGACTCTTGCTTTGAGCGTTCCGGCATTTGGACTTTCTTGGTCAGCTCTTGAAACGTCTTGAGGCCTACTGTACACAAGAATGGGACCATCCAATTGCTGAGGTTCCCAATAAGAAGGCTGACGGACTGGTCCTGCTCCAGCGGCAGTTCGCATATGACTGTGAGATTACGCCATCGGGCGATAAAGTTGGTGTTGCTTTCATTCTTCCCCGGCTTGGTCCTCACAAGGTCAGCAATGGAGATTTTATCACTGACACTCATGAACCTTTGCTGAAACAGAGACTCCATTTGGGCAAAGGTAATAACGGACCCGTCTGGTATACTCGCGTACCAGTCGAAAGCGACACCGGTTAGGCTATTGACAAACTGACGAAGGAGCGCATCATTGCCCCTGTATTTCGGCACGATGCTTTAAAGTGGGCGACGTGCTGATTTGCATTTCCTGTCCCATCAAATCTTCCGAACTTAGGAATGACGTAGCCGCTCGGGAACTCGATCAGATCGTACTGTGCGGGATATGGCCACCCACTACTGCCTATTTCTTTCAGAGCTTCAGCTTCGGTCACCAATGTTTTAACCTTGCCGGAGACCAAATCCATTATCTGGTCTTGTGTTAGCGGGATAGTGTTGTCTGGGGCCAAGGAGTCCCTAGAAGCGGAATGTGGCCGGCTTTCGTGCGGCTCGACCAATCTTGGACCAAAAGGGACAGGCCTCGGCCGCTTCGGATTGTCATCATCCAGCTCATGAGCAGCGACTTGTTCTTGATTGGGAGGTGCTCGAGCAATTTTAGCCGTAAGCTGTATCACAAGGTTCGTTAGGTCGTCAATTTTCGAATAGAACTTGGCCATCTCTTTATCTTTGCTCCTGAGCTGTTTTTGAAGCTCTTGAAGCAGCTCTTACTCCGCGGTCCTGGGGTGAAAATTCGGCTCTTCCTCGCTGTCCGAGCTTGACTCTACATGGACTGAGGGATCTTTCTGCCTATCATCCTCATCGAGGGGGTTTTCATCATCCAGCGGAGGCGGCTGTTCTTGGGAAGCGGCAACCACATTCAAGCCAAATTGGGCTTGGGATGTAGTGGCCCCATCCTTGCTTTTGCTGCGAAAGTTGTCGCTGGGGCGCCCGTCCGCCATATAGACCGTATGGATAATATATCCAGCCGTCTTTTTATTATCGGCGGCTGATTTCATGGATCGCTGTCTTGACCCTCCCTGTTTCGGTAACGGGCAGTCGATTGAAGGCGGCTGGCCTGGCCGGATCCTTGAATGGTGCTGACGCTTCCGTTTTGGTTTTGCCCCACTGTTTTCGCGCAGCACAGAGCACCTGATAGACTCTTGAAGAGACAGTGTCATACTTTTTCTGTTGGGGCTGGGACACGTCTCTTCGTAGCAACGTTCGGACCGCCGTCTTCTTGATTCTGGCGGTCATAGCATTTTTCTGAACCCACTTCAGAGGTTCGAAGAAATTGCTGATTTTTATGGCCGACTCAGCCGTCGTCACGGAGTAACCCTGCTCTTGGAACCTCACAAGATTCCACATGGCCGAAGTCCTAACCCTCTTATTGGCTCGATACCTGAGCCGCTTCTGCCTTAACTTTTCTGTTTTAAGCACTTGGCAGAATTCGGCTATTCGGGAAGACGCTGTAGACCGAGTGATAGAGGGGCCAGAGAAGATGCCCGATCGTGCATTTGTTGGAGTCGTCGCCTGAGCTCGTCCGCAACGTTTGATATTGCCCTTTGTACCGGAAGTCTTGCCCTCAGCTGGAGCGCCAGAGATCGTTCAAACACCGTCTTATGTTTCGGTTGTGGTGCCTTAGCGATCACAACATTCGGCCTCTTGCCCCTTAAGACCGGCTTGGCCACCTGTTTTGTCGGGATTTCTGCCAGATGAGCGCTTCCGGCAGGGTAGATGATGACGGAACCAAACTGGCGGGGCAGTTTCTCCCATTGTCGACTGAGGCTTGCGGGGAGAACCACACGAGTATTTATCTTGACCACGTACAGAATCGGGGTCGCATCAGAAGCTGGATCCATCTTAGGAGACATTGAAAGTTGATTGCCGCACGGAAAAAAAACATTATTTCAGTACAAATATCGGCATATATGTTAAATGAGTTCGCATGAACGCTTGACCCGAGATATGAGAGGAGAGAAAAGTCCCACCGGGCATGCCGGAATCTGTAGGGTATTTTTCGTCACCCCATTGAGATGGGAATGCGCGCGCGCTTGTCAGGCGCATTACAGATTCCCCCTGCCTAGGGTAGGCTGGGGTTTATTGATTATGGGGATCCAAATCTCCAGCAGCCGTGGACTAAACTGTCGTTAATTGCCCCTTGCCTTTGCGGGTCAAGGGGGCTAGCAGCCCCCTTGCGGGGTGCGGGGCAGCGCCCCGTTAGAAATTTTTTCTAACGGGAGACAGTGTTGTAGAGTATGTATGTGTGTGTATGTATATATGTATGTATGTGTGTGTGTGTGTGTGTGTGTGTGTGTGTGTGTAAGGGAAAGGGCATCCAAAGGATGCGTAGGAGAAAGCGCCAGCGCCTCACGTGCACGGCACGCGGGCACTTGGGCGCTCGGGTGCGGGCGCTATCGTCTTGGGCGCTTGCGCTTTGGGCGCCAGGGCACTAGTGCTTTGGGCGCTAGCGCCTCACGTGCCAGGCACGTGGGCGCTCGGGCGTCAGCGCTTTGGGCGCTCGCGCCTCACGTGCTAGGCGCGTGGGCGCTCGGGAGCCAGCGCTTTGAGCGCTCGGGTACCAGCGCTTTGAGTGCTCGGACACCAGCGCTTTGGGCTCTAGCGCCACACGTGCCAGGCACGCGGGCGCTCGAGCACTAGCGATTTGGACGCTAGCGCCACACATGCCAGGTACGTGGGCGCTAAAAGGGACTTGGTCCCTGCACTGGAGTTATACTCCCATAAAGAAAAACTTATTATTTTGTATATATGTATATATATATATATATATGAGGAGTTCAACTCTTAAGATATTTTGAAGCTGATGAAAGGGGCTTCTCCCCTTGAGCCCTGGATCTTCCCCAAAGTGGGGGCTTTGGAGATCGGTCTCGTTCTTCCTCCTTTGTTGGCCGGCTCTTGGATAACAAGAGGTGTGAGATTTTAAAAATCTCTCATTTTTAAGATCTAATGGAAGATCCAAGCTCCCCTTTGTGGGTTTTGTAGTGAAAAACTATTTAGTTTTGGAAAAGGAAGAGTAAAACTCTTGATTTTATTCAAAAGAAAGAAGAAGGTTTTAGAACCTTGAGGAAGGAGAAAGATCACAGATCTTGATTCTTTTTTTGGAGAGAGAAAAAGTTGTTGAGATATTTTCATTATCTTTACCTTTATAGGCTATACACTTTACACATAGACCCTTGGGCCTTACAAAAATGGCATTTGCCCATCTCATGCCTCATGTGCTATTTCTTTTTGCACATAAGCCATGGGCTTTACAAAAATTTGGGTTTATGCCCATTTTTCTTACATTTATTCAAAAAGTAAAAAAAGGAAATACACCAAAATTATTTATTACAAAATTTTTTATTTTGGCACGGCGGAAGGCCGGACGTTTCGTGTTCGAGCTCGACACGGGCATTGGCCCACTTGACCTGGGCTTGGGCCCACTTGGTTTGGGGTTGACTTTGATTTTGACTTGGTCAACCGGGATGTAAATTTTGACCCCAACAATGAGCTCACAATCTTTTTAATTGGTCTTAGTCCTAAACCTGACTATAAATCTCTCAACCAACATTGGTTCGAGGGTACATCTCTCCATACTCTGATACATGTCGTTGTAATTCTTCAACGTCTTCAGAGAGATGGAAGATCCCAATAACCAATAACTTTGGGCACATTTCCTAAACCGCCAAACCAAAACCCCATAGACTATGATGTCTTTAAACTATGGACTATGAGGTCCTTAAACTCATAGACTATGATGTCCTTAAACCCAATGGACCGTAACGTCCCTAAACTAAACTCTATAGACTATGATGTCTTTAAACTATGGACTATGAGGTCCTTAAACTCATGGACTATGATGTCCTTAAACCCAATGGACCACAATGTCCTTATAAACTAAAGAAAATCCTGTAGAGTAGATCTTAGTCTAAAATTAGACTAACGTATTCTCAACAAACGTTTGAGTTGATATTAATCTAAAACAAGATTAACGATCCTTAAATCAACCCAAACCCAAATCTAAGAAAAATACGGATTTGGACTAATCCACGCCCTACGGGCGACAACATAAATTAGTCTCCGTATATAATCCACGGGCAACCAAAAACAAAACAAACACACACGACACGAAGTGACCGTCTGGAGAAGAAGAAAGTGGTTACCGCTATGCGGTAGCGTAATTAACTGTAGGGGCTTGCGTCTGCAGGGAAGAGCGTCCCTACAATCAAAAACCCCTCATAACGAGGGGGAATCTGACGAAGTCTGCTACAATGGCTGCATCTGTCTAAACCTCCGATATACGGTGCCATAAATCAACTTGGCATCTTCAGAGAGGTGGACAGATAAAACCAAATAGCATCGCCCCCAAAATTCAGGCCAGACGTCCCAACGTCCTGGTCGCGTCTTTCGGCGGCGAACAGGGTCGTTCTTCACAGCAGACGCAAGCCCCTGCAGTTAATTACGTTACCGCATCGCGGTAACCACTTTCTCCTGCTCCAGAAGTTCACTTCGTATCGTGTGTGTTTGTTTTATTTTTGGTTGCCCATGGATTGTATACGGAGACTAATTTATGTTGTCGTCCGTAGGGCGTGGATTAATCCAAATCCGTATATTCTTAGATTTAGGTTTGGGTTGATTTAAGGATCGTTAATCTCGTTTGAGATTAAGATCAACTTAAATGTTTGTTGATGATACGTTAGTCTAATTTTAGATTAAGATCTACTCAACAAGATTTTGGGATCATTCAGACCCAACAAAGAGCATTTGGGCTCTATTTCTTTAGTTTTAGAACGATATGGTCCATCGTTAGTTTAAGGACGTTACGGTCCATAGCTAGTTTAAGGAAGTTGCGGTCCGTTGAGATGTGCTCATCGGTTTGGGAGTGCACCAAAGAGTTGTTGGTTGTCGGGACCCTCCACCTCTCTGAAGACATTGAAGAATTACAACGATATGTATCAGAGGTGTGGAGAGATGTAAACTTGAACCAAATTCCAGATTGAGGGGAGAGATCATGGTGGACCATCTAAGAATCGTTAGTCATTTTTGGGAGACTAAGATTAACTTAGAATATGTGTGATGGACATCATTCTGGTCATATAGGTTGGGAGGTCATGAGCATGGAGGCTCAGTCTATTTGGAGATCCATGTCGTTTTAATCTCAAGAAGACTTAGCCTATTGAGGGCTGAAGTTGGCTTCTTATAGTGTTAAACACTAATATATGCTCAGTGCTTACGTGCTCTCATGTGAGTCTTTAAAGCAGTGTTAAACACTGAAATTTGGGGCGCTCACATGTGGCACATGAGGTGCCTAAAAGTTGGCTCTGTACACTTGGGTCCAATCCCCGTCTGTATATAAGTGTTAAACACTTAATTCTTGTGACCATCACGTGTGGGCACGTGATGCGCCTCAGAGTTGGACACTACTTCTTTGGGTTTATTCCCTCTTTCTTTTCTAAGTGCTAAGCATTTAGCTCATATAATGCTCACGTGCGAACACGTGAGGTGCTGAAAAGTGAGTGTTGTCTTTGGATTTTTCCCCTTTTCTATTTAAGCAACTGTTTGGGGTCACGTGAGAACACGTGATTCGATCTCAGTCCTTCCTTTTTGTTGCTTAGAGGTGCTCACGTGAGCCTTTGTTATATAGCTGTAACACCTTAGAATGTGTTTTGTAGCTAATTATATTTTAATGTATGGTTTTTAATAAAAAGTTTACCAAATTGGGTTTTAAATATTTTATCATATTTAATGAGTATTTTGTTAGAATTTTCCTAGGCACACACACACTTGTGCATGTTAACTAGGGTGCTAATTGGGAGGTTAATCATGATTAGCAATCATGGTTAGCTAACCATTTTCCTTTGAGCTTGTTTTAAATTTTGTTTAGGAGTTTTGGGTTTAAATATGTGTATGGTTGTTTTTAAATAAAATGAATTTAAAAAGGATTTTAAATTGGTTTGAATGGTTGACCTTGTGGGGGAGAGAGAGAGATGGGCATGGGAGCATGGTGTGAACCATGCCCATTTAATGAAGAGAGAGAGTAAGAATAGGAGGGGTCTTTGATTATTCTCTCATTTCTCCCTTTGTTCTCTCGTTCTCTCACTCTCTCTCACACACACACACTCACCTGAGAGAAGACCAGCAGCAACAGCAACAGCAGTGACAACAACAACAGCAGCAGCATCAGGTAGCATCAGCTCCAGCAACAAGAAGAAGATGAAGTAGCAGCAACAGAGGTAGCAGCAGCACCCTCAGCATCAGCAGCAAGCAGCTCCAGCATCACCATCATCAGCAACAGCATCATCATCATCAGCAGCAAGAGCAGCAGTATCAGTAACAGCATCAGCATCAGCAGCACAAGCAACTTCAGCAGCAGCGACATGCACCAACATCACCAGCAGCTGTAGCAACTCAATTCTTCACCTTCACCTGCTTCATAGGGTTCCAAAAGGTATAATTCCTGAACCCAATTTCCAAGTTGCTTAGCTTGTGTGCTTATTAGTGTCGGTTTGTGTTAATTAGCTAGTTTAATGCTAATTAAGGTGTTTTGTGTGGACTTTTGGATAAGTGGTGTTTGTGTTAGTTAACCCTACTTATTTTAATGTTGTTAAGGTCACATTAACTGAGTTTAACCTGGATTACACTAAAATACCATAGGGTTTGTGTTTTGTGCTAAATTAGCGTTTTTAAGCGATATTATGGCATTTTGTGATCTGCTATTGACCCGGGACCTTCAGGAAAAAATTGAGAAAACTGGGGCATTCTCACTAGGTATAGATAACACCACCAGAACACGAGCCCAAAATGTTTCATCTTGGCCGCAGATTTAATGCATATGGCCACAAATTGTGGCCAGAAAGTGGGCATGGGTGTTGGGGTCTTGGCTAGGATTTTATTATGTGTAATCTAGTGATTTGGCATGTATAGTTTTGTAAGTTTTGACCTGTAGGGAAATCTGGGACTATATATCGTTTTGCATGTCCGTTGTATTTGCGCGATACGCACGATACGTGAGTGGGTTCTGTAATCCAGCGTATCGCGGCGTGTCGCGATGGTTTTAGACGCGTACACACGTTTCAGCGTATCGTGCACACGCGCGTTTAGTTCGCGACGCGAGTTTCTCGTTTGGGTTCGATATCGCGTTTTGCAAGATTTTTGGCTTATATGTGATTTCCATGTCTTATTTGCAGATTTGCAGGCGGAGACTACATGCACTGCTACAGGGGGGAGCAGATGGTAGGATTCACCTAGCGTGAAGCGTAGGTGAGTAGATTTAACATCTACAGGGGAATCGCCCGCATGGCGTTATGCGTCTGGGCTAGGATTCAAATACCTGTCACATATTCTACGTCATTGTTAGAATTGCGCTTTTACTGTATTTCCTTAGATATAGTTGTACTGTGACTAGTAGCCGTAGGGCACTGCACACATTATTGACGGTTCATGTTGCACGAGCACGGATTGTACGCTACACACACACCGTCAATAATTGCCATGTCACACACTAACTCTTATAGATTCTATTGCTTATCACACATGACATCTAGCTTATCGGTATACCTATAGTGTATCATACCTTTAGTGATAGGTACATATACACCTTGCGATACAGCTACAGATATACCTTGCACATATTTTAGTTATACTGGCGGGATATCCTACATATTTTACTTATACCCAGGGGGTATGCGACATCAGTTCTTATAGGTAGATACCTATACATTGCTACACCTGTATGTTACACACATATTCAGTTGCAGTTACATATTTACCTTTACTGATGTTACTTAGCTGTACCTTTTTGGTTTCGCATACATCTGGTTTCAGCTACATATTCTCATTTATATGCTCGCATTTCAGATATATCGTATATGTTTATTCCTGGATTGCGCATTATTATTTGGATTTTACATGATGTTTTCTGGATTTGGGAACCGCGGGAGTTCATGAAATTATGCATACATTGAAAAACCCGGTTTCCTTGATATGATATTTGCGCATCCACCATGGGTTTTATCGGTGCTGATTATTTATACCCTATGCAAGGAGGCGTAGAGGCCGCATGAGGGTACATGGTGGGGCCCGGAGGTATCCTGAGGCGAGAACGGATCGCTGGATTTGTTAGACGGTGAGCCTGACAAGGGAACCATACCGTCCAGTGATATTACCTTTTACTTGGCGGTTATCTTGGGAATACCGACCGGAGTCTTGTACGTATGCATACGTCGAAAGGCGAGGTCAGAGCTAGGCACTCGTGCTTTTGGGACAGCGTATGATACGTACATATCAGGATTTCTGTGTCGATGCTTGGCACATTGTTTTCATGATATTTCTTTTAAACACTTTTGTATATATAACAGGGGATTAGCCGTTGTTATATATACCCTTACACCAATATTAGTGGAATGGGACGCTAATATATGTGTATTGCCCCCATCATATTTATTTCTGCAAATATATATATACTTTTAGGATGTTAGAAACTTACTTGAGATTCGACTTGGGATATAGGTGATTAATTGACATTGGATATCGGATATGAAAGAGATTGTTGATTTGTACATTCGAGATATAGGAGAGCTACTCGATATTGTACATTGAGGTGATGTAAGACTTATGATGTGAGAGCCCAGTTTGGGGGCTGATTTGAGGATTTGGGATTTGAGCGTCTTGATGGATTGTGATCCTACCACGATATCAGGTTTTCATGGAAATGACATATTCCACCCCATACCTCACACTTATCTATTCTATGCACAGATTCATATATTAGTAGTACCTGTTAGTGTACCCTTATGATAGTTGCATATTTACATTCTCATATCCCTATTGCATGGTTATTGCATATTATTGTCATGTTACTATTGCTTCACATATTGATTGTACCTGCTAGTGTACTGTCCTTTATTCAGCATTTGCATGACATGTTATTACTGTAATCGCATATCTTAGATTCATGATGTACGTGCATTCCTGCGATTACCTGCATATGTTATCTACTATTCACGAGTTGGTAACTCACCCCCGTTGTGCCACAGGTGTTTCAGGTTGTTCCCCAGAGTAGTCGAGGCAGGCTATTCCGCTTTTCAGCTATCATCTTTTGCTACAGATACCGCATCAGCTCACAGTACTATTTTGCTTAGGTGGGTTTTAGTGGTTATCTGTATTTTGTTTTGTACACTCGTTGTATCTTGTACTCTCCATCTACTATTATGTTGTTGACTTAGAGACTTGGTGAGGACGATATTGTATATTATTGTGGATTTGTTATCTTTTATATACAGCTTTCTCTCTATTGTCTTTATTTTTTTCGCTACAGCGTCATATTTTTGTATTGCTTTCATCTTGGCTAGTTTTTACAAAAAGGGGGTGTTGCTAAAATTTTAAAGAAATAAAGTAGAACTTTTAAAAAATTTGGGTTGCGATTTCAAATGTTTCAAAAACTTATATTATCTTTTCCGTATTTTTATGGTTTAGATTTCTGGGTTTTGGCTTTCTTTTACTACGTTACGTCTTAGGGCGTTGCGTAGTACTAGGGCCGTCACGGGCCAATTTCGGGTCGTGACAAAGTTGGTATCAGAGCGCTAGGTTTTACCTTTCGGAGTGTAAGATGACCTTAGTATGATGGAGTAGGTAGCTTAAGCAGAGTAACGTAGTGTGTGTATGTCTGCCGCATACCCACGATGCGGTACTTCGCCTTAAGTAACCTAAGTACAATTGCTTGAAATTCCTTCCTTGATGATTCATATCCTTGAGATTCGATTCCTTATTCTCATCGAATCTTATATCTATTTATAGCCTTGCTGCCGATGACTATGGGGACTCAGAGTGATGCAGCGAGGGCCGAGGTCAGAGTTGGCTCGGGTGAGACGAGTACTGACCAGGATGGCACTCTAGTTGCACAGGTGCAGACGGATCAGCCTACGACATATACTATTGATAGACTTTTAGCAGAGATGCAGGACTTCCGCCAGACTATGAGTTCTTTGGTTGATGTCGTTCGGGAGCTACGACAGGAGGTTGTCACCCCTGTTACTCAGTTGTCACTTGCGATCAGCATGCAGCAGTCCGTCACCTACATAGCACCAGTGGTTGCAGCTCCAGTTGATGAGGCGCATATTCCGGAGGCTAAGAGAGTTCCAGGACAGTGAAGGACTCGTACCAGTGTACCAGCCCAGAGACAGAGGTTTGGTCGTCGGGACAGATTTCGTAGCCGTCGCGGGAGTAGCAGAGGCTTAAGACGAGGACAGTCGTTCAGCTCTCATCTCCAGGATGGTCAGCAGTCAGCGCGTGGATGCTTTCGATGCGGGAGCCTTCAGCACTTCGTCAAGGATTGTTCCTTAGCACCTCGTCATGATCGTTTTCAGAGAGACCGTGGTTGGGTAGATTAGTCGTAGTTGTGCTAACTTCTGTCAGCGAGTCTTTTGTTGCGCGACACGTATTTCAGTTATGTGCCAATCGGATAGGAGATAGAGATTCGTCCATCGTCTCGATCCTTCTAGAGATGTTGGGTTTGATGTTCTCCTGGGCATGGACTGGTTAACTATGTGCTAGACGTCTACGGACTACCGTGAGGAAACCGTCAGGTTTGTTTTTCCCCGGCAAGTCAATTCTTGTTGTGCAGGTGGATAGTTGTGCCGCCTCTCACAGCTTGAATTCAGCCTTTTTCGCTAGTCGGCTACTGAGGAGATGTCGTGGATTCTTAGCGTTCATTAGTGATACCGTAGCCGCAGAGGGTTTGTTGGACCAGTGTTCCTTTCGTGCGAGAGTTTTTCCGACGTTGTTCCGGACGAGCCGGCGAAGCTTGGGAGCTAAAGGATCAGCTGCAGAGTTGTGGTTTGGGGAGTTTTGTGCGTCTGAGTGTTTCGCTTTTGGAGCTCCTATTTCTGTTCGTCAAGGAGAAAGACGGCAGTATAAGGATGTGTATCGACGAATCGTTACTTGAACCGGCTTACGGTGTGGATAGGTATCCTTTACCTCACCGTGACGATTTCTTCGATCAGCTCCAGAGTGCGAGACATTTTCTAAGTTTGTCCGGGATCAAGTCATCATTATTGTGGATTCGGGATGATGGCATTCCGAGGACTGCCTTGTGCGTGCTACGGGCTTTGTGTGTGGGTGAGTCGTTGGATTCACTGATGCCCTGGCAGCATTTGTAAATGTAATGAACCAGATTTCTTCAGGCCGTTCCTCGACCAGTTTCTGTTGTGTTATTTAAGACATTCTGGTCTATTTAATGTATCTTGAGGAACAGGAGCAGCAATTGAGGATTTGTTATGCAGATACTGGAAGAGCACCAGCAGTTTGCTAAATTCTCGGAGTGTTTCTTCAGGCTTGTTTTGTGTTGACTCCTAGGCCTTGTAGTCACGGGAGGCGGTTTTGTATGGTCCCGAGGGAGATCGTGACCGTACAGCTTAGGTCCAGACATGTGTGCAGGACGGAGATCCGCAGATTGTTGGGCTTAGCAGGTTTTTACCGCCGTTTCATGTAGGATTGCTAGAGTAGTGCTGCACCGTCGACTGAATGGACCGGAAGGGAGGTTTCTTTTCTGTGGGCTGAGGCATGTGTACGGAGTTTTCGGCAGTTGGAGATTCGGTTAACAACTGCATCAGTTCTTTCTTTGCTTTTGGTTCGGGTGACCTTGTTGTTTAACTGTAATATTTCTTGAGTAGGCTCGAGTGTATACTGAGGTGACACTACAGAGTCATCGCTTTTGCTTCCCTACATTTGGAGGAAGTACGAGAAGGATATTCCACTCATGATCTGGAGATGGCCGCGGTGGTTTTGCGTTGGAGATTTGGGGACACTACTTGCTTGAGAGTCGTGTCAGATTTTCCACGGACCACTAGAGCTTAATGAACATCTTCCTGTAGCGGATTTTGATTGTTGTGATAGTCTTCTGCAGATTTACAGTTCTTGTGTGATCGTTGAGTACAGCTTAAGTTCGTCTCTACGGAGGGGATAGCTTGCTCATGTCCGCGCCCGACCACTTTCCTTAAATCGTTTTCGCGAGACACTGCCCGCCGATGCCCGTTCGTCAGAGATACTTGAGCATACTCGGCTGGGTAATGATTCGAAGACCTTGATTTGGGACAATAGTGTGCTAAGTTAGGGACGCATTTGTGTACCTAATATTATCAGGTAGAGACGTAAAATCCTAGAACATGCACATCTGTCAACTCTCTATATGCATTCAAGTTCCACCAACATTTAGCGTAACTTGTGAGATAGTTACGGGTGGACAGGGAGATAAAGAGAAGTTTCAGGTTTCGTTTCAAGGTGTCTGTCTTGTTGTGTGCTTGGGTCGAGCATCTGAGGCCGGCTGGAGAGTTGCAATCTTTTACCGTTCCGAAGTAGGAGTGGGAGCAGATCTCCATGAATTTCGTTATGGTTTCTACCCAAGTTTAGTTAGGGTGTGACTCCATACGGATTCTTGTCGTCCGGTAACACTCAGTTTGCTCAGTTGTTCTTTGTTAAGTTGTGTGTTTGTTTTGATTGTTGTCAGCAGTTGGGGGATCGTCACTCGCCATCGTTAGGGTTCTCCTTCGATAGCTGTTATCAGGAGACACTCCAATTGGCCACCTTTAGGCTTAGGGGTTAGGTCGTGTCGATCACCAGTCTTTTGTTTTTCTGACTCTGCGTAAGTAGGATTTTGGACCCCAGCTAGTCTAGAGCTTCGGAGATGGTCCAGTTGTGTTAGGTCAGGATGGGAATTGTCCATTGCGAACTGAGGTCTTATGCCGACTGCCTTGGTCATAGACTCGAGTTCGCAGGGACAGATCATGTATTCCTACGGACTTTCCGATAAATGACGTGTTGGATTTTGGGAAGCTTGTCCCAGGATTTTAGGTCCTTCTGAGATCCTATAAGCGAGTTAGTTTCGTTGCCTTTAAATTGGCACTTCCGTCCAGATTATTGGATTTTCACCCCGTATTCCTTGTGATGAAACTTTACAATTACCTTCTTGACCTTTCTCACATGATCTAGCATAGACCTTTTTTTCTTAAACGCGATCTTTCGTTCACCAGCAGCCAATTGTGTTAATGGCTCAGCAGGTAGAGGAACATCGGTCAAGGGTCTTGCTATCTGTGGAGGGTTTTCTTGGACGTAGCCGTATAGTGAGGTAATCACTTGGGAGGCTGCAAGCGAGATTTGAGATTACTAGTCTTCTCTTTGAAGGTACGAGTAGCAGTATATTTTTAAATTCGGGGACGAATTTCTTTTAAGGGGGGAGATTGTAACATCTTAGAATGTATTTTGTATCTAATTATATTTTAATGTATGGTTTTTAATAAAAAGTTTACCAAATTGGGTTTTAAATATTTTATCCTATTTAATGAGTATTTTGTTAGAATTTTCCTAGGCACACACACACTTGTGCATGTTAACTAGGGTGCTAATTGGGAGGTTAATCATGATTAGCAATCATGGTTAGCTAACCATTTTCCTTTGAGCTTGTTTTAAATATTGTTTAGGAGTTTTGGGTTTAAATATGTGTATAGTTGTTTTTAAATAAAATGAATTTAAAAAGGATTTTAAATTGGTTTGAATGGTTAACCTTGTGGGAGAGAGAGAGAGAGATGGGCATGGGAGCATGGTGTGAACCATGCCCATTTAATGAAGAGAGAGAGTGAGAATGGGAGGGGTCTTTGATTATTCTCTCATTTCTCCCTTTGTTCTCTCATTCTCTCACTCTCCCTCACACACACACACACACTCACCTGAGAGAAGACCAGCAGCAGCAGCAACAGCAGTGACAACAACAGCAGCAGCAGCATCTGGTAGCATCAGCTCCAGCAACAAGAAGAAGATGAAGTAGCAGCAACAGATGTAGCAGCAGCACCCTCAGCATCAGCAGCAAGCAGCTCCAGCATCACCATCATCAGCAACATCATCATCATCAGCAGCAGCAAGAGCAGCAGTAGCAGTAACAGCATCAGCATCAGCAGCACAAGCAACTTCAGCAGCAGCGACATGCACCAACATCACCAGCAGCTATAGCAACTCAATTCTTCACCTTCACCTGCTTCATAGGGTTGCAAAGGGTATAATTCTTGAACCCAATTTCCTAGTTGCTTAGCTTGTGTGCTTATTAGTGTCGGTTTATGTTAATTAGCTAGTTTAGTGCTAATTAAGGTGTTTTGTGTGGACTTTTGAATAAGTGGTGTTTGTGTTAGTTAACCCTACTTATTTTAATGTTGTTAAGGTCACATTAACTGAGTTTAACCCTGGATTACACTAAAATACAATAGGGTTTGTGTTTTGTGCTAAATTAGCGTTTTTAAGCGATATTATGGCATTTTGTGATCTGCTATTGACCCGGGACCTTCAGGACAAAATTGAGAAAACTGGGGCATGCTCACTAGGTATAGATAACACCACCAGAACACGAGCCCAAAATGTTTCATCTTGGCCGCAGATTTAATGCATATGGCCGCAAATTGCGGCCAGAAAGTGGGCATGGGTGTTGGGGTCTTGGCTAGGGTTTTATTATGTGTAGTCTAGTAATTTGGCATGTATAGTTTTGTAAGTTTTGACCTGTAGGGAAATCTGGGACTATATATCGTTTTGCATGTCCGTTGTGTTTGCGCGATACGCGTGATACGTGAGTGGGTTCTGTGATCCAGCGTATCGCGGCGTGTCACGATGGTTTTAGATGCGTACACACACGTTTCAGCGTATCGTGCACACGCACGTTTAGTTCGCAACGCGAGTTTCTCGTTTGGGTTCGATATCGCGTTTTGCGAGATTTTTGGCTTATATGTGATTTCCATGTCTTATTTGCATATTTGCAGGCGGGGACTACAGGCACTGCTACAGGGGGAGCAGATGGTAGGATTCACCTAGCGTGAAGCGTAGGTGAGTAGATTTAACATCTACAGGGGAATCGCCCGCATGGCGTTATGCGTCTGGGCTAGGATTCAAATACCTGTCGCATATTCTACGTCATTGTTAGAATTGCGCCTTTACTGTATTTCCTTAGATATAGTTATACTGTGACTAATAGCTGTAGGGCACTGCACACATTATTGACGGTTCATGTTGCACGAGCACGGATTGTACGCTACACACACACCGTCAATAATTGCCATGTCACACACTAACCCTGATAGATTCTATTTATTATCACACATGACATCTAGCTTATCGGTATACCTATAGTGTATCATACCTTTAGTGACAGGTACATATACATCTTGCGATACAGCTACAGGTATATCTTGCACATATTTTAGTTATACTGGGGAGATATCCTACATATTTTACTTATACCCAGGGGGTATACGACATCAGTTCTTATAGGTAGATACCTATACATTGCTACACCTGTATGTTACACACATATTCAGTTGCAGTTACATATTTACCTTTACTGATGTTACTTAGCTGTACCTTTTTGGTTTCACATACATCTGGTTTCAGCTACATATTCTCATTTATATGCTCGCATTTCAGATATATCGTATATGTTTATTCATGGATTGTGCATTATTATTTGGATTTTACATGATGTTTTCTGGATATGGGAACCGCGGGAGTTCATGAAATTATGCATACATTGAAAAACCCGGTTTCTTTGATATGATATTTGCGCATCCACCATGGGTTTTATCGGTGCTGATTATTTATACCCCATGCGAGGAGGCGTAGAGGCCGCATGAGGGTACATGGTGGGGCCCGGAGGTATCCCGGGACGAGAACGGATTGCTGGATTTGTTAGACGGTGAGCCTGTCAGGGGAACCATACCGTCCAGTGATATTACCTTTTACTCGGCGGTTATCTTGGGGATACCGACCGGAGTCTTGTACGTATGCATACGTCGAAAGGCGAGGTCAGAGCTAGGCACTCGTGCTTTCGGGACAGCGTATGATACGTACCTATCAGGATTTCTGTGTCGATGCTTGGCACATTGTTTTCATGATATTTCTTTTAAACACTTTTGTATATATAACAGGGGATTAGCCGTTATTATATATACCCTTACACTAATATTAGTGGAATGGGACGCTAATATATGTGTATTGCCCCCATCATATTTATTTCTGCAAATATATATATACCTTTAGGATGTTAGAAATTTACTTGAGATTCGACTTGGGATATAGGTGATTCATTGACATTGGATATTGGATATGAAAGAGATTGTTGATTTGTACATTCGAGATATAGGAGAGCTACTCGATATTGTACATTGAGGTGATGTGAGACTTATGATGTGAGAGCCCGGTTTGGGGGCTGATTTGAGGATTTGGGATTTGAGCGTCTTGATGGATTGTGATCCTACCACGATGTCAGCTTTCTATGGAAATGACATATTCCATCCCATACCTCACACTTATCTATTCTATGCACAGATTCATATATTGGTGGTACCTGTTAGTGTACCCTTATGATAGTTGCATATTTACATTCTCATATCCCTATTGCATGGTTATTGCATATTATTGTCATGTTATTATTGCTTCATATATTGATTGTACCTGCTAGTGTACTATCCTTTATTCAGCATTTGCATGACATGTTATTACTGTAATCGCATATCTTAGATTCATGCTGTACGTGCATTTCTGCAATTACCTGCATATGTTATCTACTATTCACGAGTTGGCAACTCACCCCCGTTGTGCCACAGGTGTTTCAGGTTGTTCCCTAGAGTAGTCAAGGCAGGCTATTCCGCTTTTCAGCTATCATCTTTTGCTACAGATACCGCATCAGCTCACAGTACTATTTTGCTTAGGTGGGTTTTGGTGGTTATCTGTATTTTGTTTTGTACACTCGTTGTATCTTGTACTCTCCATCTACTATTATGTTGTTGACTTAGAGACTTGGTGAGGACGATATTGTATATTATTGTGCATTTGTTGTCTTTTATATACAGCTTTCTCTCTATTGTCTTTATTTTTTTTTCGCTACAGCGTCATATTTTTGTATTGCATTCATCTTGGCTAGTTTTTACAAAAAGGGGGTGTTGCTAAAATTTTAAAGAAATAAAGTAGAACTTTTAAAGAATTTGTGTTGCGATTTCAAATGTTTCAAAAACTTATATTATCTTTTCCGTATTTTTATGGTTTAGATTTCTGGGTTTTGGCTTTCTTTTACTACGTTACGTCTTAGGGCGTTGCGTAGTAGTAGGGCCGTCACGGGCCAATTTCGGGTCGTGACAATAGCATAGGACGCTAATGAATCACCAGTCTGTTCTTTTATATGTATGGAGATTTTGATCTGAGTTTTGAGAATTTCAGGTCCTTTTCTTTATAAGAATTAAATTATTTTGCAGGGTTAAACCCTAGTTTTATCAGAGTAATTAAATTCCTATATACTTTTAGAAGAATTAAATTCTTTGAACTTAGTTCTTTCCCTTAACTTTAGAATCTGCATAACAGAATCTCCCCGATGAGAATTAAATTCTCAAGTTGTGGGGAGATCTGCTTCTGCAGATCTCAACTTGAGGAAAAACTAAGTTCTTTTTTTTGAAGGGTTAAACACTTAAGGAAGAGATAAGATAATTTCTGTGTCTTTCTTCTTAGCTAGGGTTTCTTTTTTCTAAAAGAGAGATCTTCTTCTTTAGACAATTGAATTCTCTTCTCGTTTATTTGTTCTCTCTCTTCTCTTTTCTTTTTTAAGTTTGAAGCTTTTAGGGGGGTTTCTCTGTTCTCTCCTCCTCTCCTCGCTCCAATTTATACGAGAAGAACATGAATTAATTTGTTAAGAGAATCTCTCATTGAGAGATCATGATTGATTTCATGGTCTTTTAGATCAATCGGTGAATTTTATTCACCATTGGATTTTTTAATCCAAAGGCTCTCTGTTTAACAGAGAAGATTTCTCATTTTTTTTAACCAAATTAGGAAATAGTTTCCTAAGATAGAATTTTATTCTATCAGACGATCACCGTTGGATCTTTGATCCAAAGATCTTTCGCTTAACAACAGAGGAGATGTTTGTGTTTTAATGAAGATCAGGGATATATTTCCCATATATATAGAATTTAATTCTATCAGATAGTTTAGAAAGATTTAAGGAAATATTTTCCAAATAAGATTTTGATCCTTTTATTTCGAGTTTAATTCTATCAGCTTGGAAGGTGTTTAGGAACAATTACGTGTAGCACGTGATCCCCACGGAGTTAAACTTGTTTGCTTATATGCAACAGCCTAAAAAGAGTATCACCTGTTAACACGTGAGCTTCTCTGGCCTGCTATTTGTTTTAATATAGAGCCTATATACTTTGTATATAGATGCTCACGTGCTTACACGTGAGGCTCCATTTCAGTCTGTCAATTGTTTTAATTGCAGTGCCTATATGCGTTGCATATAGACACTCACGTGTTAAACACGTGGGCTATTTTAGCCTAGAAATTGTTTTAATTGTTGTGCCTATATGCGTTGCATATAAGCACTCACATGTTAAACACGTAGGGCTGTTTCAGTGAGGAACTTTCCCTCATCCCTTTTTTATAAGGGAACAGGGTGATGACGGGGTCCAGTGGCGAATGCGGATGGAACATACGTACATTATATTTTCGTTTCTTTATCTGGCGTGATATGTATAATTGATGGGACTGCGTTGATTCTGATCAATGCAAGGATAAAACAAACCTACATGATATTGTTGGAACCAAGTTTTTGAAAAACAGACATTACAGACGTTTTCTTTTGCTTTGCACAGTGGTATTCGATTGGGAATATTCTATACCTCATTCGACGAGAAAAGGGTCGAGATCCCTTCACCGAGAGTGGCTTCTTTAGTAAAAGTTTGCGTCAGGGTAATAACTTCACTATAGTCGATTCTTTTTCTTTGTATCGTGGTATTCAGTTTTGAATATCCTATACCTCATTCGATGAGGAAAGAGCCGAGATCTCTTCACCGGGAGTGGCCTCTTTAGCAAAAGCTTTTGCCACTATATATTTATAAAACCACTCGGTTACTTCAACGAGATAAAGTTCATTACGTTAAAGGTTTTTCGCCAAAAAACAGTCGTAGCCCTCTATCATTTCTTACAAGTGTTGCTTAGTATTCGTACTGCGTTTGTTGACTGTGTCAAGGCGTGATCCTTTTCGGGGCAAGCCTGGCGCATAGGCCCCACCGCTTGAGGGTGCAACGAGCCCCCGGCGATTGAGGGCGCACCTCGCCAAGTAAGAAAGGGTGGGCCATTGATAAAGAATATATTCCAAACCAAAATGCTAGCAGATGCGGGCCTCCGCTTTTCTTTTCATTAATGAAACCTGCCAGTTATTATGGTGTGGTAGCTAAGTAGTTCTTGTTTGTGGCATATATATGCGATTGGTTAGGACAGTCGTGCGGCTTTGTTGACTTTATCAAGGGCTTGTACGCGTGGGTTTAATGCAATCCAGGATAATGACGGGTTGAACTTGACTAGGACTTTTTGATTTGTTGACTGTGTCAAGGTCACTTGGGTCCTAGGGGTAAAAATCACATCGGGAGTTTCAAACATACAGGAAATTTGCCAGGCATGCGCATACCTTCTGGAGTATGGTGACTTGAGTGCCTTCCATCATGTTATCATACGATGACAGTTGGATCCCGATTCTCACTGATGAGTAGTGTTTCTCCTTGAGTGATTTTAGATGATCCCGATTAATTCTCCTTTGAGTTTGGAGGAGAATTCGAGGATACAGTGGGAGACATCCTGATTAGATAAAGTGATTAACCATTCTGATCTAGGTTAGAGTGCACGCTGAGTGTTTCTTTTCTCTCTCTCTCTCTCTTTGGCAGCGAACATGGCCCGACCCTAGACTAAAACTCATGAACCAAGTTAACCAAACCTTCTTAAAACACATTGGCTTTTGGATCGTCATAGTCGCATATATCATTGCCGCTCCTACTTTTCCCCTTTACATTTCTCCGGAATATTCTGTATCACTGCGAAAATCCACATTTATTGGATAAGCCATCGTATAGTTACATATGAACTCGAAGAAACTTGTTTCGGATCGAGGACGGTTTCCGGTTCTGAAGAAATAGAATAGGACTATTCAGTTGTCTTTTTCCTTTAACTTCTCTCAGGTTGTGAGGGCTCCTGGTATTTAGGAAAGTGCACCTATTGCGCTTTTTGGATAGTCTTCTTCCAAACCTTAGACTGGTGCCAAAGGGTAGGGAAGGAAGAAAACCAATTAGCCTGAGTGTGGTGTACAAAAGGTAATAAGTAAAGACATATAAAGGGATTAGAAAGAAGGCAAAGGAAATCGCAACTGCTATCATTCACGACGAAGCCGCGTATATCAACGTCACTCCTACTTCACCTTTGCATTTCTCCGGACTACTCCGTATCACTACGAAGATCCATATTGCTTGGATATGACCATCATATAGATACATACGAACTCGAAAGAAGTTGTTCCAGTTCGAGAATGGTTTCCGGTTCAGAAGAAATCGAATAGGATTATTCAGGTTATCTTTTATCTTTACCTTCTCTCAGGTTGCGAGAGCTCCTAAGATTAGGAGAGTACACCTATTATGCTTATTAGATTGTCTTCTTCCAAACTTTAGGCTGTTGCCGAAAGGTAGGGAAGGAAGAAAACCATTTAGCCTAAGGGTGGTGTACAGAAGGTAATAAGTAAAGACAAATAAAGGGATTGGAGAAATGGCAAGGAAATATACGGTTACAGTCATAAATCAGGATAGTGGAAGAGGCATTACTAAAAATACCTGGATACCCCTCCGAAACATTTTCATGTTTCAGTTTAACTATGCAGTGTTAATTGAAAAACTGTTTTCCCAATTAGATCCATACTCCAGAGTATATATTTACCAGTTTTGGTTCTCACATCTGTATGACGTTACAGATGATGAGTAGGAGTAAGATATTGGGATTGATTTCCCATTTTGATTCAGACTCCAGGATATGTATTTACCAGATTTGATTCTCATATCAGTATAGCGTTACAAATGATGGGTGGGAGTGGAATATTGGGAATTAGGTGATTGTATTATCATTATATCGGAATTCTTTGTAATTGGTGATATTTGAGAAAATCACCTGGGTTTTGCCCGACGGCAAATATTTGGTTTTGAATATCCCTTGTTATGAGCTAATTTCAAACTGATATATCTGTACGTTTATTTTATAAAGTGAGATATAACTTTTTGAAATTATGTCTATGACATTTACCTATATCAGTTGGTAATTAGGTAAGGTGCATTCAACAGCGGTGTAATTCTTCTTAACCATAGCACAGTTTTCAACTTACGACATACAGGGTTTGAGTTATTCAACTCATAGGACTTATACAAAGTATTGTATGTTGTCCAGTGTCCATTAGGACAAAGGGGTTGGTACTCGTACTATATTCTGTTTACTTTTGACTTCTTTAGTTTTGGACAAGTATTTCGTTGAAATATAAGGTCCAAATTTTGAGAAGTTATAGGTATAAGAATAAAGTAGAGAACCATATGTTGCAAAGTATCAGGATTCTTCAAGGTGATCAAAGATGTATATACTTGTGTTAGGTATTCCGTTGATAGTAATGGTTTTGAGAACTTGTTTCTCTTTCAGGTTACTCATAGGTGGATGCATTCATTGATGAGTAATGTTGATTGGCCTCCTTCCACTTGGTTGATATGCACTGAGACAGCTGCATATATTTTGAATCTAGTTCCAATTAAATTAGTGCCTATGTTTCTATATGGATATAGAATGGATCATATCTTAACGATTTAAGCTATATGGAGTTTTCCGACTTATGCTTAAAACCAGAAGCTGGATAAACTCAAGGCACATTTCAGTAATGGCAGTTTGTGGGTTATCCCGGGCTTTGACGAGGGTTAACTTTCTACTATCAGGAAGATCAATAGTTATATTGTGCTTGACTCGCCACCAGTTTTAGCAAAATGGATTCTTTTTAGAAAATATTAGTGGGAGTATGGTAGAACTGGATGTTATTCCAGAACCACAAACGATTATTGAAAATTTAATAGAACCTAGAGATTCAATTGGATTCGATATTCCATCTCCGCAGATTTGGTTGGTAACCTCAGGCACCAGAGAGGTACTTCGGTCTTCTCAGAGACGGTGACAGTGAGGTTCTTATTTACCCAGAATTACCATTGCTGCTGTTCTAGACTATGAAACCCAGCAGGAGGATGAGTATAACATCGTTCTAAACTAGCTTTAGAAGTGCGCGTGTATATGACTCTGCCAGAGAGTTGTTATAGTCAGTGGGAGCAGCGGAAGCATAGTGGGTAAGTAGCTTATGTCTATTTATAGACTAAAGCAAGTATAGTGGAGATAAATCATCTATTTTCGATGTAACAGTCATAGAGTTTGACTTCATCAGAATAACAGATGGATCTGGTAAGAGGGTAATAAAGAGTGATGTCCAGGTATTTGGATGGCATGCACTTGATATGAAGTGATATTCATATACTACGATCGGTTACATACTGTGATTGTCACAAGGTATTTCTCTACACAGGATATGGATATAATATCAAGGATTCTGGTTACTAGATCTATGGTTTTAGATCTAGATTTGGGAAGTGTCTCAATATGGGTACTTTGACATTATTCTAAAGGTGTTTTAGAATGGACGACTCCTAATATGGTAGTGTACCTGTAGGTGATGGAGTCATCCTCTTTAAAGGATGTCTTACAGGCTAAAGAGGAGAGGGATTTACATGATTGACATATCACTTACTTAGGCAATTGAGTCAATCATGAGATGTCAAGTACCACACCAGATATTGATTTTGCACTAGTTGTAATAAGTCTATATATTAATCCAATCCTGGAGAAACGGAGGGAAGTAGTTTTGGACATAAATGGTTGTTCTCGGGAAATAGTAACGGCACCCTCTTTCGGGAGACGGTTATCATTTCAGGCTTCCAAGGTGACCTGGATGACAGAGTGACTGTAAGAGTTATAGTTTTCCCTCTTTTTAAGGGACTGTATCTTGGACAGGTGGTCCAAGCGTATACTAAGAAAGGTATGGCGCAAGATACTGATTAAATTCATTGGATGATACAGTCTAAGAAGTTTGTTGGATTTGGAGTTCATTTATGAACTGGGCCCCATCAGATATCCAAACAAATTCTAAGAAAGGTATTGCTCATTTCGAGAGATAGTCATTCTCCGCGAAGTTGAGATATAAAGAGATATAGAAAGAAACATTGGAGTGGATCCACTCACTGAGGCTATTTCTCGAACACAATAGTTTCGTGAACGAGCTTTGCGAAACTGATTAGTAGAGAAGTTGGGTGTTCGATATCACATGGCCTGTGAGTATGCGACATTGCAATAATTAGCCTTATGTGCAAATGGAACATTGTTGGCTATAGTACCCTCAAGGCAATTATTGTAATTGCAGACACGTGATTATGAAGATTGAGGGTGGACCTATACGGATAGAACAGTCTTACTCGAGATGATAATATGCTATCTGGTTTGTCTTTATCATCACGTACATACTTTAGGTCGTATTACAGATCACTATTATATGTTGATAGAGCCCACAGGATTCTTGCTTGACTACCAGCATTATGATGGTGATCATATACATGAGAGTTGGGCGGTCTATAAGCACATCCTTAAATGTTCCTAGTCATGCGAGTATCGAGATTGGGCATTGATACTCCAGAGTAGACTAGTGTATATTGATCGAGACCCCGACGAGAGACGCTGGCCAGGTCTCACAAGCCATTGGTGTTAGTTTGTTCACCTAAGATAGTATACAGGTGCTCATTGGGTTATGAGTACACTGGACAGACTCGCTGGGAACCTGCTAGATGGTATTATACCTATTGTCAGATTGCAGTTCTCAGGTAACATGTGTACAGGTTAGTCTGTCGACCTGAGATCGTCATTTGTCTCGTGTGAGTTCCCACTGTGTTTTTATTACTACCCTACCACGGCTCAAAGGAGTCGTGCAAACAGGTTTTAGTTGGGTACAGTCCCGAGCCACATGGAGGCAATGAGCGGATTGTCAGGGATTCGTCTCTCCCAGTATTAGGGGTTGATGTTGCGTTGTGCACGGGTGGCCATCACCAGAAATCCTTGGCCAAGCTAGTCGAGAATTACTGATCTAGGATCAGTAGTTTCTCATATGGTGATGGGCTTCATACCGACATAAGATGTCACGTTATTAGGGGTCTGACTTTATCCATCCCCTAGACACGATATGCGATACTCATAGATGAACGGACCAGACTGTACGGATATTGTCACTGTCGGGCTCAGTAGGGGTTCAGGATGAGTTTGCTCGTCGGCCTTCTTTTCCTCAATATCTGGGTAGCCGTTACGTACAGCTAGTGCCGCTGACGTGCTTGTGGTTAAACCTACTGCCAGCGTATTGACGAGTCTTTAGAGTCCCACATGGAGAGTTTCCCTGCTTCGGGCGAAACGATGTAAAGGCCGTATGGTTTTATGGCAGGGTTCGATCATATACGTGCACTTGTGCACGTATCATGATTCGAACGGATAATACTAGTGGTTTTGGTTTAAGCCGAATTCTAGTATTGTATTGTTCTCTTTGTATTCGTATTTTGTCGGAATATGGATACGGGTATGTATATACAGATGATAAGTATTCTTGTAATTTTATTACAAGATGCTTCTAGAAAATGCCACCTCTTTTAGTTTTAACCATTTATTTTAAATGGTTAATGAGGTGGAGGATGAGATGTATTTGGCATTAATTGATGGCATGGCTCTCTTGGTGACTCATAGGGTGACTCATGGACATTATTCTACCATGCTTGATATTTGTAAGTGTTGTGAGGATTTTCTTTAGTTGATGCCTCATTCTCTCATGCTCACAACACTTAGCCATTTCTTTTGTTGAGTTGCTTCACACTCTCATCCTCTTGCTTCTTCTTCTACCTCCACCCTAAAAGTCTCATGTGTTGAGAAACTTATGGTGTTTAGAGACAAACTAATCCTTCATTAGACTCTACATCTTCTAGGCTATCTAATTTAGCGAACTAGGTACTCTAGTTACCTTGGCTATGAGGTTGGAGCTCGATTCATAGACTCTCAGGTGGTTCATCTTCGATGGAGGGAGACCGGACATCAAGCTTGATTAAGGAGCCTCTATGAACATGGGATAAAGGTTAAAGACCGAAGGACACGGATCATTCGGTATAACTTCCTAACTCCTAGTTTATAGATTGCTAGTTTAGGGTTAATGGTAGATCCGTAGAAGCGGGCTGTGTTAGCGCCAATTTATAAAATTTTTGTTCCGCAATCGGCCACGGTTTGATGGCCAGGGCGCTGGCATAACCCAACACGATCTAGAAACAATCATTATTCTTCCGCATACAATCAGGGATGGAGGAGTCATCCTAATTTTGCTTGGAACCAAAACCAAACTCAAACTCAAACTCAAACTCCGTTCCCAAGCCAAAATAACTAGCAAAGACCTCCTCCACAGCAACAGCAACCACCACAGCCGAACAAGCACCCCTTTCAACCACAACCTTTTCAAAACCCGGCCAACAACTTTGATCCTTATAATAATATTTCAACGGCAGGTACGGATAAAACCTCTGCGCTCGAACGTAACATAGAAACGTTTATTAAACAATCTACACAAACGGCGGCTAATTTAACTTCTTCTATCCAAACGTTAGTGCAGCACACCGCTTCCCACGGTGAAAGTATAAAATCGATAGAAGCACAACTTGCACAGTTAAATGCCGCGATGAGCAAGAGAAAGAAAGGGAAACTTCCATCTTAACCCCTACCGAGTCCTGGCCACTCACAAAGTCATAATGTGTGTGCCGTAACCACGTTGAGATCTGAAAGAGTGCTAAATAACTAAGTGGGTGAACATGTTGATATAGATGATATTAATGAAACCCCGGCTACTTCCACTTCTAACCCTAATTTGTCTAGTCCACCACCTTCTTCCGAGCCTATTCTTCGTTTTCCATTAGGCTCGAACCCTCAACCCACTTTCTCGAGTCAACCTAAAACGATCCCAACTCCAATTTTGGGATCGAGTCCATCCCCACAAACTTCTCCACAAATGATAGACCAAACCCTTATTGATAAAACTCCTTATCCAAATTGGTTAAGGGCCAACAAACCAAGTCCCCAAATGGAGAAGATTGTGGAAATTTTTGAAATAAGTTAACATAAATATTCCTCTCCTAGATGCTATCCAACAAGTTCCGTCCTACACAAAAATTTTAAAGGACTTGTGCACTATGAAGAGAAAAATTCAAGTACCTAAAAAAGTTTTTCTAGCAAGTATGTGAGCACTGCTTTTACCCAACAACTACCCAAGAAACGAAAGGACCCCGGGAGTCCTACAATATCTATTTCTATTGGGGGTAAAATATCAATCGTGCTATACTCGATTTAGGTGCTAGTGTTAACTTGCTTTCGTATTCTATTTATGAGCAATTGGGGATCAGAGAGTTAAAACCGGCACACTGCACTCTTCAGATGGTCGATCGATCTATCACCCAACCTAGAGGTGAGCTAGAGGACGTGTTAATCAAAGTCGGGGAATTTATATTACATGTGGACTTCATAGTTATTGATACACAGCCTGTAGCAAACCCACAAAACCAAATTCCGGTGATTCTAGGTTAGCCTTTTCTCATGACTTCCAACGCAATAATCAATTGTCGTAACGGTTCTATGAACCTATCTTTCGGGAAGATGTCAATTGAGCTTAATATTTACAAGTTGGGAAGTGAACCCTCCGAACCCTATGCCCATGTATGTTCTGTCGAAACGATAGATTCCGACAGTGGCGAATTTGAAAAGCTTCACGATACTAATCTAGACTCCTCTAGTGCGTTGTTGTTTGATCATGCTATTTATTATACACTTGAGGACCCTTCTACCGACAAGTCTACACCCAAGTTCGAATCCTTGGACTTGTCGAATGAGTTAGTCGAGCTGTTTGGATCAGCATCTAACGCTAATTATGAACCTTTTATAGAGTCCGACGATCATACCTTTCTTTCCGATGAGATTATCATTCGGAATATCGATGAAAACTTTGAAGACATTTTTGCCGAAGAACTCGCATTCTTAGAACACATGGGAGTTGTGATGAATCAACCCCAACACAAAGAAGTTGAACCGCCATCCCTTCTTCTTATCAATAACGAGAATGCGAGTAATCCATCATCATTGTTTCATCTCTACAAACCGATATGTAAACCCATTATTCCACCTCTTATCTCCTTTCCACTTCTTCACGTCGATAGGTGACATGTTTTTCTACCAACCTTGGTGCTATATTGATAAAATTTTCGAATGGTTGGTGTTGACTTTTGGTCTTTGTAAAACTTTTTTTTGACCAATAATTTTAAAACCCCCCTCTTTATAATTTTAAATACTTAATACTGTTTTACTCAAGTTTGGGAGGGAGAAAAATATATTGTGGTTCTTGTACGAAAAGAAAATTTTTACAAAACTATGAGCCAAAAATAAGTTTGCGGAAGAATTTCACTGTCATTATTTCTTATCCCCTTTAATAACTTTCCCTCCCAAGCCTAGAGGTTTTTTGAGCTTAAAAGATGATATTAGTGAGTACACTGCTGCAAATAAGTTTGGGAGAGGTTTGTGTTTATCCACGCATCATTATACTATGTATTATACTAAATATAAGCATAATTTTTTTTTAAAGTTAGTAAAAAATTATATATGAAAGATAGGAAGAGTTTGAGAAAAGTAAGAAAGTTAGATATTTTCTTAAACGAACTAGTAATAAGTAGTTATGAGCTGTTGTCCCAAGAGTTAGTAAGATGAAGGAAATTATTAATCTGAGAATAAAAATAAGTCTGAAAAATAGTCCATATTCTGGAGTCCAAACATTTGAACGTTGATACCCTACTATATGCACTTACACACATCTTGAAACTTGGAATAGTGGAGAATACCTTAAAATGCTCTTGTCTAAAAGTCTTAGTATGAAGAAAATAAAAAAAATACAAATGGTGATAAAAAAATGAACACTGGTTTTGTAATTATTTAAGACGGCATAAAAAAAATATAGCGAGGGTGCTTTATCACCTAGTGTCTTCGACCGACTGGTTTGGGAGCCACTGCCAAACCTTAGATGTTGCAAGACGAAGATAATTACGCCTAAATAAGCGAGCACATTTGGTAATCGGTTGGTTAGTATCTCAAAAAGTATTAACAGTCGCATGAAGGATGTGTGAGCAATTCTATCTGAAAAATTCACCGACAAAAAGTACTAAGGAAGATGGACAAGAGTATGATAGCTTGCATTGAATTCTCTAAGTGTAGAGATATCTTTTACACACACGTAGGGGTATATGATCGATGTTTGGATAAAAAAAATAGGGAGGAAGAATAAAGGCGATGTTTTATTGAGGGATGATGTGATTTCTAACATCTTTTCGTGACCATTAAGATGGGGCTCATGGCAACTGAAAATCTAGTGTAGTTGGAAACTCTTATTTTCAAGTTCCTTCTTTTATATAATTCTTATCTTTATATGTAACTTTCATTTTCTTTTTCTTATTATGGGATTTTGTGGGTGTAATCCGCTGAAAACCCTCAGGAGACAACATTCCTCCTACTAGGGACACCTAGAAGTTTAACGGCTTGTTGCATATGCTCAGTGCAATCGTGTTGTGTCACGCCCCGCTTCCCAGTATACGGGCAGAGGACGTGACGAGCCCGCTACGTATTTACTCTGAAGTAAATACGCTAAGCATATCTAAGCAATATAAAAGAAATATACACAAGAGACAAATGTAATGAAACATCAACTTTATTTATTAACATTTTTTTGTACAATGCATAGAAAAGTAAATACATCTGAATGAAAGCAATGCCTAAACAATGGTATAACAGAAAAGGAAATACTGAAGTGAAATGTGTACAAGTGTAACTACAGCTCAGGATTTTCAATAAACTGGTCAAAGTCTTCAGTGCTGGGCTCGATCTCTGGAAGGTCCGAAATACCTGACGGCATTCCAAGAAAAAAGAAAGAGAATGTCGTCAACGAACAAATCGCTCAGTAAGTCCCAAAGATAAGGGAGAAATAGAATAGACAGAGAGTGAGAGAGAGTGTAGTTTTTAAAGTTGTATTTAGAGTTAACGTTGTTGTTTGTAGCTTGGTAAAGAAGAATGCCAGTGTATACGAGAGGAGTCTCTATATGCCAGAGACTAGAGGCAAATGGAAGTACAAGGCTCCGTTAGAAAGTCCGGAACAACGGTGTGGTATTCAGGTTAGGTGTCTTAAATCTTACAGTCTCGTGCCATTTCTAACACCTTCCGTACTAATCTACCCCTTAAACCCCGTGATGTCTTGATTGTATTGTTTGTATTGTATTGCAACGTGGATTGTATTGTAATATAGATTGTATGGATGGCTTGCCGAAACCATGTGTTTCCCAACAAAACACGGAGACGCGACAGCGCAGGTCCGTCTTTCCTGAATTTCGGGGCAGATGCTAATTGGTGCGATCCGTCCACCTCTCCGAAGATGTCAAGTTGATTTATGACACCGTGTATCGAAGGTTTAAACGGATACGGCCGATATATTAGACTTCGTCAGATTCCCCTTCACTTGAGGGGTTTTTGATTGTGGAGACGCTCTTCCCTCTAGGCGCAAGCCCCTGCAGTTAATTACACTACGGTATCGCGGTAACCACTTTCTCCTTCTCCAAATGGTCACTTCGTGTCGTGGGTGTTTATTTTGTTTTTGGTTGCCCATGGATTATATACGGAGACTAATTTATGTCGTCGCCCGTAGGGCGTGGATTAGTCCAAATCCGTATTTTCATAGATTTAGGTTTGGGGGTTGGGTTTTAGGATACGTTAGTCTCATTTAGGACAAAGATCAACTTAAACGTTTGTTAAGAATACGTTAGTCTAATTTCAGACTAAGATCAACTTAACGGAATCGTTTAGATCCAATAAAGAGCATTTGGGCTCTATTGTTTAGTTTAGGGACATTGCGGTCGATTACCAGTTTAAGGACATGGTGGTCCAATGTTAGTTTAAGGACATCTCGGTCCAGTGTTAGTTTAAGGATATATCGGTCCATGGGTTTAAAAGGACCCCACAGTCCGAGGTTAAGTACATCATAGTCCATGGGTTTAAAGGGACCCCACAGTCCGAGGTTAAGGACATCATAGTCCGTGGGTTTAAAGGGACCCCACAGTCCATGTTAAGGACATCATAGTCCATGAGTTTAAGGACCCCACAGTCCATGGAATGATTGGTTATCGGGACCCGTCACCTCTCTGAAGACGTTGAAGGATTACAACGACAAATATCAGAGGAGTAAAGAGATGTACGCTTGAACCAAAGTTGATTAGGAAATCTGTAGTCCAATTTGGAACTAAGATCAATTAATTAGATTATGAGCACATTGGCTCAGTTAAATCTGAATTGAGGACTTATGGCCAACTTGGGCAAAGTCCAATTAAGTTTAAAATGTTGGCCCTTTGTTGGACTGTTGAACATTTCTCTGGGTTCAACCCCCCATTATTTAGCAATGCTAAGCATGAGTCTGGGTTCTGACCATGTCTTTATCTTTTATTGAATGCTGAGCATTCATATACCATATGAGATGATCAATCTTGGAAGACAAGGATATATTTGAAGCTCAGTCAAAGGGAAGTCTTGCCTCTGGAAGACTTAGCCAATTCGGGCTAGATTGGTTTTAAAATAGTGTTAAACACTAGAAGATATTTGGCGATCACGTGTTCCCACATGATGCGCTTTAAAAACAGTGTTAAACACTGGGGACAAAATGCTCAAAATAGTCTTAAACACTAAAAATGGGGTGGTCACGTGGGATCACGTGAGGTGCCTGAGAATTGGGCCAAACCTCCTTTATTTTATCCTCAAATCTGCAAATAAGTGTTAAACACTTAGCCTTCAGGACATCACGTGTGAGCACGTGAGGCATCTGAAGATGGGGCCAGACTTCCTTTATTTTGTTCTCAGGATATTCAAATAAGTGTTAAACACTTTTGGTCTTCAGGCCATCACGTGTTGGCACGTGATGGGTATCCATGTATTGATTATTAAAGTGTTTATTAGGGGTCACGTGGGGACACGTGAGGGCGCCTAAAATTGATTCTGCCTTTGGATTTGTTTTTTTTTTGTTTTGAGAGTCACGTGTGAGCACGTGAGGCATTGCCTTCATACTTTTTCTTTCTCATTTTGAGGAGACTGTTTAAGGGTCACGTGGGGCACGTGACCATGTCTCATTCGTTCTTTTCTGATCATTAAAGAAAGAGTCACATGTTGCCACGTGACCACGTTTACGTGCATGGATAATTTAAGTTCTTTGTTTGAGAATTAAATTCTTTGGTAGGGTTAAACCTTAATCTTGTTTTGAGGAATTAAATTACTATGTATATGGAAGAATTAAATTCTTATGTAGGGTTAAACCCTAGTTTTATTTGGGGGAATTGAATTCCTATGAATTTGGGAGAATTAAATTCTCATATAGGGTTAAACCCTGGTTTCATTTGGAGGAATTAAATTCCTATGAATTTGGGAGAATTAAATTCTCTAAACTCAATTCTCCCTCTAAGTTTTGGATATGCATGGCAGAATCTCCCCGAAGAGAATTAAATTCTCAACTTGTGGGAAGATCTGCTTCTGCAGATCTTCAACCAAAGGAAGAACTAAGTTCTTATTCAGAAGAGTTAAACTTTTAAATTGAGAATTAAATTCTCTTTTTGTTTTATGGGGCTTAGATCTCTTTTCCCTTCTCACCTAGGGTTTCTTTCTCTTCTGAGGAAATCCTTTGCTCTCTTGAGAATTAAATTCTCCTCTCTTTTTTTCTCTCTGTTGTTGTATTTCTCTAAAAAAAATTCCAAGATCCCTTCTCTTTTCTTCTTGGCTTCTATTTTTAGGAGAAAGAAAAGAAACAATTTGTTTAGTCGATCTTTCATTGAAAGATTTTGTTTGTTTTTGTAACCAACATGATCTTTTAGAACATCCAGTGACTTTTATTCACCATTGAATTTTTTTTAATCCAGAAGATATTCTGTTTATTATTCTTGGTGAATTTCAGGGAAATCTTTCCTTGTATAAAATCTTTCTATAAGTTGGTGATTTTTTAATCACCATTGGATTTTTAATCCAACGGTGCTCCACTTTACAGAGCACAATCTTTTTTATTTGGAAAGATTAAGAAATATTTTTCCAGTTAGGGTTCTCGATTAGAATTTAATTCTATTAGTTCAGAAGGCTTAAAAGCCTATCACGTGTTGGCACGTGATCCCACTATTTGATCATTAAAATAGAATTTAATTCTATTAATTAAAGAGCTTAGAAACCCATCACGTGTTGACACGTGACCCCCTTGATTAAGTATTTAAGCAGAATTTAATTCTGTTGTTTAAAGAACTCAGGAATTATCACATGTCAGCACGTGACTCTTGGTCACGTGTTGGCACGTGATGCCCCATTGGGATTTTTCTTGTTGTATTATTATACATTTTTCAGTGTGTTTGAAGGCCCATCACGTGTTGGCGTGTGACCCTATTCATTGATTATTTGATTAGAATTTACTTCTTATAAGTCAGAGAGCTTGGGAACCCATCACGTGTCTGCACGTGACCTGTGGTCACGTGTGTGCACGTGACCTGTGGTCACGTGTGGGCACGTGATGCCCCATTGGGGTGTTCCTTGCTGTTTTGGTATATCTTTTAATCCTTTTTCAGTGGGTTTAAAGGGCCCATCACATGTGGGCACGTGACTCCTGTTAATTAGAATTCAATTCTATTATAACAGAATCCTCAGGAAATCATCACGTGTCAGCAAGTGACCCTTGGTCACGTATGGGCACGTGATGCCCCCATTGGGGATTTTCCTGATATTTCAAGAGGGAAGAAATACCCCCATAGCATTGTTCTCACGTGTTTGCACGTGAGTGCAACGCTGTAACTTTTGTGGCTGTTGGATTTTCCTAGGGAAGGGGTAGATGAACAGTTTCCCATCACATCCTATAAATGCATGGGTCTCTTCAGAAACGCCTCCACTTTTTCCATCTTCTTCCTTGCTTTTTTTTTCTCTGAGAATTTAATTCTCTTTCTCAGAGCTTAGTTCTCTATTTCAAAAATTTTCAGAGTTTAACACTGTCAACAAAAGATTTCCTTTTTCAGGTAAGGATCTTGAACGGCCGAGGAACTCCTTGTAGAAATTTTCTCTTAGATTTTAAATCCATACCAAGGGTTTTTCCCTTTAATAAGAACCCATCTTTTCAAGTTCTTTAAAAATTTCCAATCCTTAAATAACAAACTCCTCTTGCTAGGGCTTCTCTGATCTCAGGGATCGATGGTGATACTTATCTCTTTTATGGAATTTAATTCCATTCCAAAGAGTCTTTTAACTCTGAAAATGTTTTCTGGGAATTTGATTCCCCTGTTCAAAAGGAATTTAATTCCTCTAAAGAATTTAGTTCTTTAAAAGAAGACTTCTTGGGATTTTTCCTCCTGGGTTATTCTTACAAAAAAAATTTCAGTAGAGATTCTACTTGATTTTCGCAGAGTCCAAGATAGGTTTCCCTTTGGGGGAATGTGTAGAGTCATTTGAATTCATTGAGAATCTTACCTTTATTCTCATGATGATTGCTCGGCCTCATTATTAGTGAGCCGCCATCTTGATTTTGTGGGGCCCCTGTGTTTTGTAACCAATGGTCCTATAAAATAAGTTGTTTATCGTTTTCTTCCACTGTCCTCTTTATATATATATATATATATATATATATATATATATATATATATATATATATATATATATATATATATGTTTACAAATATATATACACACGTGTGGGCTTCATTAATAGTTTCCTTTTATCAGTCTCAGGGACAATGGCTTCTCTTCCGTACTTCCTTTTCACCCGCTCGGAGGCTGCCTTTCCTCAATCACCGTCTGATGAAGAGGTGATAGCGATGATTAGAGCTCACGACCCTAATCGCACCAACTTGCTTTTATGGGGGACCTGGTATGAGCACATCATTCGAGGCCACCGCAACTTTCTTTGCGAGATACCAACAGAGCCTACTTACCCATTCCTGCCAATGGAGCGTCCACGGACCGCCTTTGCTGTGGAGATGTTGAACTGGACCCCTGTGGGATGGCTCGAGCCGTCAACAATTGGGATTCCAAACCACCCCGTGCCGGGTATAGACATCTTAGGGCGTCGTATCTGCCAAGGTGAAGCCCAGCCTTGGGGGCAGGTTTACAAAATTGGGCTTACTCCTCGACAACCCACAGGTTACCTTCTCTGGGCTCGTTATATCCTGTCGGCTCATCGTGCGCGACTGCAGAGGGTCGGACTCTATCAGGCGGTATACGCGTCTCTCTTCCACTATCAGTCCCCCCATGTCCGGCGGGTTAAGACCTTCTTAAACCAATGGAATCTTCCCACCAACACCTTCTTTCTAGGGGACCGCGAAGTTTCAATTTTTCTGGAAGAGTTTCGTGAGATCCCAGGGTTGCCGGTCAGGGGGACGCTCTATGAAGAACTGCTGCCTCCTGATGAGTATGTCTTCGAAACTGAGCATGCTATGCTTGACAGCTTGTCGACTGAAAATGCCGTCCACCACAAGCACCCAAGTTTAATCAAGACTCTGAGCATTTTTGAGACGCTATTCACAGAGTCAGAGGAGCAGGGCGTCACTTTCAAAAGATTTATCGCCTGCTTCCTTCACGAAGACGTTATATCAAAGACAGCTCCAAAGTTTGCGAGTATCAACGACCCCTTTGGGTTCGGTTTAAACAAGCTACCGGCTAAAGAAGCGGATTTTCCGCAGTTCTACATTCCAATCTTGTCGGCTGTACCTTTTGAGTCGATCGCAGCTCCTGGCATAGATGAAGAGACTTTCTTCATGGGTTTTATCAGTGTCTGGCTCAGCTGGTTCGTCATTCCAATGCACCGTCGATTCATGCGAGCTTCAGTCATTTACCCTGCTCATCGCATTGCTGGAGGGACGCGACTAGCCGTGGGCATTACAGGGCTAGCGCATCTGTATCATGGGTTAAGCGCTGCAGCCAATACCTCAACACTAGGCGTGGACGTAGTGAGCTTCTCTCTTCATTACTTTACGTCATGGATTGAGATGCACGTGCCAGGGGCATTCTCCACGCATCAGAGACCCGCTTTTATGATGCCTACATTTTTCCGCGGCTCATGAGGTTGGTGGACGCTTCTGCTCTTGATCTGACTCAGTCCGGCGCTATTCGTGTGCTGATTAATCCCTATGCGAATACGGGTGGGATGGTATTCAACGATCGAGTCCTCTCTGCTCCCTCAGGACCGATTCAACAGCTTTGCGACTCGTCGAAAGAGGGAGTACCTTCCCTGAAGCCCAAGGAAGCCATGCACTTATATTCGATCAGACCGGGTTATCTAGTATTTCGTCAAAATGGTGCGGCCCTTTTTATGCGGTACAACCCACACCGCTTTGCTCGGCAACTGGGATATGACCAGGGTGTCCCCTTTGAGGCGTTTACAGTGGAGCCCAGCCCATCGTCGGAAGTTGTTCGTGACGCCGCTCATCACTTTATGCGGCTGAACACCGGCTCTCGCTTCGTGATTCCTGAAGCGGACTATATTCCTCGATGTGTGGGGTCTTTCACGGGCTGGTACCTCCACCGAGTCAGTCCCATTATTGCTAAGGAGAGGAGGATGCTCCTCGGATATAGGGTTCCCACTCCAATCCAGGCTATGGGAGTCCCGCCGCGACCGCAGGAAGTGGTTCGCCCTCCCCTGAAAGATACTGGTATCGTGCTTATTCTGGAGGCGGCGGAAGTAGATCTGACTCCCACAGCTGGTATGCCGCCGAAAACTAGAGCTCAATCGAGGGCCAATAGGGCGCCAGTAGTAGTATCATCAACTGCGGCGTCAGCAATGGCAGTGTCTTCGTCGGTAGCACCGCCGAGTGAGGATATTGAAGGCGAAGTGGGTCAACGTCGCACTAAAGCACCGAGGGGAAAGAAGCGATCGTCTTCTACAGTTAGTTCTGGGTCCAATAGGTGAAAGAAGACGGTCACCAATCTGCTCGACTTTTTAGTGGAATCAGAGCCTATCCTCCAAGACGAACCTCTAGCCATGCAAGAATCAGATGGTGGTCTACTTTTCCCGGGTTCATCTGCCGAGGAAGCCGCACAATTGGCTGAGGCTATAAGACGCTCACAGGATGAATCCGAGAATGTAAGGATCCCGAAGAGGCCTTATCCTGCCGTCATCTTTCACGAAGATCCTCCATCAATACGGCGGATATTTATAGGTCCTTTGGAAGAAGGAGGCGAGAGAGCCCTTAAGCAGCCTATCTCGGCCGATGCCGAAGAGGCGCTGTCGTTGTGGACCGGAGGCCACGAGTCTACCCTTAAACCCCGGCGAGCATACCTCCTCAGGAAGGAACGTCGGCTTGAAAAATCCATATTAGAAGCTCCTTTGCGCATTGGTGCATTTATATCCCCCCCATTTTTTTTGTAGTATTTTGCACTGCTTTGTATGTATACATCCTTATCCCCGTGAAAACTTTGCAGGGACTTCGGCAATGGCAGAGGATCTGAGTTCGAGTCGCGCATTGACTACAGACCCCGCAAATATCCCCGATGAGACACTAGTAAGTATGGAGGGGGTCGATACAACTGTTGTTCCTGCCACGGAGCATCCCTCGGTGACTCTCGTTCCCCTGGTGGTTGCTCCCCCGGAAGAGGCATCTTCGTTGGCCGCAGATTCAATGGATCTTTTTAGGGATGGCCCGGAGACTAGGGAACATGTAGTCGGGGCTACCGTCCTTTCGCTGGAGCCTGCAGTGGCGGCCACTGCTCCTCAACCGGAAGTTATTATACCAGCCCACATCCCCGATGATGTGCCTGGGGGCACGGAGGAGATCGCCGAAGCTGCTATCCCTCCAGTTCAAAGCGGGAGAAGCATCGAAGGTATCCTTCTATATTTTATTTTGATAATCTCTCCATTATCTGAACCTTTCTATCTTTTCAGACTTGCGCGGGTTGGCGGCGTCTATCACTGATCTGTCTCCCAGGAAATCTTTTCAACGTCTGCTGGAGATGGCCGCTCCGCAGGCAATATCCCCTCAACGCATCGTCCTATCTTCCGGGCAAGGTTAGTGTTGTTCGCCTTCTTCACGGCATTATCATTATTCCATATAGCGATACTGATGTCTTCTCCAGTTCTGGAGGCCGATGACGAAGTTGAATTCTTGACGGGCCTGAGGAGCCTTCAAACCCTTCTTGCATGACCGTGGGTAAGTAAAGTTTTAATGTTGTTCCATCCGCTCTTTTACTTGTGAATCTCGCTGATTGTTTTCTATGGATCTTAACAGCTTTGCCAGTTCTTACCACGCTGGAATCTCGCATTGTGATGCCGCCCGGCCCTATGCTCTACGTGCTTCGGAATGGATGGCAAAGCTAAACCTTCACTCCTTGTCAGCTCTGATTGAACCTTCGTGCTGGCAGTCTGATCACGGCCGAAGCATTTGCCGCTGAAGCCAATGGTTCTCTTCCCTTTCTTGCTACTTACCATGGTGAAACATTGGTGCAAGTCTGGGTTGGGTTCTGTCGTCAGGTGGAGACTTGCTTGCATATTCTTGAATGTACACGCCTTCCTTCAGAGGTTGTGACTGCAAAGGCGAGCTTGCGGGGGCTGATCAAACGGTGCGCCACAAATATGCTGTCATGCGAGAAGAGGCTCAGCCGAAAATTTTCAGAGAGGAAGCTGGCTTCAACCGCACTGGGGGAACTTCAAGCCAACCTTGCGGCCAAGACCACTCGAGCATATGAACTCTGGCGAGGGCTTCAGGAAGCTATCAAGGAGGTGGTGGCTATTGATAAAGCCGTCATTTTCACTCGCGAAATGGTCGAAGCTTATAAAGTTACTGAAAAAGAGCTTGAAAGTCGGCTTGCCTCATATCAGGCTCAGCAATCTCAAGCGGAGGCTCGTCTCTTAGCAATAATGAATCATGAGGCTGAGGCCCAGCGGAAAAAGGATGAATTGGCAAACCTATTAAATCGTCCACCGGCTTGAAGAATTGTATATTTTTTATTCTTCTTTTGTACATACTCCTGAATGAGAGTATTTTTTATTCTTTCATAAATTGTACTTTGTATTCATTTTGATTCATGAATAAAAGACATATTTTGTTTCATGATGGTGTGTCCCTTTTTAGTAAATGCATTTTGGGATAATATTTTGATCTCCTTATAGGACAGAAATGGTTTAAGAGTCAGGGTTAAGATCTGCCTCCTAAGACTTTTCAATTTTATGAGTCGTGAGGGTCTCATAAAGAATTTTCTCCCTACAAGTCGAGAGGATCCCGTAGGTGTAATTTTTCCTTAAAATCGTGAGGATTCCTAAGTGTGTTTTCTCTTGAGAGTCGTAAGGATCGCACAAAAGAGTTTTCTTGCTTACGAGCCGTGAGGACTCGTAGGTGATGGATGAGGTTGACATTATCCGCATTTCACGGAGTCAGGGGTTGCTCTAGCCATTTCCCACGGGGTCAAGATTGACTTTAGCCGTGTTCTATGGGACGAGGATTTGCTCTGGACACTTCCCACGAGGTCAGGATTGACATAAGCCATGTTCCGCAAGGACCAGGATCCGCTCTGGACGCTTCTCACGGGGTCAGGATTGACATAGGCCATGTTCCACGTGACCAGGATTTTCTCTGGATGCTTCACACGGGGTCAGGATTGACATAAGCCGTGTTCCACAAGGACCAGGTTCCGCTCTGGACGCTTCCCACGGGGTCAGGATTGACATAAGCCGTGTTCCGTAAGGACCAGGATCTGCTCTGGACGTTTTTCACAGGGTTAGGATTGACATTGGCCGTGTTCCATGAAACCAGGATTTGCTCTGGATGCTTCCCACGGGGTCAGGATTGACATAGGTCATGTTCCGCAAGGACCAGAATCCGCTCTGGACGTTTTCCACAGGGTCAGGATTGACATTGACCATGTTCCACGAAACCAGGATTTGCTTTGGATGCTTCCCATGGAGTCAGGATTAACATAGGCCGTATTCCGCAAGGACTAGGATCCGCTCTGGACGTTTTCCACGAGGTCAGGATTGACATTGGCCGTGTTCCACGAAACCAGGATTTGCTCTGGATGCTTCCCACGGGGTCAGGATTGACATAGGTCGTGTTCCGCAAGAACCAGGATCCGCTCTAGACGCTTCTCACGGGGTCAGGATTGACATAGGTCGCATTCCACGAAACCAGGATTTGCTCTGGATGCTTCCCACGGGGTTAGGATTGACATGGCCATGTTCCATAAGGACCAGTATCCACTCTGAACGTTTCCCACGGGGTCAGGATTGGCATAGGCCGTGTTCCACGAAACCAGGATTTACTCTGGATGCTTCCCATAGGGTCAGGATTGACATAGCCGTAATCTGCAAAACCAGGATTTGCTCTGGGTGCTTCCCACGGGGTCAGGATTGACATTAGCCGTGTTCCGTAAGGACCAGGATCCGCTCTGGACACTTCCCACGGGGTCAGGATTGACATAGGCCATGTTCCACAAAACCAGGATTTGCTCTGGATGCTTCCCACGGGGTCAGGATTGACATAGCCGTGTTCCGCAAGGACCAGGATCTGCTCTGGACGCTTCCCACGGGGTCAGGATTGACATAAGCCGTGTTTCACGAAACTAGGATTTGCTCTGGGTGCTTCCCACGGGGTCAGGATTGACATTGCCGTGTTCCGCAAGGACCAGGATTTGTTGACTCTCGGTTGTCTGTGCATTGTCGAGTCATGAAACTGGGAGCTTTGCCGTGGCTCCGATTTGCTGATGTTGCGTCTGTTGTAATGAGACGAATGTTAAGATGATCTCCAAGCTGTCCGTGAACCATCGAGATGTGGCTTCTTTTTCTGATAGAGCCTGGTGGGAAGGTATGGTTCCCTCTTTGTTTGTGCCCCTGGATTGTATACAGGGATCGATGTGATCTCACTTGTAGCGCAAAAATTTCATTTTATATATTTTTCTTTCCGCGATGCTCTATCATTTCAGCTTTTGTATCGCGAAAGTCACGATTGCCCAATCATTTCGGCTATTTTTCGCGGTACCCAATCATTTCGGCTATTTGTTTTATTTACTCGCTGCTTTTAATTGCGAGTTGCCCAATCATTTCGGCTATTTTGCATGCATATATATTTTTTTAACTTGCTGATTTGCAAGTTGCCCCATCATTTCGGCTATTTCATATGCATTTGTGGCTCACTGACTTTTCACTGTGAGTTTGGGATTTGATACCGATTTAAGCATTAACATCGCTACAACTGGAATATTGTCAGGAGCGAATTATCTTTTGCCTCTGTCGATGTCGAATAAAGGTAGCTTACCGAACAGGGTTAGGATCCTGTCGACTAAGGCTTTTTGACTTTATGAGCCGTAAGGGTCTCATAAAGGTATTTCTCCCTACGAGTCGTGAGGATCTTGTAGGTGTACTTTCTCCTTAGGAATCGTGAGGATTCCTAAGTGTGTGTTCTCTTATAAGTCGTAAGGATCTTACGAGAGTATTTTCTCCTTATAAGTCGAGAGGGCTTACAAGAACTGTCCACTGTGTAAACATATCCTTAGTCGGGTGGGACTTTGTTAAGGAAATGTTTATTCGCGCCTGTGGATTGTATACAAGGGTCAATACTGAACTGCTTGTAGGGAAGCATTGGAGGTTGTGATGGCTACTTAAGAACAGGTTCAGATCCCTATAGCTTAAGGCTTTTGAATCCTATGAGCCGTGAGGGTCTCAAAGGGGGAATTCTTCTTACGAGTCGTGAGGATCTTGTAAGTGCGTTTCTCCTTAGGAATCATGGGGATCCCTAAGTGTGTTGCTCCTTTGTGAGTCGTAAGGATCTCACGCAGGTGGTTTCTCCTCACAAGGTCGAGAGGACCTTGCAAGTGTCTTTTAACGAGATTGCGCCCTTTCGGGTTTTCACAAAACTCGCCGGTAGCACTGCTGTTTTTACTCACGGAGCCCTTTCAGGTTTTTATCCGTGCCCATTTTGCTTATGGACATACCGTTTTCTTCTCTTTTTTTATTATTTTTTTTGTGTCAGCCTTGGGATGCTGCTGCCCGTAGTAGTTTATCGACGTTTCGGTCAACAACAAATTTTAGGACATAGTGGTCCATCGTTAGTTTAAGGACGTTTCGGTCCGACGCCGGTTTTAGGACATAGTGGTCCATTGTTAGTTTAAGAACGTTTCGGTCCGAGAAAAAGAAGCCGGCTACTACTTACAGAGTTTAGGCTTAGGAAGATAGCGATCGGACATAGGCGTCATCATCTATCGTTGACCTAGGCCGTGACTCGTCAGGTGTAGTACTTTTTTAGGAAGCGACCGTTTATTGGTCTGAAAGGTCTTTCACCATGCATGTCCATGAGTAGATATGCTCTACCCTGGTAAACTTTGTCTATGATATACGGGCCTTCATAGTTCGGCTCGAATTTCCCCCGCTTGGCACGATTGGGGATCATAGGTCTTTTGTCTATGATATACGGGCCTTCATAGTTCGCCTTGGCGAAATGTTCTCGGCCTAGTCAATCTCTCATATGAGCGCGTCATCTTTTCTTTATAAGCCTCCAGATTTTGCTGCGCCATGAGCCTGGTTTTATCAAGGGCATCGAGCTCCTCAAGCCGAAGGTGAGCATTTTCTCCGTCTGTTAGCTCGTAGTGAACCGCCACTCGTAGAGAGGGTAACTCTATCTCGAAGGGGAGTACCGCTTCTGTGCCGAATACCAATACATACGGCGTTGTGTTTGTGGCTGTTTTGAACCTAGTTCGACACGCCCAAAGAGCTTCATGCAGTCTCTCGTGCCAGTCCCTCTTATTTCGAGACACCGTCTTTTTCACGATCTTCGTCAAGGTCTTGTTAAAAGCCTCAGCTGGACCGTTAGCTTGGGGATTATAGACCGATGAATATCTCCAGTCTATGTTATGCTGTTGTGCGAAGCGGCTGATCTTGTGGCTTCTATAGGCTGACCCGTTATCGGAGATAATCCGTCGCGGAGTGCCAAACCGATAAATGACATGTGTCTTGAAGAAATGGAGGATATTCTCTGTCTTCACTTCCCTTAGCGGTACTGCTTCTGCCCATTTGGAGAAATAATCAGTTGTCGCCAAAATGAATCGATGTCCTCGGGACGATGTCGGTTCCATAGGCCCGATTATGTCGGTTCCCCACATTTCGAATGGCCGGCTAGCCACCATTGGGTGTAGTGGATTTGGATGCTGATGGATAAAGTCCCCGTGAACCTGGCACGAGTGGCACTGCTTCGCGTATTCGAGGTAGTCCTGGATCATCGTGGGCCAATAGTAGCCCATCCTTTTGATCTTCAGCTTCGTCTTTAGGCCGGCTTGGTGAGAACCGCGGAGTCCGTCGTGAGTTTCTTGGACGACTCTCTTTGCCTCTTTGGGTCCCAGGAATCTTAGCCATAGATAATCAAATGATCTCTTATATAGAGTATCATTAACAAAGGCAAAGGATAGAGCTCGTTTCATGAACCGATGCCTTGAGGATGCATCTTCAGGTGTTCAACGGGATTTGAAGCAGTCTATAAAGACTTCTCTCCAATCCATAGCCTTTTCTTGGTCTTTAATTTGCAGAGCCATTTGCTCGGTCGCTCCCTTTTCTTCGGACGACTCCGGAGATATTTCTGCCGGTGCAAGAACCCGACGGCTTTGCACAACGATCCTCACGTCATCGAGATTTTCGTCGGCCAGTTCTTTAGCGAGCTTGGCTAATGCATCCGCCTTGCTATTTTCCGCACACGATATGCTCTCCAGGGCATAAACAGGGATTTGAGTCAGCAGTTGCTGCACTCTCTCGCTGTATTTCACCAACTCTGGTTTGCACGTTTGATAGTCGCCATTTACCTGACTAAAGACCAGTTGGGATTCTCCGTATATGAGGAGGTTCTCAATTCCCATGTCGACGGCGATCTCAAGACCTGCTATCAAAGCTTCGTATTCAGCTTCATTGTTCGTCCTTGGCTCTGTTAAGGAGAAGGCAAAGCGCATTATCCCTCCTTGTGGAGTCACGAAGATGAGGCCTACCCCTGATTTGATTATGGGGTGCTTTGTTTGCACTTCTTCATGGAAGATGCTCCGTCGAAGTAAAGTTCCCATCGGTTATCATTCTCTCTTCTCCCCCCCCCCCGTCGATCGTGTCAAACGCGTGCTCATCTGCAGTTCACAGTTCAAGGGAGAGTCGGCAGGTATCGGATGCTCAGCGAGGAAGTCAGCGATGGCTTGGCCTTTCACTGCCTTGAGGGGTCGGTATGTCAACGAGAATTCCATTAAGAGCAGGGCCCATTTGGCGAGCCGTCCCGTTAATATAGCCTTAGACATCAAATATTTGAGAGGATCCATTTTTGATATGAGATGGACCTCGTGCACAAACGCATAGTGTCTGAGCTTCGTTATCGTAAAGATCAACGCCAGGCAGTGTTTTTCAATGGAGGAGTAATTGTTTTCTGCCCCCAGGAGAACTCGACTCAAATAGTAGAGGGCTCTCTCCTTCCCTTGGTCATTTTCTTGTGCCCACAATGCGCCTAGAGAACCTTCGAGGGCTGTTGTATACAGGACGAGAGGTTTTCCCTTGACGGGAGCGGCCGGTACTGGCGGATTCTGCAGGTATTGCTTGATTTCGTTCAGTGCGCTTTGGCATTTGTGATCCCAGACGAACGAGGTTCCCTTCTTCATTAGGTGACTGTAAGGACGGCACTTGCCAGAGAGATTGGCTATAAATCGCCGGATATACGCGAGCTTCCCTTGGAGAGACCGCAGTTGCTTGAGAGTTCTTGGCGGAGGCATTTCCATGATCGCCTTAATCTTCAACGGGTCTATCTCGATACCTCGGTGTCGGACAACGAATCCCAGGAACTTTCCCGAGGAAACTCCGAACGCGCACTTAAGGGGGTTCATCTTCAAGTTGTATTTCCCAAGACGCTAAAACACGATCTTCAGATACTCTAAATGTTCCTTGTACGATTTGCTTTTAACTACAAGGTCGTCAATATAGCATTCGACGATTTCATATATGAGGTCATCGAAAATCTTCATCATGGCCCTCTGATAGGTGGCACCGGCGTTCTTTAGACCGAAGGGCATCACCCTGTAGCAGAATATGACCAAAGTAGTCCGGAAAGCGGTATGCTTCTGGTCTTCAGGATGCATTTTTATCTGAATGTATCATGACGAGCCGTCCATGAAGGAGAAGACTTCGTGAGTGGAGGTGTTGTCTATCATTAGCTCGGTAACTGGTACTGGGAAGTCGTCCTTCGGGCAGGCTTTATTGAGATCCCGAAAATCTACGCATATGCACACCGTCCCATTTTTCTTCATCACCGAGACGATGTTGGAGATCCAGTCAGGGTATTGAACTTCTTGGATGAAGCCGGAGTCGATTAGCTTCTTGACCTCGGTGTTGATGCTCATCTCAAGCTCGAGCCGCGTTCTTCTCGGTGCTTGTTTGATCGGCTTGACGTCTGGGGATATTGCCAATTTGTGGACAGCAATCTCTGGATCTAGTCCTGGCATCTCAGAATAGTTCCATGCGAAACAAACTTTATGCTGCATGAGCACGTCCTTGAGCGTAGCCACCCTTTCTTCAGACAACAGCTCACTGATGAATGTCGGCCGCGGGTCACTTGTCGTCCCCAAATCAATTTTCTTGAGGTTATCTACAGTAGTATGTATTCCATCTTCCAGCTCTTTTGGCGCCGGTGAAAACTCTGAGATCACCTCGCCATCATCATTTTCGAAGCACCAGGGGAGGTCATCCATATTCTCGGGCTCTTCTTCTGACAGCGTTATCACGTGGCAGGTACGAGATCGCTTCCAAGACCGATATTGATCTGGTTCCATTCTCACTGTATACGTGGCTTTCGGGTCATGCCTCTGCGGCGGGATTACCCTTCAACTGCTGGATAGAGCGAACCTGCCGAGTTGATACTGGTCTTCAATCCAGTTCTTGAAGGTGAAGCAGTCTTCGAGAGGATGCCCTATTGCTTGGTGATAAGAGCAATAGTTTGGGTGAGAGACCTCTTCTGCTTGCTCGGGATGCTTGGACTCCGGGAGTGTCATCATCCGATGTTTCATGACAAGATCGAATATCTTCTTTGTTTTTTCTTGAGGAAAATAATATTCCTGACCCATCTTCTTTATAAGAGAAGGATCCCGCCTGCTCGATTCTTGATCGCGTGGCTTCTCAGACCTGTTATGCTGCTGTCGAACGTTTTTTCCGTTCTTTGGTTTATTTTTGCCTCTACGCCGGGTCTTTTGCATGATGGGTTGGCGACGAGGAGCATTGTCATTCTCAACGGCCTGTTGAAAGAGGCACTGCGTCTTGTCTTTCTCGTAAATAGCCATTTCGCGGTTATGGTCATCCCGGACCTTTTGACCCGCTTCCTTATTAGCTTGTCCATCCGTTCTTCAAACGACGGGTTCAGCATTTCGATGGCGGGACCTTGTTTTGGTTCAGGGTTAGCGTCTTTTAACATAACTTCTCCTTCTTCATCGAAGTCATGTATGACGTAGCAGCCGCGAAATCGCTCATGTTTCTTGGATTGAACATATCCAAGCCCGATCGTTTCCATTCTCCCATTGGGAAACTTTCGCTGGGTTCCGGGGACGTTCCAGATCCTGTTGTAGAACTGAGCTTGTCGCGCGGTCTATTTCAAAGGTACGCCTTGGCGCCTCAACAGCCATTTTAATCCGTCTGTGTAATATCTGGGCAAACGGATGGGCTGGAGCCTGTCAAGTGTGGAATCAGCACCATGCCAAATTTCTTTCTCCACCTTGGTTTCCCCGGATCGGTAGAATAGGATCGCCTTTTCACCTCTTCGCCTGGGAGGGATGTAGAATGTTTGCAGCTCCTGCACATTATAGGTATTAAGTGCGTCGAGCTCTTTATAATGATCTTGCGGAACCTGGCAACTTGCAAGCTTTGATCTTCATCAGCGAAGGCTTGTATTAATGGCCGAGCAAAGAATACGGCATTGACCTCATCTTCCAAGTCGCTGCTGAAGACCAAAATAGGGGTGGACGGTCCCGGCTTATTGCATTAGGACGGACCTGAATAAATTGTTTCTTCTTCCTCCTCGGTATCACTCCCGAAGACCGGAATAGTGATGATAGCTTTGTTCTTCGGTTTGTGACATCTTTCCGTGTCCTCGAAATCTGGTAAGAAGTATTTTGCATCTTCGTACTTTCGTACTTCATTCACGGAGAATGGGTTCAACTCCCCCGTCACAGTGTACTTGAAACCATCTTTGAAGTACTTCATACACTGATATTGTGCAGAAGGGATAATGTTGTACTCGTGTAACCAAGGTCGGCCGAGCAAAGCGTTATAGCAGGTCTTAGCGTCAATGACGTGAAACTTGATGTCAGTGACTAGCAGCCCAAGGAACAGTGTCAGTATCACAGACCCGAGCGTCCGTGATGACTGGGAGTCAAACCCGGAGATGGTGATCTTATCCCGCGCGAGGTGTTGAACGCTCATGCAGATTTCCTTCAACACTTTTACATTGAGGAGATTGACGGACGACCCATTATCCACCAGGATTTTGCCTATCTTAATATCATGACAGTATCCGGAGACATAAAGGGGACGGTTATGCTCACACGTCCCGAGGAGGAGATCTTCATCGTCGAAAGTGATATCGCCCGTGTGCACTTCTTCCAGCTCGTCCTTCATCTTTTCTTCAGCGGGGAAAGCTTAGAATTGTTCAGGCTCTTGTAACGCCTTGATCAGCGAATCTCTCGCCTCTTTGGATAGCAGAAGGGCATCGAGAATGCTGAGCTGCGAGGGTATCTTCCTCAGGTGTGCAAGAACGTTGTAATCCACCTTACTTTTCTTGGGCAGGTCCTTAGCTGCCAGTTCTTCGACGACTCGATCATCAAGGGCGATATCCTCAGGGACTTTTTCTTACCCCTTATCCTTTTTGTTCGAGCCCTTATTTGCAGGTCCGAGATTCTTTTCAGGTAATGTGCGATTGCGCAGCTGAATGTTCTCGCAGCTCTTCGGTTCTTCCTCTTTTCCTGATGTGGATTCTTTGAAGAGAGGGCCAAAAGTCATTTCCTCGTCAGAGTCGCTCCTGAAAGTGAGGACTTGCGATACCTCATAGTCAACCATATAGCAGTTGCTGGCAGTTCTTTTGTGCTCATTTGTCGCGCTTTTCCGCTGTCGACGAGCTTCAGGCTTCATCCTTTTAAAGTGTTGCCTGTGGGCGACATATCCCTGACACCAGTTTTTAAAGGCTATGCACTCTTCAGTAAGGTGCGCAATCCTTCGATGATATAGATAGTAGTTAGGATGTATATGCGCTTCATCAGTAGTGTTTCCTTCAGAGAGTGGCAGCTTCATTCCCATCGATATGGCTTTGGCGAACCTTTTCCTCGTCTTGAACCTGCTTTTATTTGCAGCGGATGTACCTTGATCTGGTGGGAGTGTTTTAACCCTTTTGTCCAGTCGTCGGCGTCTGGCCTTTTCAAATATGGCTATCTCGTGCTCTCGGTCAGCTTTACTTTTCAAAAGAGCTTCATTTAGGAATGCATCAATCATCTCGTCCGATGGTCCTAGGAGCTCCGTTTCGGGACCTGCCCCCAGCTTCTCTGCATCAGGAGCTTCTTACCGTTTATTAACAAGTGAGAGATCACATAGCAGCTTGCCACATAATCCTTAGGTTCATCCGAAGAGTCTTCTCCATTGTCATCATCTCCGTACTCAAGGACGTGGCTGAGAAATTCTTGGAGCGTGACTGGGGTCCGTGCCCTCTGATTATATTCCTCTAGCGCGTCAATATGTTTTTGCAGTTCCGTGCGCTTGTCATCAGGCTTCACGGGCTTTTTGGTCTTCTTCTTTATCTTCGAAGACTTTGACGGCTGGGTCCGGGCGCTTTGACTATCATCACCAATTTTTGGAGTTGGGAGCGGTTTTAGCATTCCCTTGATGATTTCGTGTTCTGGTGGATTCTTCCACCTGATTGCCGGGCATGTTTGGAGATCCTTCAGCATTCTTTTAGTCTTGGCTGAAAGAACGAACTCCCATGAAGGTTCTTCTACAAAAGAGCATGATGCCCCCGGTGTGTCCGTCCTCTTAAGAGAGTGCGGCTGAGGTGGAGTTACTTTCCAATTCTCGGACAGAGCGAATTTGCCCTGTTGGTACCAGTCCTCAATCCAGCCTTTAAAGATGAAGCAATCTTCAATCGGATGGCTTATCGCTTGGTGGTAGGGGCAATAATTAGGATTATTAGCCTCACCAGGTTGCAATGGGCGTTTTGGATTCGGCAAATTAATGAGCCTGTTGCACACTGCCAGCTCGAACAATCTCTTCGTTTTGTCCCGGGAAAACGAATAAGGGCGCTTTATTTTCTCATTATAGAATTTCCGTCTCTCATCCAAGCGATCAGTTAGTTTTAGGCCATTGGGCTGCTGTTGAGCATTTACGACGAAGGTCGCTTTCCCTTTCCCTTTTTCATTCTGCAGCTCCGGCTTCGAAGAGGAAGGCCTGTGGCCCATCTGGTCTATTTGGGCCAGTTTATCAATCAAGGACTGGAAAGTGGTCGGCTTGAAAAACATCATGAATTGGGAGATGGTCTCTTAAGGGTCAAGAGTGCCCAAGAACATGCCCATTGCTGGCGCAACTCACATTTTGACCATAAATTCCGCCATCGTATTGCGTATTGAACCCATGTCTCGCCAGGTTTCACCCTGGCATTGATCAATGCAGTTATTGGGGTGCGTTCACTAGCACCCGCAAATCGCTGGGTGAATAGTAGCTCCATCTCCGCAAATGTCTTGATAGAGTCATTTGGAAGTTCAGAATACCACTCGAACGCCGTCTCCGACAAGCTGCCAACAAATTGGCGGAGCAGAAGTTTATCATCACCTCCAGTGTTGCCGCACAAGGCTCTAAATTGAGCAACGTGCTGATGCGGATTTTCCGTCCCCTTATATACGTGGAATTTGGGGATCGTATATCCCGGTGGGTACCTTATTTGGTCATACCAGCCTGGATAGGGTCGTTCAGTCTTAACGATTTTCCCAGCCGTCTCGCTCACATGATGAGCTCGTATTTGCTGAGCAATGTAATCATCCAGAGCAGCCTTGGAGATAGTCTCCTCCTTGGCTGCTGAAAGAGCCGGAAGAGGGTTTGATGTCTCCTCCCTATCGTCTTCGATGATAATCGGAGGGTCTTCAGCTGGAGGTTCTGGCTGTAACATCATCCCGGCCATGTCTTGGAACAAAAGAGCCATTCGTTTTATGTTGGCCGCCCATTTCGCGGACTCTTTTTCTTTCCTCTCGAGCATTCTTCGTAGGAAATCAGCATCAGTTTCTTGTTCCTGACGTTGCTCTGAGGTCTCCGGATTGTCTTTCGGCCCAGTGAGTGTGGCCATTGCAGTTAGCATCTCCTGAAGTTTCTGCTGCTGCTGCTCCTGAGCCTTTGTTATCGATCGAGTAAGCGGTCGATGACCCGTGGAAGCACGGCTTTCCTCTTTTCCGAAAGCCATATAAACAATATGTGTTACCATGCCCCCAGACTTGGAGCTTTTAGACTCAGCGTCTTTGCGGTTTGCCGCGGTCACGGGGGCTTTCTCCGGCCTCCTTCTCTTGTGAGCGGTTGACGTTGAGGGAGCCGTTGCAACGGGCACCCAGACGGATGACATCTTCAGTGGTAACACGGGATGGCTCTTTTCTTGCCGATCTTTAATCTTCTTTTGTCGGCAAGAGTAGTCCTGGTCAATCACCGATTCCTGGACCTGTCGCCAGACTTTGTAAATTTTAGAGGACAGCCGCTGAGGGGGCTGCTCCGGCTTCTTTTCTGTAGCAATCTCCATAGGTGGAGGAGATCTTTTCAGCACGGCAGTCGGAGAGTTCTTGCGAACCCTCCTAGGCGGTTCAAAGCTGTTCCCAGTTGGAACAGAAGCATTGATTTCCACCATGGGAGCTGGCGGAGTCAGTCCGGAAGGGGAATTGCCCCTGGCCTTCCTTACTCGGCGCCATTGGCGACGTCGAGCATGTTGAGCGGATGGGATTGTCTTAGCTGTAGGGGTGACTTCATCATACCCCCTGTTTTGGCCAAGAGGCTGCCGCCGGCGTCAGCCTCTTAAAGACCGATGTCCATTGAGCAGCAATGTCCAATCTGTCAAAGACAGACCTCTGGCAGGGGAAGCAGCTTTGAGGACTTTGCCTAAAGTGGGAGCCGGAACGGCCAGCCTTGTGAAGACTGACTTCTTGGCAGAAGAAGCCTCTCTGATAAATTCGTCCACTTGAGCCGGGATGGCTATCCGCTTTGGGATGGCTGCTTCGGGTATCGTGGGCTTGTTGGCGTTCTGGCCCAGTCTGTTGAAAACTGAGGCAGTAGAGTTGGGCGACCCGTTGCGAGGGGCCGCAGCAGTAGTAAGTCGATCAAAGATCAACTTCTTTGGGGCTTCTTGCGACAACAACGGGGCATTGAAGCTTATTGGTGGGATCATAGTCCCAAAGAATATCCAGTTGGTGGCCTGAGTTACTTGCTCCACTGGCATCTTAAAAAGGGAGGCCACTTGGGGCCCATAGGTTACACCTCCAGATGAGGCGGAACGGGAGTTGCAGTTGCAGCTGGAACAGTTGGAGGCCATTGGTGTTCTGTTTTCTGCACGGGAGCAAAACCAAATCTTAGTACCTCGAACCCAAGGGTAACCATATCAAACTGCGATTCGTTCGCGAACACGACACACGAAGTGTGGAGTGGAAAGAGGAAAAGGTCCCACCGGGCGTGCCAGAATCTGTTCCCCTCCGAAACAAGGAGACGCGACCGCGCGGGTTCATCTTGCCTGAATTTCGGGGCAGATGCTAATTGGTGCTATCCGTCCACCTCTCCGAAAATGTCAAGTTGATTTATGACACCGTGTATCGAAGGTTTAAACGGATGCGGCCGATATAGCAGATTTCGTCAGATTCCCCCTCACTTGAGGGGTTTTTGATTGTGGAGACGCTCTTCCCTGCAGGCGTAAGCCCCTGCAATTAATTACGCTACCGCATCGTGGTAACCACTTTCTCCTTCTCCAGATGGTCACTTCGTGTCGTGGGTGTTTGTTTTGTTTTTGGTTACCCGTGGATGTATACGGAAACTAATTTATGTCGTCGCCCGTGGAGCGTGAATTGGTCCAAATCCGTATTTTCTTAGATTTGGGTTTGGAGGTTGGGTTTAAGGATACGTTAGTCTCATTTGAGACTAAGATCAAATTAAACGTTTGTTAAGGATACGTTAGTCTAATTTCAGACTAAGATCAACTTAACGGAATCGTTTAGATCCAACAAAGAGCATTTGGGCTCTATTGTTTAGTTTAGGGACATTACGGTCGATTACCAGTTTAAGGACATGGTGGTCCAATGTTAGTTTAAGGACATCTCGGTCCAGTGTTAGTTTAAGGACATCTCGGTCCATGGGTTTAAAAGGACCCCACAGTCCGAGGTTAAGGACATCATAGTCCATGGGTTTAAAGGGACCCCACAGTCCGAGGTTAAGGACATCATAGTCCGTGGGTTTAAAAGGACCCCACAGTCCAGGTTAAGGACATCATAGTCCATGAGTTTAAAGACCCCACAGTCCATGAAATGATTGGTTATCGGGACCCGTCACCTTTCTGAAGACGTTGAAGGATTACAACGACAAATATCAGAGAAGTAAAGAGATGTACCCTTGAACCAAAGTTGATTGGGAAATCTGTAGTCCAATTTGGAACTAAAATCAATTAATTAGATTATGAGCACATTGGCTCAGTTAAATCTGAATTGAGGACTTATGGCCAACTTGGGCTAAGTCCAATTAAGTTTGAAATGTTGGCCCTTTGTTGGATTGTTGAACATTTGTCTGGGTTCAACGCCCCATTATTTAGCAATGTGATAATCACGACCACGATTAGAAATTAGATTAGATGAAGAAGCACCGACTTCGGAGTCGATAGCAGGAACGCGGACAAGACGGGAACTAGAATCCCGTGTCCAGCCGAGCATGCACTAAGCGGGTTTAGCGCAAGTGGCAGCGTGTGTGTAATTTAAAATTTTGGTTTGTTTTGAAAAGGTATGTCGGATTTTTAAGAAAAATCACACAAAAATTCACAATCACCCTAAATCTAATGGTTACCTAGGTCAAGTCTCTACACCGCTCCTAGATTTCCAGAAGACAAATCGCAGGATAAATTCTCTACTGCCTCTTTATCCCTCTTGTGGCCAGGTAAATGCCAGGTAAGTGGGAGGTTGTCCACTACGTAAGTAGTGGGCCTAATTAAGTAATCACTTGCCTTAGACACACTTGCCTTGACACCACAAAAGTAATGCGGATAAGCGATAGATTACCCACGACCTTCCTCTGTCCTTATTGAGCGCGACAGTCCTTAGAGTCTTGTTTAGATATTTTTTAATTAATATAGGGTTGATGCGGATGCTCGTTTTGTGATTTGTGGGGCTTAGGAAGGGTGATAAAATCCCTACCTAATCTGAATTTTGGTCTTGCCCCTTAAAAATCCGTATTAAAATATGAATTAACAAACCAATTACAAAGCTTTGCAAAAAGATTTTTGAGCGGCAAAATTTTGCAAAGAATCCTGCAGAAAAGATATTTTATTGGATTTCAGAGGAGAGAGAAAGATATAGAAAAGATACCAGAGAATTTGGAAACCCTAAATCCCCTAATGCACCGCGGTTCCGCCGCCAATAGGCTCTTTGTGCCGCAGTTCCGCCGTCGACTAGGAAGATCTGATGAAGATTTTTGCTACATGGCCTCCCTTTCTCCTCTGGATCTTGATGAATGCTTCTGAATCTCTGTTTCCTCAAGTCTGTGACTCCAGATTCCCTCGCAAAAATCGCACACTAATCGTTAAATATGCAAGATGCAGTTTGTTTTGTTTTATGATATAGATCGAATAAAAATTCAACACAAATAGTAAGAATAAAAAATTACGCACGTATCCCCGGCAACGGCGCTATTTGATTGATCTTTATTTTGTGTAGTAGTTAATCGCAATCAATAACGGTGTCGCATGTAGCTAGACCGAGATGAGTACGGGTCGTCCTCTGGGAAACGTTGAATCTTTTAACCTAACTTTAGGTGTGTTGAGAAAGAAAGGAGGAAGAATAAAGAATAGTGAAGAATAGTTGTAGGATCTAGATCTACGTTAAACACGGATGCAAAATATAGATCTAGATTAACTATGGAGGTAAGTTTAATATAAAAAGGGGGCTTGTAGGGTTCATTGGGATTTAGTAGTTATGGATGATTAATTAAAGATTACTCTTTTTATCCTTTAATAGATTTAAAACTAGAATGACAGTGATGCATGTAGATTAGGGCTTCTGGAGGGAAAAGGGGTTCCCACTCTTAACCCCTATCTCGACATGGAACTCCGTTCATATCTAGCCTTTACCAAAACAATAGTTAATCTAATCTCTAATCGTGGTCGTGATTATCAATGAATTGATAGCGCATCCAATTAGGATGTTAACTATTCTTTTGATAAAGTTTATAAACTTTATAGGATTTAAAAAGAGTTTAAGGATCTTTATCATCCATTAACCTACCCTAATCCCATGAACCCTAACAAGCGAAGAATTACTCGCGCATGTTGTGAGAAGAAAAGATTGAGAGGGAAATCATATTAAAACTACAAAGAGATAGAATAAGAAAATAACTACCTTTATTAATCAACAAAATTCATTTACACTTTGTTCCCTTAGAAAATGATTACAAAATGCTAGTTTGCTTCTCGATCTCTTCTAAGGAGGTAGATGAACCGTTGATGATCAGCCTGAATGAGTGAGCCCGTCGTGGACTTCGTGATCTCTTCAGCTTGATGATTTTTCCAAGAGCCTCTCGATCCTTATTTATAGTCCCAGAGCCAGAACCCTAGCTTCCTAATTTGGAAACCAGTGGTTAAGATCCCAACAGTAAAATCCCAACTCCTAACTACCCTAGTTTCCTAATATGGAAACCAGTGGTTAGGATCCCAACAGAAAAAATCTCATACCCTAACTACCCTAGTTTCCTAATATGGAAACCAGTGGTTAGGATCCCTGGTTCGTTGTTCCGGGGCTTCATCTTGATGACACGTATTGATCTTTTGAATATCTGAAAACTGAAAATCTTTTATATGTTACTGCCAGAATTGATTTCTTTAGTTTACTTTCTTATTTAGGCAGATTTGTTTCGCCAACTTTGATTTCCTTGATTTCAGTCCTGAAAATTCTGCACAATAACTCAATAAATAATATTAGTAGATATTGTTTTAATTGAGATATTAACTTAACCATTTGTCATGATATTATAGTTTTAAAAATTGGTCAAAGGTATTTAATAAGGTAAGCATATTTAAATGGGACAAATATTACATGGATATTATATGCTTACTTTTTCCTACATAATATTAATTATAATATATAAACACATGAAAATAGTATTTTTGCAAATAAACCTTCATATGTGTCATATTCATAATAAACACCTTTTACTATATAGAAATAGTAGGAAAAATGTCATATTAATGTGCAGTTTTATCAACTGAACACAATGCTAAGCATGAGTCTGGGTTCTGACCATGTCTTTATCTTTTATTGAGTGCTGAGCACTCATATGCCATATGAGATGATCAATCTTGGAAGACAAGGATATATTTGAGGCTCAGTCAAAGGGAAGTCTTGCCTCTGGAAGACTTAGCCAATTCGGGCTAGATTGGTTTTAAAATAGTGTTAAATACTAGAAGATATTTGGCGATCACATGTTCCCACGTGATGCGCTTTAAAAACAGTGTTAAACACTGGGGACAAAATGCTTAAACACTAAAAATGGGGTGGTCACGTGGGGTCACGTGAGGCTCCTGAGAATTGGGCCAAACCTCCTTTATTTTATCCTCAAATCTGCAAATAAGTGTTAAACACTTAGCCTTCAGGACATCACGTGTGAGCACGTGAGGCATCTGAAGATAGGGCCAGACTTCCTTTATTTTGTTCTCAGGATATTCAAATAAGTGTTAAACACTTTTGGTCTTCAGGCCATCACCTGTTGGCACGTGATGGGTATCCATGTATTGATTATTAAAGTGTTTATTAGGGGTCACGTGGGGACACGTGAGGGCGCCTAAAATTGATTCTGCCTTTGGATTTGTTTTTTTTTTGTTTTGAGAGTCACGTGTGAGCACGTGAGGCATTGCCTTCATACTTTTTCTTTCTCATTTTGAGGAGTCTGTTTAAGGGTCACGTGGGGCACGTGACCATGTCTCATTCGTTCTTTTCTGATCATTAAAGGAAGGGTCACGTGTTGCCACGTGACCACGTTTACGTGCTGCCACGTGACCACGTTTACGTGCATGGATAATTTAAGTTCTTTGTTTGAGAATTAAATTCTTTGGTAGCGTTAAACCTTAATCTTGTTTTGAGGAATTAAATTCCTATGTATATGGAAGAATTAAATTCTTATGTAGGGTTAAACCCTAGTTTTATTTGGGGGAATTGAATTCCTATGAATTTGGGAGAATTAAATTCTCATATAGGGTTAAACCCTGGTTTCATTTGGAGGAATTAAATTCTTATGAATTTGGGAGAATTAAAATCTCTAAACTCAATTCTCTCTCTAAGTTTTGGATCTGCATGGCAGAATCTCCCCAAAGAGAATTAAATTCTCAACTTGTGGAGAGATCTGCTTCTGCAGACCTTCAACCAAAGGAAGAACTAAGTTCTTATTCAGAAGAGTTAAACTCTTAAATTGAGAATTAAATTCTCTTTTTGTTTTATGGAGCTTAGATCTCTTTTCCCTTCTCACCTAAGATTTTTTTCTCTTATGAGAAAATCTTTTTCTCTCTTGAGAATTAAATTCTCCTCTCTTTTTTTCTCTCTGTTGTTGTATTTCTCTCAAAAAAATTCCAAGATTCCTTCTCTTTTCTTCTTGGCTCCTATTTATAAGAGAAAGAAAAGAAACAATTTGTTTAGTCGATCTTTCATTGAAAGATTTTGTTTGTTTTTGTAACCAACATGATCTTTTAGATCATCCAGTGACTTTTATTCACCATTGGATTTTTTTTAATTCAGAAGATATTCTGTTTATTATTCTTGGTGAATTTCAGGGAAATCTTTTCTTGTATAAAATCTTTCTATAAGTTGGTAATTTTTTAATCACTATTGGATTTTTAATCCAACGGTGCTCCACTTTACAGAGCACAATCTTTTTTGTTTGGAAAGATTTAGAGAAATATTTTTCCAATTAGGGTTCTCGATTAGAATTTAATTCTATTAGTTCAGAAGGCTTAACAGCCTATCACGTGTTGGCACGTGATCCCACTGTTTGATCATTAAAATAGAATTTAATTCTATTAATTAAAGAGCTTAGGAACCCATCACGTGTTGACATGTGACCCCCTTGATTAAGCATTTAACCAGAATTTAATTCTGTTGTTTAAAGAACTCAGGAATTATCATGTGTCAGCACGTGAACCTTGGTCACGTATTGGCACGTGATGCCCCATTGGGGTTTTTCCTGTTATTTTATTATACCTTTTTCAGTGTGTTTGAAGGCCCATCACGTGTTGGCATGTGGCCCCATTCATTGATTGTTTGATTAGAATTTACTTCTTATAAGTCAGAGAGCTTGGGAACCCATTACGTGTCTGCACGTGACTTGAGGTCACGTGTGGGCATCTCACGTGTGGGCATGTGATGCCCCATTGGGCTATTCCTTGCTATTTTGTTATATCTTTTAATCCTTTTTCAGTGGGTTTAAAGGGCCCATCACGTGTAGGCACGTGACTCCTGTTGATTAGAATTCAATTCTATTATAGCAGAATCCTCAGGAAATCATCACGTGTCAGCACGTGACCCTTGGTCACGTGTGGGCACGTGATGCCCCCATTGGGGATTTTCCTGATATTTCAGGAGGGAACACCATGATATCAGTAAATGGATGTAACTAGAGAATCATGGATGTAACTGGAGAATCATGTAAATAGAAGTATATCCATGGTTCGGTTCAGTCAACACAGATTGAATAGCTTGAATGGATTGATTATATGGATTCATGGAATCATATTAAATTGTAGTATTATAGATTGTACTTGAATCATATTCAAGTCAGATTGTTTATAATGAGACCCAGTCTAAGTCAGACAATTAGAAAAGAAATTGAAATCCTGAATTAGATTTTGGTGTTATCGGTAACCGTTGCACATGGGCAGCAGGATTTGTGTCTTTTTCAAAGACGATTACCGTGTTGATAACACCGTTTGTTAAGTTGTCTACCTTTGAATAGGCAAGCACCCACTTCTCCGGCTCCCTGAGGCTTAAGAGATTGGTCTCGCCTAAACCTATATTTACTATGGCCCTTATTGTAATTTATAAAACTTGAGGGGTTTTATGTAAAAATAATTTTGTATACTTTTAAAAATACACCCCAACTATTTAATTATCGTATTTAGAGTTTTCATAGTTGTAGCTTTTATATTTATGACATTTCTAGTGAATAAACCTATTTTTCATAATACATGGTATTTAATTGTAAAGTGTTGGACTTGTATGGAATTTCACGGTATTTTTATGTAAAGTGATTCTTATAATTTAGAAAAATTGGAATATTTATATATATCAAAAATAGATATTTTTATGATATATGTATATATATATATAAATAATTTTAATTTATTATTTTCTAGAAATCTCATTTTCTTAAGATATTTGTATTTTTAATCTCTCAAGACCGAATGCTCCTTGCGGAGGTCTGAATCTCGTACTATTAAGCCCAGGGATGTGCGATAATCCGCACCATCCCAGTCGGGTTCCCCAAAATGGGTTGTAGCGGCGCTCTGCAAAGATTTATAAAAATACTTAATCTAATAGAAAACGGTTTTAATAGTTAGTGGTATTTATTTGTAAAGTTTCATTTTCCCGTATTCTATGTTCCCGAAAGGTATTGTGCTATATTGCATATAAGTGTTGTGAGGAGGTAGGTCATTACCTCGTGATCTAATTAAAGGTATAGCAAGATTAATGATGTTTTAAAATAGAAAGTAAACTACATAGTATTTTAGTGAAAAAGAGCGATAAAAGTTACAAGATGAAATGTTTTACTATGAAACTCATTTAACATGTTTTGTTAATGATTAATAGTCAAGATATAAGAGTTTAACATGGTTGTGTTAAGGAAAATTGAACTTTATAAAGAAAACCGAATCGGAAGTCGGATTTAACTCCGTTTTCGTCGGGTTTTAGTAAAAGAAGTTTTAAGAATAGAGAACAGAAGAGGGAGGTGGGACTTATAGGTTTGTAGGATAGAGAAGAGGGAGAGGAAGACGTAGGAGGCGCCGGTGCGTCGTTTCGTCGCCGGGAGCTCTTAGGGTCGTCGTCGGAAGATCGCCGGAGTTTTGCCCTTCGCTAACTCCGCTTGTACACAAAAGTTCTATAGAGTTTTATTGAGAGTTTGGACAGAATTGTGAGTGAGGGGGTGTGTTTAGGGTTGATATTTATAGGGTAAAGCTAGGGTTAGGGTAGATGAAAAGTTGTATTGAAAATGTAATAAAAATTGTATTTAAAATGGAGTAAATAGGTGTTTTAAAAGACTCTGTTATTGTGCACTAAATTTAAACCATACAGGGGTTTAGGGAAGACCAAGAGGCAGAACTTTCATGTTGGACAATCGGCGATCCGGCCGAGTCCGGCAGGCGGAGGCGGGCCGAGTCGGCCGAGTCGCCGACCCGAGTCGGCCCGGGGCTCGCTGCCACGTGTCTCTCGTCACTTGGTGTAGCCCCTGAATCAGTTTGTTTTACATGTGTAGTGGGGTATTTACGAGTTATGCACGTGTAGGCTCTTGGGCTTCTAAAAATTTAAAAGAAAACAATATTAAAAATAATGTGGGGATGGGATTTGAACTCCGGTGGCTTGGTTCAGCAGTGCAAGGTCTTACCAATGAGCTATAAGCTCCTTCTTGCTATTAAAAAGCAAAATAAACTTATATCTTGTGCTCAGGCAAAAATACCCCTTTCTGTACTTTTTGAAAAAATTGTACAAAAAGTTGTACAGAAAGTTTAGGGTTACATGTTGCCTACGAAAGTGTGCTACTTAGATTTTTCTTTTTCTTTTTTCTCCCTTTCTTGAATAACTAGTTTGCTCAGGATGATCAAAATTAAGTTTGAGGGTATTTGTTCGGTCAAAAATATTGCACATTTGAAATAACATTTTCCTTAGTTTTGTTAAATATTTAAATGTGTTTATTATAAATATAGAACATATGTCGTTTTATCTGCAAAATACTCTTTATCATATGTTTATATATTATAATTAACATTATGAAGGGAAATATATGCATATAATATCTATATAATATTTTTATTATGCATATCATATCAAATAATCTTAATCAAATACCATATAAAATGATTAAGATAATATCTCTAATATAACAAATATTACTAATATTATTCATGGAGATATTGTGCAGATTTAGCTCAGGTCTGGAATTCTCGAGATCCAAGATGTCGGGATCAAATCTGCCGAAAAGTTGAATCAAATCATAAAATCACAAACGGAAGAGACTAAGAGAAAGATTTGAAGAATTTAGACATCGGGTGGATCTCCAATCATCAAGATAAAATAGCACAAAAAAATCCCAAACACAGAAGCCACCAAACCGCGGCGGAACCACGGCCAAACAGACCTATATGCGGCGATTCCGCGGCGGTTCTAGAACCATCTGATGAGAGATTTTGGTGATTTCATTGTAACAGCATATATTCACTTATGACATCTAGGGTTTCTGGTTTTGGGACTATATATACGACCGAGAGTTTCATATGAAAAGATATCACCTTTTACCACGAAGCAAATCACCGACAAGATCAAGTGATCCACGACAGGTCCACGAATTGACATGATAAAGCGACGTGAATAATCGACGGAATATCTACTTCCTACGAGACAGAGATCGAGAGCAACTTACATCTTGTACTTTAAATTCGAAGGATTTGTACATGTTAACATTGATTAATAAAGGTAAATCATTTGTTTAATTCTTTGCATTTTTACTTTCTGCATTTAATTTCTGCAATACTTTCAGCATTATAATTTTCTTCTCTATCATTTCTTCTTCTTCTCAAAACATGCGTGAGTAATTCTGTGCTTGATAGGGTTCATAGAATTAGGGTAGATTAATGGATGATAAAATATTATAACTCCTTTTACATCTTATAAAGTTTATAAACTTTAGCAAAAGAATTGTTAATATCCTAATCGGGTGTGCTATCAATTTATTGATAGTCTCGACCATGATTTGAGATTAGATTAACAATTGTTTTGGTTAAGTCTAAACATGAATGGAGATCCATGTAAAGATAAGAGTTAAGAGTGAGAACCCTATTCCCTCCAAAAAAAACCCTAATCTACATGCATCACTATCGATCTAGTTTTAAATCTATTAAAAGATAAAATGAGTAATTTTTAATTAATCATCCATTACTACAAAATTCTATGAACCCTACAAGCATTTTCCTGATGCATTCTACATCCGTGTTCAAAATAGATTTAGAATCGCTCTCCCCTATTTCTAATCAACTCGTCTAAATCAAGATTAAAAATTCCACGCATCCCTGCGGATGACCCGTTCTCACCACAGCTAGCTGCATACGATGCCGTGTTGATTGCGGTTACTACAAACACTTCCAAATTCAGATCAATCAGAATATAAGGCCCCGTCAAAACCCACGGGACAACGGCAATGGATGTTCAGGTTAGGTGTTGTTCCCACCAAAATTTTCGGCCAAGAGATATTTGTTTCTGTTTACACCGGTTTAATTTTCGTTTATAGATATGTGTGAAACCGGGCTCATTCATATACGCACATACACACATCAGAGGAAGAACAGGTGTTAGAAAGGGAGCACTTGGTGGTCAACGACAAAAGAAAGTATTTAATTGAACATTTTATTCTACAAGAAATAGATCACCATACATAGGATCGAAAGTAAAGGGATTCACAAAAGTATGGATAAAATTCTCTAACTCCCTGTCTGCCTTCTCCACCATGGCAAAGCGGCGATCTTCACGAAGAGTCGCTCCCCATCAGTCAGCACCGTGCCCATCAGCGAAGGCAGACATGACGGCCCGCTGAGCCCGTATCTGACTTAACAGCTGAACAGAAAGATCTCTCGTAGCCGTGGTAATCAAAAGAGCTTCATGAAAGCACTCGATCTTATCCTCTGCTGCGTCGAGTATCGCCGGAGTCATCTCCGCTGGATGAGGGGGAATATCATCGAGCACAGACAAGAAGACCATCCGGAGTCAAATGGAGCCGATGGGGAGAGGAGATCCTCTACGAGTCAAGAGCTCATGCAACACCGTATCGCATTGGTCGTCCGTAAGAGCAGGGTTCACCAAGCGGTCAGCAAAACGAGGAACAATTTCCTCAATAGGCACCTCCTATGGCTGCCGGCAAGCATGTGGACGATTACAAACCATAGCTCTTCTCTGTTAAAATAATTCTTTGAAAGTGAAAGAGAAGATAAGCATTTCTTCAGATTATGAAAGGAGACATTTAAGTCTAGGCACAGAAAATGTTGTGCATGATGGAACTATTTCCAAGTATTGGAAAAGAAAAGTTTGACTCGGGAAAAGTAAAGAAAGAAGGCGAAAAGACACCTTCAGTAAAGAGGCAGCGCCTCATGTGCCTTGCACGAGGGCACCAGCGCCGAGAGTTAAAAACTCTGAGGCAGCGCCTCACGTGCCTCGCACGAGGACGCCAGCGCCAAAACTAAAATCTCTCTGTTAAACAGAGCCATTGGATAACAAATCCAACGGAGATGATAAATCATCAAAATACAGAATTAAATTTTGTTGAGAAAATATTTATCAAATCTTTCTAAATAAGAAAGATTACTCTCTGTAAAACATAGTGCCGTTGGATTAAAAAATCCAATGGTGATTAAAAATCACCTATATATACAGAAAAATTCTGTATGGGGAAATATTTCCCTAATCTTGTTAAAAATAAGAAAGATATCTTCTGTAAAACAGAAGTCCTTGGATTAAAGATCCAACGGAGGATAAAATCCTCAAATCAATTAAAGATCTTTCAACGAGAGATTTTTTTAACAAAATCAACAAACTTGCCTCCACTATATAAATAACCCAAGACTTCAAGTCTTGTAACAAAGAAACCCCCCATAAGCTTCGAGAAAAACAAAATAGAAAGCTTCAAAAAGAAAGAAAGAAGAATACCTCTCTTCGAGGTAAATAAAAATAATAATAGAGATCAGAGCATCTCATCTGCATAGCCAAGTGTCTAACCCTTATTAAAGAACTTAATTCTTTCCCTGGATCTAAAATCCATGAGACAAGTCGCCCATAAATGAGAATTTAATTCTCATGGGGATGAACTTGCTTTTGGGAATCAAAGATCCAGAAAAGAACAGAGAATTGAACTCTTCAGAACATAATACACGAAGAACAACCAGCGCCAAGCGCCTCACGTGCCCCTCACGTGGGCGCTGCTCAATAAAGAGTGCTTGGCACTCAATGGTGGGCGCTCAGCGCCAAGCGCCTCACGTGCCCATCACGTAGATGCTTCTCAATAAAGAGTGCTTAGCACTCAATGGTTGGCGCTCAGCGCCAACCGCCTCATGTGGGCGATGCTCAATAAGGAGTGCTTAGCACTCAGTGGTGGGGCTCAGCGCCAAGCGCCTCACGTGCCCATCACGTAGGTGCTGCTCAATAAGGAGTGCCTAGCACTCAGTGGTTGGCGCTCAGCGCCAAGCGCCTCACGTGCTCCGCACGTGGGCACCATAAAGAGTGTTTAACCCTTCATAAAAACAAAAAAAAGGAAAATAAAAGTAAAGGGTGAGCGTCAGAACTCATATCAATGCCCAGCATTGTTCACACAGAAAAAGGACTGAACCCAAGCAAGTGTTTAACACTTTATTCAAAGACTGGGTGGGCTGAGCCCAAGTTGACCAAAAATCCCTAATTCAGATCAGCCGAGCCCATATGCTCATCATTTTCCAAATTGGTCTTAATCCTAAACACGACTACTGATCTTCCAACGGACATTGGTTCAAGGGTACATCTCCTGACACCTCTGATACATGTTGTTGCAACTCTTCAACGTTTTCAGAGAGGTGGTGGGTCCCGATAACCAACAACTCTTTGGTGCACTCCCAAATTGACGGGCACATCCCTATGGACCACAACGTCCTTAAACTAGCTATGGACCACAACATCTTTAAACTAACAACGGACCGTAATGTTCTTAAACTAAAGCAATAGAGCCCAAATGCTTTTTTATTGGGTCTAAATGATCCCAAAATCCTGTTGAGTAGATCTTAGCCTAAAATTAGACTAACGTATCATCAACAAACATTTAAGTTGATCTTAATCTCAAACGAGATTAACGATCCTTAAATCAACCCAAACCCAAATCTAAGAATATACGGATTTAAACTAATCCACGCCCTATCGGCGACAACATAAATTAGTCTCCGTATACAATCCACGGGCCATCGAAAATAAAACAAACATCACACGACACGAAGTAACCTTCTGGAGTAGGAGAAAGTGGTTACCGCGATGCGGTAAAGCAATTAGCTGCAGGGGCTTGCGCCTGCGGGAAGAGCGTCCCCACAATCAAAAACCCCTCACAACGAGGGAGAATCTGACGAAATTTGCTAAAACGGCCGCATCCGTTCAAACCTCCAATACACGATACCATAAATCAACTTGGTATCTTCGGAGAGGTGGACGGATAAATCCAAATAGCATCTGCCCCTAAATTCAGGCAAGACGTTTGTCTTCCCAGTTTTCGGCGGTAAACAGGTGTATTATAATGACCATCATCATGCAACTTTTAACACATTCCATACCAGTCTACCTCTTAAAAACCCCGTAATGTTTATTGTATTGTTTTGTAGTGATTTGTAAATATAAGACTTGCTGAAGCCATGATATCAATTGTTCATGTATACGGATAAGAATATAAACGGATAATCATATAGACAAGTCAATGTATATCCTTGTATCGGTCAAATCAAGTCATGTTGATATAGATAGTATTCTGGTATTCATGTTTCAAGTTCCAGTATATATGGATTCATGTTGTATTGGAGTTATATTTGAATTGTTTTCAAGTATAGATTGTTTTCAGATTTGACTAAGACTCTAACTGAGTCAGACATTTAAATAGAATTTGATTCCTGAATTAGGTTTTGGAGTTATCAGTAACTGCTGCACATGGACGGCAGGATTTGTGACTTTTTCTAAGCCAATTACCATTGATAATCCCGTTTTAGTTGTCTACCTTAAATAGGCAAGCACCCACTTTTTCCGGCTCCCTGAGACTCAAGAGAATTGGTCCCGCTTAAAGCTATATTTACTAGGGTCCTAATTATAAATTAATAAACTTGAGGGAGTTTTATGAAAAATGGTTTTTTTGATAAATTTCAAAATAAACCTCAAGCACTTATTTATCATATTTAAGGTTTTCATGGATGTAATTTTTAAAAGTGATGAGTGTTCTCGCCAAAATCTTCGGCCAAGAGCTATTTGTTTCTGTTTACACCGGTTTAAGTTTCATTTACAGATATGTGTGAAATAGGGCTCATTCATATACGCACAAATCAGAGGAAGAACATGTGCTCAACGACAAAAACAAAGCATTTAATTGAATATTTTATTCTACAGAAAATAGATCACCATACATGGGATCAAAAGTACATGGATCCACAAAACTATGGATAAAATTCTCTAACTCTCTCTCTGCCTTTTCCACCATGGCAAAGCAGCGATCTTCACGAAGAGTCGCTCCCCATTAGTCAGCACCGTGCCCAGCAGCGAAGGCAGACATGATGGCCCGCTGAGCCCATATCTGGCTTAGCAACTGAACAGAGCGATCCCTAAGAGCCGTGGTGATCAAAAGTGCCTCATGAAAGCACTCGATCTTGTCCTCCACTGCGTCGAGTATCACCGGAGTCATCTCTACTGGATGAGGGGGAATATCATCGAGCACGGACAAGAAGACCATCCGGAGCCAAATGGAGCCGATGGGGAGAGGAGATCCTCTACATGTCAAGAGCTCGTGCAGCACCGTATCGCATTGGTCATTCGTAAGAACAGGGTTCACCAGACGGGCAGCAAAACACGGAACAATCTCCTCAATAGGTACCTCCCATGGCTGCCGGCAAGCATGTGGACGATTATAAGCCATATCTCTTCTCTGTTAAAATAATTCTCTAAAAGTGAAAGAGAAGAGAATTATTGCTTCAGATTATGAAGGAAGACATTTAAGTCTAGGCACAGAAAATGTTGTGCATGATGAAACTATTTCCAAGCATTTGACTTAGGAAAAGCAAAGAAAGAAGGCAAAAAGACACCTTCAGTAATGAAGCAGCGCCTCACGTGCCTTACATAAGGACGCCAGCGCCGAGAGTTAAAAACTCTGAGGCAGCGCCTCACGTGCCTTGCACGAGGGCGCCAGCGCCAAGAGTTAAAAACTCTGAGACAGCGCCTCACGTGCCCCGCACGAGAGCGCCAGTGCCAGAACTAAAAGTTCTCTGCCGTTGGATCAAAGATCCAACGGAGATGATAAATCATCAAAACACAGAATTAAGTTCTGATTGAGGAAATACTCCTCAAATCTTTTTAAACAAGAAAAATTATACTCTGTAAAACAGAGCACCATTGGATCAAAGATCCAATGGTGACTAAAAATTACCAAGCTACAGAATAAGCTCTGTAGGGGAAAACATTTTCCCCAATCTTTCTAAACAAGAAAGATTATGCTCTGTAAAACAGAGCACCATTGGATCAAAGATCCAATGGTGATTAAAAATCACCAAGCTACAGAATAAGCTCTGTAAGGGAAAACATTTTCCCCAATTTTTCTAAACAAGAAAGATTATGCTCTGTAAAACAGAGTATCGTTGGATTAAAGATTCAATGGTGATTAATAATCACCAAGCTACAGAATAAGCTCTGTATGAAAAATATTTTCCAATCTTGTTAAAAAACAAGAAAAATATCTTCTATAAAACAGAAGTCCTTGGATCAAAGATCCAATGGTGGATAAAATCCCCAAATCAATTAAAGATCTCTCAATGAGAGATTTCTTTAATTGAATCAACAAATCTGTCTCTACTATATAAAGGCCCCAAGACTTCAATTCTTAAAGAGAGGAACCCTCCCATAAACTTCAAGTTCAAAAATAAGAGCAAGCAAAAAAGAGCTTTAAGAGAGAAGAAGGAAGAAGAACTTTCTTCAAGGCAAATAGAGATTGTAGTATCTCATCTGCATACCCAAGGGTTTAACCCTCATAAAAGAACATAGTTCTTTCCCTGCATCTAAGATCCATGAGACAAGTCTCCCATAAAAGAGAATTTAATTCTCGTGGGGATGAATTTGTTCTTGGGGATTGAAGATCCATGGGAGAACAAAGAATCGAACCCTTCAGAAAAATACACAAAGAAAGAGATAGCGCCAAGTGCCTCACGTGCCCCTCACGTGGACGCTGCTTAATAAAGAGTGGCTAGCACTCAATGGTTGGCGTCCAGCGCCAAGCGCCCCACGTACCCCTCACATGGGCGCTGTTTAATAAAGAGTGCTTAGCATTCAGTGGTTGGCGCCAAGCGCCTCGCGTGCTCCTCACGAGGATGCTGCTAGAATAAAGAGTGCTCTGCACTCAGGGGTTGGCGCTCAGCGCCAAGCGCCTCACGTGCCCCTCACGTAGGTGTTGTTTAACATAAAGCGCTCTGCAAATAAAGCCCAGCGCCATAAAGAGTGTTTAACACTCCATAAAAAACAAAAAAATAGAGTGAGCATCAGAGCCCATATCAATGCTCAGCATTGTTGTACAGAAAAGGGACCGACCCAAACAAGTGTTTAACATTTTATTCAAAAACTGAGTGGACTGAGTCAAAGTTGACCAAAAGTCCCTAATTCAGATCAACCGAGCCCATGTGCTCACAATTTTTCTAAATTGGTCTTAGTCCCAAACCCAACTACAGATCTCCCAACTGACATTGCTTCAAGGGTATATGTCACGCCCCGCTTTCCAGAGTACGCTAAGATGGGCACGTGACATAACCAACCATGCTATCTGTGGGTAGGAAGGTTCCATCCACAGTCACATTACGGCTGTAGAGATATCAAGAACAAAATATAACTATCTAATACATGTCCATAAGCCAAGATAACATGGGTCAAGAATACTAAAAGTGCGGAAGCAAAAGATCCAATACAAAATAACTGGAATGTATGTCCCATAATGCGGGCTCACATCAGGAATAAAATGCAGAAAATAAAAGAAATAACTACTACTGAAACCTCACTGCTCAGCCTGCTGGATGAAGTACTCCTGTTCGGACTGCAGCAAAGGTACGGAATCTGGGACATGCAAAACCCAGACGTCAGCGCGTCATGTCATCAAGTGATAAAATATAAACAGGGTAACAGGCAATGCAAATATAATCATGAATGGTAAAACAGGTGTAACAGCAATATAAATCAGGGCAGTGAAGGGTAGTGTGCAGTGAGTAAACTAAACTGGTCTAATGAGTTATCTACTCTCAAGTCTTTGAAATCAATTTGATGAATCATCGATGTAACTCACTAGTATCCCGTGCATGCCCGGGACCACGGTCTAAGACTCTCGGGCTGAAACCGAGACGTGCCGCTAGGCACTAACAGGAAAAGGATACAGACCAACGATGTCAGCAGCATCGTCACGAGGCGGGCCTGGCCTCAAAAACTGATCAGTAAAAGCAAGCAACTGTCGAGTTACAAGTCAGGTTTCATCATTGATTTCCCCATACCCCCAAGTTATGTGTGTCAAGTCAGGTATTCAGTAATCAAGAACTAATGCCAACACAGGATCAGGTAGGTGCAGGTTTGTCTGGATAGACAACAGGAACGGTCCGTAAGGACTACATGTCAGGTTTGTTGGAATTAGACACAAGATCAGGTAACAGGTAAAGCCATGGCATATCAGGTCAAGTTGAGTAGTGTATTTAGATGTCATGTCATGTCAAGAGTATACGGTACCATGTCAGGTCAAGTAATAAGTGTAGCCGGTCAAGAGTATACGGTACCATGTCAGGTCAAGTAATAAGTGTACAAGATAACGTATGGATGCTCATAATCGACTAGCATAATCATGGTTATGAATAAAAAAGTATGGTACTATCAGAACAATAAACAGGCACAGTAACATGATAGCAATAGGTGCATATTAAACTACTTAGTTGTACGGTTATCAATTTGGTTTAAGGAATGGTTTTAACATTTCAGGAATGCAGTATTACCCATGTGGATGATGAAATCATATTAATATATATTAAAAACAATCTAGAGATGCAATTGAATGTGAATAAGGCTAAATGTATGCAATCGGTCATACGATAGGGTAAAACTACAAAAGAGTAATATGGCTATAAAAACAATTGTGATTATGTGATCTAACATATAAATGTGATTACTAGGTATAGTCAACTAAATGCAACAATCAGGTTTCAAGTTTAGATCTGAAATACATAAACAGAACATTGTACTGTTAATCTGGAATTTCAAAACTTTAGAATTTTATCTATAGATTTTAATAGGAAAATAGATAGAGTGATATATGAATAGTATGACTAGCATGTAGCAAGATTAACTTGCCTCGACGGGTCGCGATACAGAAAACGGAACGTTACGCGTCGGCGGGGAAAAGTCGCTACGCGTGCACGGTACACGGAATGAGCCCAAATGACGAACGGTGGAGTCATACGGGTCAAGGGTCCTCGCTGGGTCGTCAAGATCGTCGACGGCACGGTCGGATCCCGGCAAAATAGAAAACGGTAAATATTACAATAGACAAGCGATGCATGGAAAAAGAAGCAAGAAGAATGAAAGAGAACATGGGGAATTGATGAAAGAACTTACCCACTGGACTGCAGGGGGTGACAGCGTCGTCGACGAGGCGTCGACGGAGCTCCGACGATCTACAGAGTACCCTTTAACATTTTACAGAAAAGAAATGTTAAGATGAAGAAAAAGAGAAAGAAGAAGAAGAGAAGGATGAGGGAGAGAAAGGTTGCTCACAGGGGTTTGGGAGACGGCTGTGGTTGCAACGGTGGGTAGTCGTCGGCAAGGGATCGCCGGTGAGATCAAGGGCAAAGCGACAAGGTCCAAGTTGCAGGGAATAGCTCGGGGCTAGGGTTTCTGCTAGGGTTAGCTTTCGTTGCAGGGTTAGGTGCTCGGGAAAAGAGCAGAGGGAAAGAACAGAGGGAGAGGGAGATGATGACGACGAGAAGAGGGAGTCGGCGGTGATGGAACGATGGGTCCTGGGTTCGCTAGAGGGTGTGTGTGCAGGGGAAGAGACTCGGGAAGAAGAAGGAGAAGGAGAAGATGAGAAAGAGGAGATGCTGAGTTAGGGTTTGAAGAGGTGATGCGGTTAGGGTTAGGGTTGCACAAGGCGATGGATTTTTAAAAGAGGAGACGCGGGGGTTTTTAAAGAGGAAGAAGGGATACGTGAAGGGAGGTGACGGGATCTCCATCACGGTGACGGGACTCGAGAAGTACACAGTAATCGCGAGATCTGAGAGAGTGGGTGCGAGAGAGAAAGAGAAGGGAGAGAGAGAGAGAGCTGCGGAGGAGAGAAAAGGAGAAAGAGAAGGGATTCTGCGCTCGTAGGCCAGGGGAAAAATAGAAAAGGATTTGATTGGTTGAAACAAGAGAGAGTGAAGTTTAGTGGTGGGGTCCAGGTGATGAAAGAGAAGAGTTTGATTGGCTCGTGGTGAAAAAGAAAATATAGGGAGAAGAAAAGAAAGATTTCTAATTGGTGAAAAGAGAGAGGAAAAGGAAAAAGGAAGAGAGAAAGAATTGGTGGGGCCCGGTGCAAAGAATTGAGGATTTTGATTGGGTGAGGAAACTGTTGGGAAAAATTATAAAAGATTTACCAGTTTTATTAAATAACCTAGTTAGTTGCGAAAATATAAATTAAGCTGTAAAATATTTTCTGAATCATTCAAGAAATTCAAAATTAAATAGGATTTGGCGGAAATACAAAATATTTCAGAATTGCGCCCGGATCGGGTCCAAAAATTTGAATTTGAAATATGAAAAATATTTGCAAGTTCCAAAAGTTGAAATGAAGGATTTAGTAATGAAAAAGCATACCCCCAAGAACGGACGCACGTACGTGCGCGTAGACGTCCAAACACGTCCGTTTCACTGAACGGGACGAGAACACGATGCAAGGACGCTACCACAGGGTTAAGGGTATCGAGCAGGCCAAGACAAGTATATTTTAAATTATTTTAAATGAATTAAATTGTTATATGCAAACATATGCAACGTCGGGGTAAATTATAACTAGTAACAGTCAAAGCATGATCAAAGAAATAAATACCACACACCATACATACGGTAACTGGAATTAGTATAACTGGACTCGGTTGTTACATTATACCCAACTACAAAAAGAATTTCGTCCTCGAAATTCCAAGAATACAAAGATAGACGACAAACAAACTACAAGAAAAGATGGGGAAACTTCTTCCGGATTTCATCTTCTCGTTCCCAAGTGGACTCTCCGTGCGAGCGACTACCCCAAGAAACAAGTACAAGAAGGATAACCTTGTTCTTAAGAACCTTTTCCCTTCGATCCACGATTGCAGCCGGTCGCTCCTCAGAAGTCAAATCTTCTCGTACCGTCAGCTCCGAATGATCCAATACATGCGTTTCATCCCGAACATACTTACGGAGTTGAGATACGTGAAACACATCGTGCACATTCGCCAAGGACTGCGGTAACGCCAAACGATATGCTACCTCGCCAACACGCTCCAAGATCTCGAAAGGCCCGACGAACCGAGGACTGAGCTTTCCTCGACTTCCAAAATGAATCACCCCTCTAGTTGGTGATATCTTCAAGAATACCAAATCACCCACGGCGAACTCTAGAGGTCTTCTCGACGTATCTGCCCAACTCTTCTGTCGGTCTTGTGCTGCCTTCATATGATTCCGGATAGTATTAACCTTCTCAACAGTCTGCACAACCAAGTCTGATCCCAACAATCTTCGTTCACCGATATCGTCCCAACTAACAGGTGAACGACACTTGCGACCATATAAAGCTTCGAATGGAGCCATCTGAATCGTCGTCTGAAAACTGTTGTTGTAAGAAAACTCCACCAAATGTAGATGATCCTCCCAAGAACCCTTGAAGTCCAACATGCACGCTCTCAACATATCTTCAAGAGTTTGGATCGTTCTCTCCGACTGGCCATTAGTTTGAGGATGATAAGCTGTGCTAAACTTCAATTGAGTCCCCAAACTTTCCTGTAAACTCCTCCAAAAGTGTGATAAGAATCGAGTGTCACGGTCGGACACGATACTCACCGGCACTCCATGCAATCTTACAATCTCCTGCATGTACCGTTCTGCCAAACCTTCTGTTGATTGACCAACCCGAAAAGGAATGAAATGAGCTGCCTTGGTCAAACGATCAACAATCACCCATACTGCATTGTTGCCTTTTGGACTCCGCGGTAGAGCTGTCACGAAATCCATGGTTATATGTTCCCACTTCCACTGAGGAATCGGAAGTAGTTGCAACAAACCAGCAACCCTTTGATATTCAGCCTTAACTTGCTGACACACCAAGCACTTTGCCACAAAGCGAGCAATCTCTCGTTTCATGCCTTCCCACCAGAAATGCTGTCGTATATCTCGGTACATCTTCGTGCCTCCTGGATGTACGGAATAAGCTGAGCTGTGCGCCTCCTTTATAAGTTCTTCATGAATATCTCCCTTTGGCACACATAAACGGCTACTATATCTCAACAAACCATCTTCATGGATTAGTAAATCCGTTCGAAATCCGGCTTCAACCTGTTCTCGATACTTTTGCAATTTAGGGTCCTACGGTTGCGCTGCTTTAATATTCTCGATCAACGACGAATGTACCTGCAGCTGCATCAACTGTCCCGAAGAATGCGGTAGCACAACCTCCAAATCAAACCTCCGAAAGTCTTCAATGAGTTCCTTCTGCGTAGTCAACATCTGAATAACTGGTAACCGACTGAGCGCATCCGGCACGACATTAACCTTCCCCGGATGGTACTTAAGATCAAGATCGTAGTCAGCCATCAGCTCCAACCATCTACGTTGCCTCATATTAAGCTCCTTCTGCGTGAACACATACTTCAAGCTCTTATGATCAGTGAACACCTCGACCCTTTCGCCCAAAAGGTAGTGTCTCCAAATCTTTAAAGCGAAGATCACAGCCGCAAGCTCCAAGTCATGAGTTGGGTAATTCTTCTCATGGGTCTTCAACTGTCTCGATGCGTACGCTACAACCTTCCCATGCTGCATCAAAACACAACCCAATCCTTTCCCAGATGCGTCGCTGTGAATCACCAATCCTCCGGAATTGTCTGGCACGTCAGAATAGGAACGGTTATCAATTTCTGCTTCAACGTCTCGAAAGCTGACGCACACCTATCCGTTCACACAAAAGGTACCTCCTTACGCGTAAGCTTGGTCAACGGCTCCGCCAGACGAGCAAAGTTCTCCACAAATCTTCTGTAATACCCGGCGAGTCCAAGAAAACTTCTTATCTCCACAACATTCTTCGGAATCGACCAATCTCAAACTGCTGCAATCTTTTCTGGATCAACGGCGATTCCATCGCCAGACACGACATGCCCCAAAAACTTTACTTCTTCCAGCCAAAACTCGCACTTGCTCATCTTCGCATATATTCTCTTGTCTCAACGTCTGCAGTGCGATCTTCAAATGTTCTGCATGATGTTCAATACTCTTCGAGTAAACCAGAATATCGTTAATGAACACCACAATAAACTGGTCCAAGAATGGTGAAAAGATTCGGTTCATCAAGTCCATGAATATAGCTGGTGCATTCATAACTCCGAAGGGCATCACTAAGTACTCGTAATGTCCATACCGAGTTCGGAACGCCGTCTTGCAAATATCCTCTGTTTTCACTCGGACCTGATGATATCCGGATCGCAAATCCAGCTTCGAGAATACCCTCGCGCCACTAAGCTGCTCAAATAGTTCTCCAATGCGAGGGATCGGGTACTTTTTCTTAATAGTCACCCGGTTTAATTCTCGATAGTCGATGCACATCCTTCTTATGCCATCTTTCTTCTTAACTAGAAGAACTGGAGCTCCCCAAGGCGAGTTACTGCTTCGAATCCAACCCTTCTCAAGCAATTCAGTAACATGTTTCTTAACTTCCTCTAATTCCACTGGTGCCATTGGATAATACGCTTTAGAAACTGGCGCTGCACCAGGAATAAGATCAATTGCGAACTCCACGTCTCGCTTCGGCGGTAATCCTGATATATCTTCAAACACGTCCATAAAATCTCGAACAACAGCTGGCTCTTCACTATTATCAACCTCCATTGATGCAAGAATATTAGTTGTCGGCCTAGTCCTAAACTCGACTGGCCCGACAGAACTGCTTCCTCCAGTGAAGGTAAACTCGGGGTGTCCGGTAATCTGGAAAATTACTTTCTTTGCCCTACAATCGATGTGAGTGTGGAAAGTGCCAAGAAAATCCATTCCCAAGACGACTTCGTAGCTGCCTGTATCAATCACCAAGAAATCTGTAAAAAGCTTCCGTCCGCAAACAATAACTGCACAATCTTTACATTCTCTACTAGATATGATTTTCCCATTCCCAGTGTGTATGTCCCAGAAACTAGACAGGGTCGTGCAGGTAATCGAGTGTGTAGCTATAAACATGTTCCCCTCCGAAAGACGGCGCGACATGGACGTTTTGCCTGAGATTCGGGGCAGATGCTAATTGGTGCTATCGGTCTACCTCTCCGAAGATGCCAAGTTGATTTATGGTACCGTGTATCAAAGGTTTAAATGGATGCGGCCGATGTAGCAGACTTCGTCAGATTCCCCCTCGTTTGAGGGGGTTTTTATTGTGGGGACGCTTTTCCCTGCAGGCGCAAGCCCCTGCAGTTAATTACGTTACCGCATTGCGGTAACAACTTTCTCCTTCTCCAGATGGTCACTTCGTGTCGTGGGTGTTTGATTTGTGTTTAGTTGCTCGTGGATTGTATACGGAGACTGAGTTATGTCATCGCCCGTAGGGCGTGGACTAGTCTAAATCCGTATTATCTTAGATTTGGGTTTGGGGGTTGTGTTTAAGGATACGTTAGCCTCGTTTGAAACTAAGATCGACTTAAACGTTTGTTAAGGATACGTTAGTCTAGTTTTAGACTAAGATCAACTTAACGGGATCGTTTAGATCCGACAAGAGAGCGATTAGGGGAGCCCTGTTGTTTAGTTTAGTGACATTGCGGTCAATAGGTAGTTTAAGGACATTGCGGTCCATTGTTAGTTTTAAGACGTTGCGGTCAAGGTTAAGGACATCGTAGTCCGTAGATTTAAGGAATCCACGGTCCGATATTAGTTTTAAGACATCACGGTCAAGGTTAAGGACGTCATAGTCCGTTGTTAGTTTTAAGACATTTCGGTCAAGGTTAAGGACCTCATAGTCCATGGGTTTAAGGACCCCACAGTCCGGCGTTTAGTTTTAAGACATTACGGTCAAGGTTAAGGACCTCATAGTCCATGAGTTTAAGGACCCCACAGTCCGTATCAATGTGTGGTTATCGGGACCCGCCACCTCTTTGAAGACGTTGAGGAATTACAACACCAAGTATCAAAGGAGTGAAGAGATGTACCCTTAAACCGAGGTAGATTAAGTGATCTGTAGTCCAATTTGAAAACTAAGATCAATTATTATATTATGAGCCCATTGGCCCAATTAAGTTTGAATTGAGAACTTATGGCCAGCTTGGGCTAAGTCCAATCATGTTTGGGATATTGGCCCTCTGTTAGTTCATTGAAGGAGAGGCTTTGCCTCTGGAAACTTAGCCAATTAGGCTAAAGCTAGTGTTAAACACTAGAGATCAACAGTGTTGAACACTGGGAATAAGATTAACAAGTTAGTGTTAAACACTAAAAGATAATCAGTGTTGAACACTGGGAACAAATTTTTCGAATTAGTGTTAAACACTAAGCAAATCAGTGTTAAACACTGGGGACAAAATCTCTAGACTAGTGTTAAACACTAAGGAGAGAGGGGTCACGTGTGGACACGTGAGAGCGCCCTGCTTCCCTTTATTTTATTCAGTCAAAAGTATTGAATACTTTGAAATATCACGTGCTATCACGTGATGGGAATTTTGGTGCTCGTCTGTTAAAGCCTCAGCCAAGGGGTCACGTGGTAGCACGTGAGAGTGCCCTAAAGCTCTTTATTCTATTCTACAGATAAGTGTTTAACACTTTTAATTCTGAAAGCCATCACGTGTGGGCACATGATGGGGGCTTATGCTTTGATCTGTTAGAATGTTCATTAGGGGGTCACGTGTTGACACGTGAGGGCGCCCTAGAGCTCTTTTATGTTTCTTTTGCCCTTTTCTCTGTGTGCTTTAGAGATCATGTGGGCACGCGAGGCATTGTCTCAAAGTTCTCTTTTATAGATCTTTGCAGGAGTCACGTGGTAACACGTGAAGTGTTGCTTCAAAGTTCTTCTCTGTGGATCTTTGTAGGGGTCACGTGGTAGCACGTGACTCTGGTTCTTTGCATGTTTTAGAGATTTGTTCATCTTTTAAGAATTAATTTCTTCATAGGGTTAAACCCTAACAACAAACTTTAGAGGAATTAAATTCATGTTTTCTTCTGAAGAATTATGTTCTTAATAGGGTTAAACCCTAATTTCTTTTCTTAAGGGAATTAAGTTCCTGTGAGAGAATTATGTTCTCAATTAGGGTTAAACCCTAGTTCTGTTCATTTTGAAAGAATTAAATTCCTATAACATAGGGTTAAACCCTAATTTTATCTCAAAGGAATTGAATTCCTATCATTTTGTGAGAATTAAATTCTCAAAACTCGGTTCCTCCTCTGTGTTTTAGATCTGCATGGCAGGATCTCAACCCAATGAGAATTAAATTCTCAATTCATGGGAAGATGTGCACTTTGCAGATCCTCCACCAGAGAAAGAACTAAGTTTTTTTTCTTTATATAAGAGTTAAACTCTTTTGAGAATTAAATTCTCTTTTGAAGCCTCCCTTTTTCTTTTCTTACCTAAGGTTTTCCTTTTGCAGAGAATCAAAGGCTCTATATCTCTCTCTCTGTGTATCAAAAGAAAAGGTCCAAAGGTCCAAAAAAAGGTCCCCTCTCTTCTTTTCTTGGCCCTTATTTATAAGAGAAGGAAAAAAATCAATCTGTTTAGTAAATCTCTCATTAAGAGATTTGATTTATTCATTGAGAGATTTGATTTATCTTCATCATTAATCTAGGCCTTTAGATTTTTAGGTGAATTTTATTCACCATTGGATTTTAAATCCAAAGATATCTCCTTGTTATTTCGGTTAGATTTAGGGGGAGATCTTTCCAAGTCCAAGATTTTTCCATAAATTGGTGATATTTAATCACCTTTAGATTTTTAATCAAACGGTTTCAAATAATCATTCTCTATTTTGGAAAGATTTGAAGGTTCTTCCCTCAGAATTTAATTCTGTTAAAGAATAGGGCTCTTAAAGCCGGTCACGTGTGGCCACGTGACCCCTGGTCACGTGTAGGCACGTGCCCCCTGGTCACGTGTGAGCACGTGACCCCTGGAATAGGCTTCTCTTCTGCAGTTGCTCTTTGCCGCTTCTTTAAACGTCACGTACCAACACGTGACCGCTGGTCATGTGTGGGCACGTGATGCTTCTTTTGAAACTTTTTCTTGACTTTTAATATGCTCTGTGCCGCTGCTTTAAACGTCACGTGCCAACACGTGACCGCTGGTACGTGTGAGCATGTGATGCCTCTTCTGAAGCTTCTCCTAATTTTTAATCAGGGAACAAATGCCCCCACAGCGTTGTTCTCACGTGTCTGCACGTAAGTGCAACGCTGTCACTTGTATGACCGTCGGATTTGCTTTAGGGGTAGGGTAGATGAAACGTTTTCCATCCCATCCTATAAATACTCATGTCTTTTCAGAAGAGCCTCCACTTTACTCATCTTCCTCTTTTGAGAACTTCCTTCTCTTGAGAATTTAATTCTTTTTTCCAGAGCCTAGTTCTCTGTTCCAAAAATTTTCCAGAGTTTAACTCTGTTGACTGATTCCTCTTCCTCAGGTAATCATCTCGAGCGAACGAAGAACTTTTATACATAAAATTCTCTGGATTTTAAATCCACCTCAAGGGTTTCACCCCTTTTAACATGAACCCATTTTTCCTTCAAGTTTTACAACCGAAATGTGAAATCATTTAATCTTCACCAGTAAATCTCCTTAGGGTTCATCTGATCCTTTAGGAAGATGATGATGTTGGTTGCTTTTTTATGGAATTTAATTCCATCCCCAAGGAGTCCTGGCTCTGAAACAAAATTTTCTTGGAATTTAATTTCTTTTTTCAAAAGGAATTTAATTCTTATGAAGAACTAAGTTGTTCTCAAAGAATTTCATGGGTTTTACTGCCCTGAGTCATCTTCTTCACAACTCAGAAGAAAAGGTTTGTAATAGATTCTCATGATCTTTATTTCAGGTATCATGGATACCCATATGTACGATCTTGACAAAATCATTTCTTACGGGAATATTCGTGCACTGGGCCGTAGCCAGAACCAGAAGTTCACCGACGCTCAATGTGCTGAGATCATGAGCCGCTTTGACGAGTACAACCATCGGCTACTCCCCCGTCGCTCTTCTCTTCTGAGACTCATCGTGCTGGCGATCTGAGAGGCGCTTCCTCTCTTCTGCACCGGTGTACCGCTCAGGGCATTGGACACTGCCGAGGATAAGATACATTCGGTGTATCTGATGAGCCTAATCTCGAAGAGAAGGCGCGACAACCTCATTGATCTCTTGCACCAGGCTTTTCAGCAGTCGGCTATACTTGCTGCCTATCAGAGGGTAGAAGACATTCATGAGGACCCCGACGCTTGTGACCGCGAGAGAAAACATACTCGGATGGTTCGAAATGCTTGGAGGATCTTGGACAAAGCCAAGTTCGAGTTTCTCAATCCGTGCCCCGCGTCTGAGGTCTTGCCGTTGTAATCATTTTTCCCCCTTTTTATTCTGTATGAACTTCTTTAAAGCATGAATGATAAGTTTTATCGTGTCCTTCTGTGTTTGCGTGCCCCTTCTTTTTTGCGGAATTTTGTCACTTTTGCTACTGTTGCTGCTGATGTGTTTAATGGGTAAAGCACTATTTCACTTTTCAGTACACGTCAAGTTTGGTGCTCACGTGCTCCGCATGTGGGGTCCTTTTGATGGGGCTGTTTAATTTTTCATGCCATATTTTTTGTGCACAGCATTATGTTCCCGCCAAAAATTTCTGCGCAAAAGAGCCCAAGGTATCAAATGGCGGCGATACGCCTAAGAAAATGGGAACCAGTATCTTCCGGGCTGTTTTTTAACAAACTCCCGAATGAGAAACAGATAAATTCTGATGGTGTCGAAAGCGTCTCGAAAACCCTTCGATTTGATATATAATGGGCCTCATAATTCATCGGGGATCAAAAATTATGAGGCATTACGTGTCCGCACGTGATGGACCTTTAAGAACCCGCTGGAGGAGTTAAAAGATTTAATAAAAACTCAAAAAGGACCCCATTGGGGCATCACGTGCTCACACGTGACCATGGGTCACGTGCAGACACGTGATGGGCTCTTAAGGCCTCTAAAATAATAAATAGAATTAAATTCTAAAATCTGTTCCTTGATTAAAAATCAGAAGTTACCTCAATGAGGTATCAAGTGCTCATACGTGACCAATGGTCACGTGTTGACACGTGATGGTTAAAACTGAAGCATAAACAAGCGGCCGTTAAAGAACTCAATTGGGGGTCACGTACTCACACGTGACCAAGGGTCACATGTCAGCACGTGACTGGTTTCGAAAGCCTTATAGTTAATAGAATTAAAATTCTAAAATTTTCTAAATCTTTCCAAACACAAAAGGTCTATGGGGACCGTTGGATTAAAAATCTGAGGGTGATTAAAAATCACCAATTTATGGAATAATCTTGGACTTGGAAAGATTTCCCCCCTAAATCTAACCGAGATAACAAAGGGATATCTTTGGATTTAAAATCCAATGGTGAATAAAATTCACTTAACAATCTAAAGGCCCAGATTAATGATAAATATAAATCAAATCTCTCAATATATAAATCAAATCTCTCAATGAGAGATTTACTAAGCAAATTGATTCTTTTCCTTCTCCTATAAATAGGAGCCAAGAAGAGAAGAGGGGGATCTACTTTTTTGGAGAGAAGAAACAGAGGGAGAAGAATTTAATTCTCAAGAGAAAAAAGAAAAGAGAGGAGAATTTAATTCTCTGCAAAAGTAAAGCCCTAGGTAAGAAAAGAGAGGCTTAGAAAGAGAATTTAATTCTCAAAAGAGTTTAACTCTTATATAAAGAAAAGAACTTAGTTCTTTCTCTGGTTGAGGATCTGCAAAGTGCACATCTTCCCATGAATTGAGAATTTAATTCTCATTGAGTTGAGATCCTGCCATGCAGATCTAAAACACAGAGGAGGGATTGAGTTTTGAGAATTTAATTCTCCCAAACTCACAGGAATTTTATTCCCCCTAAAATGAAACTAAGGTTTAACCCTAATCAAGAATTTAATTCTTTTACATATCTGGGAATTTAATTCCTTTAAAAAGAAATCAGGGTTTTATCCTAAATAAGAATTTAATTCTTTCACAATAGGAATTTAATTCCTCCAAAATCATGATTAGGGTTTAACCCTACAGAGAATTCAATTTTTAAAAGATCTCTGTTCATGAAAAGAACTAGGGCCACGTGCCCCCACGTGACCCTTGAAAAGATCCCCTGCAAAGAACTTTGAAGCAACACCTCACGTGCCCCCACGTGACCCCTGAACAGATCCCCCAAAAATGAGAAGAGGAAAGCTTTGAGGCAATGCCTCACGTGCTCCCACGTGACCCTCATTATATATGGAACAAAAGCAAAGGCAGAAACAATTCTGGGCGCTCTCACGTGACACCACGTGACCCCTAATAAATGTTCTAATAAATCAGGGCATCAGTATACATCACGTGCCTATACGTGATGGCTATGAAAATTAAAAGTGTTTAACACTTGTTTGCAGAACAAAATAAAGGGGATCTGGCCCCACTTTTTGATGCCATCACGTACTCCACGTGACCCCCGAAACACAGAAAGAAAAAGCAAAAGAAATAAAGGCCTTGGGCGCTCTCACATGCTCCCACGTGACCCCTTGGCTGATGATCTAACAATCAGCGCACTAATCCTCCTCACGTGGCAGCACGTGATGCTCCAAAGAAAACATAAAAAGTGTTTAACGCTTACTTACAGAACGAAGAAAAGGAGATATGGTTCCACATTTAGGGCGCCCTCACGTGTCACCACGTGACCCCTAATGAGCATTCTAACAGACCAGAGCGGAGGCCTCCATCACGTGCTCACACGTGATGGCCGCTAGGAAATTAAAAGTGTTAAACACTTACCTGCAGAATAAAATAAGGGAAATCAGGGCGCTCTCACGTGTCCGCACGTGACCCCTCCCTTCTTAGTGTTTAACACTAATTGGAAAACTCTATTTGCAGTGTTTAACACTGATTTTCTTAGTGATTAACACTAATGTGAAAACTCTGTTCCCGGTGTTTAACACTGATTTGCTTTAGTGTTTAACACTAATTTGAAATCTATACTACCAGTGTTTAACACTGATTTGCTTTAGTGTTTAACACTAATTTGAAAGCCCCGTTGCTAGTGTTTAACCCTGATTATCTTTTAGTGTTAGACACTAACTTGCTAATCTTAATTCCAGTGTTCAACACTGTTGGTCTTTAATGTTTAACACTAGCTTTAGCCCAATTGGCTAAGTTTCTAGAGGCAAAGCCTCTCCTTCAATGAGCCAACAAAGGGCCAATATTTCAAACATAATTGGACTTAGCCCAAACTAGCCATAAGTCCTCAAATCATCTTGAACTGAGCACATCTGCTCTTTCAACCAACTCATTGGTTCAAGGGTACATCTCTGAACTCCTCTGATTTTTGTCGTTGTAATCCTTCAACGTCTTCAGAGAGGTGACGGGTCTCGACAACCCCACATTAATACGGACTGTAGGGTCCTTAAACTCATGGACTAATACGTCCTTAAACTAACATTTGTCCCCAAAACGGGAACAGTGGACCGCCACGTCCCTAAACTGGCAATGGACCACCACGTCCCTAAACTGGAACTTGGACAACCATGTCCCTAAACTGGCAGTGGACTACCATGTCCCTAAACTGGAACTTGGACCCCTATGTCCCTAAACTGGAACAATAGAGCCCTCAAATGCTCTTTTGTCGGATCTAAACAATCACGTTAAGTCGATCTTAGTCCCAAACTGGACTAACGTATCCTTAACAACCGTTTAAGTTGATCTTAGCCTCAAATAGGGCTAACGCATCCTTAAACCTTCAAACAGACTTTAGTCCCAAATTGGACTCTAGATCCCCCAATCAACTTTGGCTCAAGGGTACATCTCTGAACTCCTCTGACATCTGTCGTTGTAATCCTTCAACGTCGTCAGAGAGGTGATGGGTCTCGACGGCCATACATGTAATGGACCCCTATGTCCCTAAACTGGAATAATAGAGCCAATTGCTCTTTTGTCGGATCTAAACGATCCCGTTAAGTTGATCTTAGTCTCAAACTAGACTAACGAATCCTTAACGAACTTAACAAACGTTTGAGTTGATCTTAGCCTCAAATATGGCTAACGTATCCTCAAACTAAAACCCCAAACCCAAATCTAAGAAAATACGGATTTGGACTAATCCACGTCCTACGGGCGACGACATAACTCAGTCTCCGTATACAATCCACGGGCAACCGAACACAAAACAAACACCCACGACACGAAGTGATCATCTGGAGAAGGAGAAAGTTGTTACCGCAATGCGGTAGCGTAATTAACTGCAGGGGCTTGCGCCTGCAGGGAAGAGCGTCCCCACAATCAAAAACCCCCTCAAGCGATGGGGGAATCTGACAAAGTCTGCTACATCGGACGCATCCGTTTAAACCTTCGATACATAGTGCCATAAATCAACTTGGCATCTTCGGAGAGGTAGACAGATAGCACCAATTAGCATCTGCCCCGAATCTCAGGCATGACGTCATGTCGCGCCGTCTTTCGGAGGGGAACACGTTAGATGCAGAAAAGGAGCCTTGGAAATAGTTCCATCTCCTTGATTTCCAATGCCTTCCCTTTTTTGGGCCTTGGAAATAGTTCCACCATGCAAGATTCTCCGTGCGCAGCATTTAATGCCCCTCTTTATAACTGAGGCCATGGCCTTCTTTTCTCTTCACAGAGAAATTTATTCTCAACTTAGTGCGATCTATCTTGAGGAAACAACTGGGTGCCATGGCCTGCAACCGCCCTCATGCTCGTCGACAGCCATGGGAAGTTCCCATCGAGGAGATGATCCCCCGCTTTGCCGCACGATTGGTGGATCCCCTCCTTACCGACGATGAATGCGACTCAGCGGCATATGAACTCTTGATCCGCAGGGGGTCTCCCCTCCCAATGGGCTCCCTTTGGCTCTGGATGATTCTTGCTGCCGTGCTTGCTGACATCCCTCCTCACCCAGCGGAGATGACCTTGGCGATGCTTGACGCAGCTGAAGACAAGCTCGAGTGTTTTCACGAAGCGTGTCTGATCACTCAGGCTCTGAAAGATTGCTCGGTTCACCTGTTGGGCCAGATAAGAGCCCGACGGACTATTATGTGTGCTTTTGCAGATGAACATGGCGCCAATCGGTGGGGAGCCACTCCTCGTGAAAATCGTCGCTTTAATGTGCTGGAGAAGGTGGCGAGGGAGTTAGAAAATTTTGAATACTGCTTTATTCACCCTTGTGCCATTGATCCCTTATTTGGCGATCTTTTCCCGGTAGTGTAGTATGCTTAAATCGATGTACTCTTTTTGTCATTGGCTGTTGTATGCTTTTCTGTTAAATTTTCATGTTTGCCGGGTACTCGTATGCGCGTCTTGCTTACATAAATGAGCTTCGTATTTCTCCATGGAAATTTTCTTTAATTGCGAGTACTATCGTTATGTTGCATGCACATCAGAGCCTTGGGTATCATTTCCTTTTGAATATTCATATAGTTGTAAATGCATGCTTGGTAAGATACGCATCGGAGATTTTCCTTGTTGCCCCCCATATCAGGTAATTAGTGCGTGTTCTAGATCGAGTATTGCCGTCGAATGGAGGCTTGTTTATACAGTGCTCGAGTGTACCCGTCTTTCCTCGGAGGTTGTGGCTGCGAAAGCAGGTTTGCGAGGTTTGATTGAGCGGTGGGCGGCGAACATGGTGTCGTGCGAGAAGTGGCTCGGCCGCAAATTCTCAGAGAGGGAGCTGGCTTCTAAGGCGCTGAGCGAGCTTCAAGCTAATCTTACCGCCAAGGCCAACAAAGCGTATGAACTCTGGCGAGTGCTTCAAGAGGCCATCAAGGAGGTAGTGGCCATTGACAAGGCCGCCGAGTTTACTCACGAAAGAGTCGAGGCCCACAAAGCTACCGAGAAGGAGCTCGAAGGTCGGCTTGTCTCGTATCAGGCCCAGCAGGCTCAGGCAGAGGCTCGTCTTCTGGCGATCCTGAATCATGAAGCTATGGCCCAGCAAAAGCAGGATGAGCTAGCAAAATTGCTAAACCGCCCGCCGGCTTGAAAAACTTGTATCTTTTCCTTTCTTTTTGTACATACTCATGAACGAGAGTATTTTCTTTTTGTTCTTTCATGAATTGTACTTTGTATCCATTTTGTTTCATGAATAAAGACATATTTTTCTTCTCAGTGGTGTGTCCCCTTTCTATTGAATGTGTTCTGCGGACAATTTATCTTGGCCTACTTGCAGGGTAGCGATGGCTTAGGATTCAGGGTTAAGATCTGCCTCCTAAGACTTTTGAGCTTTATGAGCCGTGAGGGTCTCATAAAGAGTTTTTCTCCCTACAGGTCGAGAGGATCCTGTAGGTGTAAGTTCTTCTTAAGAATCGTGAGGATTCTTAAGCGGGTTTTCCCTTGGGAGTCGTAAGGATCTCACAAGAGAGTTTTCTTCCTTGCAGGTCGTGAGGACCCTCAAGTGCTGGGTGCGGTCACCCTTATCCGTATTTCACGGGGTCAAGGGTTGGTTTGGGATGGTTTCCAGGGTATCTTAGTTTAAAGACATCACGGTCAAGGTTAAGGACCTCATAGTCCGTGGGCTTAAGGAATCCACAGTCCAATGTTAGTTTTAAGACGTCACGGTCAAGGTTAAGGACCTCATAGTCCATGGATTTAAGGACTCCACAGTCCGATGTTAGTTTTAAGACATCACGGTCAAGGTTAAGGACCTCATAGTCCGTGGATTTAAGGACTCCACAGTCCGATGTTAGTTTTAAGACATCACGATCAAGGTTAAGGACCTCATAGTCCGTGGATTTAAGGACTCCACAGTCCGATGTTAGTTTTAAGACATCACGGTCAAGGTTAAGGACCTCATAGTCCGTGGATTTAAGGACTCCACGGTCCACGAAATGTGTGGTTACTGGGACCCGTCACCTCTTTGAAGACGTTGAGGAATTACAACGCCAAATATCAAAGGATTGAAGAGATGTACCCTTTAACCAAGGTAAAATCAGTCTGGAATCATCATGGTTGATCGTTAGTTTTAAGACATTACGGTCGAGGTTAAGGACATCATAGTCCATGAATTTTAAGGACTCCACAGTCCGGTGTTTGCTCTGGATGCTTCACACGGGTTCACTGCCGTGCTTGGCGAGGACCAGGCTCCGCTCTGGGCGTTTTCCGCGGGGTCAAGGAGTGACGTTATCCGCGTTCCACGTGACCAGAAATTTTGCACTAGATGCTTCACACGGGTTCACTGCCGTGCTCGGCGAGGACTAGGCTCCGCTCTGGATGCTTCACACGGGTTCACTGCCGTACTCTGCAAGGACCAGGATCCGCTCTGGACGTTTTCCACGGGGTCAAAGAGTGACGTTATCCGCGTTCCACATGACCAGGAATTTTGCTCTAGATGCTTCATACAGGTTCACTGCCGTGCTCGGCAAGGACTAGGCTCCGCTCTGGATGCTTCACACGGGTTCACTGTCGTGCTCTGTGATGACCAGGATCCGCTCTGGACGTTTTCCACGGGGTCAAAGAGTGACGTTATCCGCGTTCCACGTGACCAGGAATTTTGCTCTAGATGCTTCACACGGGTTCACTGCCGTGCTCGGCGAGGACTAGGCTCCGCTCTGGATGCTTCACACGGGTTCACTGCCGTGCTCTGCGAGGACCAGGATCCGTTCTAGACGTTTTCTACGGGGTCAAAGAGTGACGTTATCCGCGTTCCACGTGACCAGGAATTTTGCTCTAGATGCTTCCCACGGGTTCACTGCCGTGTTCGGCGAGGACCAGGCTCCGCTCTAGATGCTTCACACGGGTTCACTGTCGTGCTCTACGAGGACCAGGATCCGCTCTGGACGTTTTCCACGGGGTCAAAGAGTGACGTTATCCGCGTTCTACGTGACCAGGAATTTTGCTCTAGATGCTTCACACGGGTTCACTGCCGTGCTCGGCGAGGTAGGCTCCGCTTTGGATGCTTCACACGGGTTCACTGCCGTGCTCTGCGAGGACCAGGATCCGCTCTGGACGTTTTCCACGGGGTCAAAGAGTGACGTTATCCGCGTTCTACGTGACCAGGAATTTTGCTCTAGATGCTTCACACGGGTTCACTGCCGTGCTCGGCGAGGACTAGGCTCCGCTCTGGATGCTTCACACGGGTTCACTACCGTGCTCTGCGAGGACCAGGATCCGTTCTGGACGTTTTCCACGGGGTTAAAGAGTGACGTTATCCGCACTCCACGTGACCAGGAATTTTGCTCTGGATGCTTCCCACGGGTTCACTGCCGTGTTCGGCGAGGACCAGGCTCCGCTCTGGATGCTTCACACGGGTTCACTGCCGTGCTCTGCGAGGACCAGGATCCGCTCTGGACGTTTTCCACGGGGTCAAAGAGTGACGTTATCCGCGTTCCACGTGACCAGGAATTTTGCTCTGGATGCTTCCCATGGGTTCACTGCCGTGTTCGGCGAGGACCAGGCTCCGCTCTGGATGCTTTCCATGGGGTCAAAGAGTGACGTTATCCGCATTCCACGTGACCAGGAATTTTGCTCTAGATGCTTCACACGGGTTCACTGCCGTGCTCGGTGAGGACTAGGCTCCGCTCTGGATGCTTCACACGGGTTCACTGCCGTGCTCTGCGAGGACCAGGATCCACTCTGGATGTTTTCCACGGGGTCAAAGAGTGACGTTATCCGCGTTCTACGTGACCAGGAATTTTGCTCTAGATGCTTCACACGGGTTCACTGCCGTGCTCAGCGAGGACTAGGCTCCGCTCTGGATGCTTCACACGGGTTCACTACCGTGCTCTGCGAGGACCAGGATCCGCTCTGAACATTTTCTACGGGGTCAAAGAGTGACGTTATCCGTGCTCCACGTGACCAGGAATTTTGCTCTGGATGCTTCCCACGAGTTCACTGCCGTGTTCGGCGAGGACCAGGCTCTGCTCTGGATGCTTCACACGAGTTCACTGCCGTGCTCTGCGAGGACCAGGATCCACTCTAGACGTTTTCCACGGGGTCAAAGAGTGACGTTATCCACGCTCCATGTGACCAGGAATTTTGCTCTGGATGCTTCCCACGGGTTCACTGTCGTGCTCTGCGAGGACCAGGATCCGCTCTGGACGTTTTCCACGGGATCAAAGAGTGACGTTATCCGCGTTCCACGTGACCAGGAATTTTTTGATTATATCCACATTTCATGGGGTAGGGATTTGACTCTTGGTGATCTGTATATCGCCGAGCCATGGAACTGGGAGTTGCCGCTGTTCCGCTTCGCTTGAAGTTGTGTCCGTTGTTACGAGACGAGTATTGAGATGATCTCTAGGTCACTTGCGGCCCATCGAGATTTGGCTTCTTCTTATGATGAAACCTGTGGGGAAGAGTATGACCCCTTCTTTGTTTGTGCCCCTGGATCGTATACAGAGATTGATGTAACATCACCTGTAGGGCGTAAATTTCATTTTTATTTTATTTCTTTTTCCGCGATGCTCTATCATTTCAGCTTTTATATCGCGAAGGTCGCGATTACCCCATCATTTCGGCTAATTTTTTTTTGCGGTGCCGAATCATTTCGGCTATTTATTTTATTTTTTACTCGCCGCTTTTTATTGCGAGTTGCCCAATCATTTCGGCTATTTTTCATGCATACATTTTTACTTGCTGATTTTGTCGCAAGTTGCCCCATCATTTCGGCTATTTCGTATGCATGTGTGGCTTGTTGGCTTAAGCTTGGATTTAGACACCGATTTCGGCATCAGCACCGCTACAACTGGGATATTGCCAGGAGCGAATCATCATTTTGCCTCTGTCGATTTTGAACAAAGGTGGCTTACTAAACAGGGTTAAGGGTCCTGTCGACTAAGGCTTTTGACTTCATGATCCGTAAGGGTCTCACAAAGGTATTTCTCCCTACAAGTTGTGAGGATCTCGCAGGTGTGTTTTCTCCTTGGGAATCGTGGGGATTCCTAAGTGAATATTCTCTTGTAAGTCGTAAGGATCTTACAAAAGGGTTTTTCTCCTTATAAGTTGAGAGGACTTACGAGGGTCGTTCATCGTATGGACATATCCCTAGTCACGGGTGGGACTTTTGTTAGGGAAATGTTTATTCGCGCCCGTGGATTGTATACAAGGGTCAGTATTGAGCCGCTTGTAGGGCATAAATTGAAGGTTGTGGGGGTTGCTTAAGCACAGGTTTAGGTCTCTGTGACTTAAGACTTTCAAATCCTATGAGCCGTGAGGGTCCCATAAGAGAGTTCTCCTTACGAGTCGTGAGGATCTCGCAAGTGTAATTTCTTCCAAGGAATTGTGAGGACTCCTAAATGTGTTGCTCCCTTGTGAGTCGTAAGGATCTCACGCGGGTAGTTTCTCCTTTAAGGTCGTGAGGACCCTGCAAGTGTCCTTTAATGAGGTTGCGCCCTTTTGGGTTTTCACAAACACTCGCCGGTAGCCCTGCTGTTTTTACTCACGGAGCCCTTCCGGGTTTTCATCCGTGCCCATTTTGCTTATGGACATACCGTTTTTATTTTTTATTTTTTTTATTTTTTTTATTTTTTTATTTTTATTTTTTTTATATCGGCTTTGAGATACTGCAGTCGACCGTAGTTTATCGACATCTCGGTCAACAGCTAGTTTTAGGATATAGTGGTCCATTGTTAGTTTAAGGACGTTTCGGTCCGTTGTTAGTTTAAGGACATTTCGGTCCGTTATTAGTTTAAAGACTTTCGGTCCGTCGTTGAAGAAGGCCGGTTACTACTTAGAGTTCGGGCTTAGGAAGATAGCGAGCGGACGTAGTCGTCGTCATCTATCATTGACCTAGGCCTTGACCCGTTAAGCATAGTATTTCTTCAGGAAGCGACCATTTATTGGCCTGAAAAGTCTTTCACCATGCATATCCAGAGTAGATAGGCTCCACCCTGATAGACCTGTCTACTATGTACGGGCCTTCATAGTTCGGCTCGAATTTTCCCCGCTTGGCGCGATTGGGGATCATAGGTCTTTTGACCACTGGTACGAGTTCGCCCTGGCGGAATGTCCTTGGCCTGGTCAATCTTTCATAGGAGCGCATCATCTTTGCTTTATAAACCTCCAGATTTTGTTGCGCTATGAGCCGGGTTTCATCAAGGGCGTCAAGCTCCTCAAGCCGAAGGTGAGCATTTTCTTCGTCCGTCAACTCGTAGTGGACTGCCACTCGTAGAGAAGGTAGCTCTATCTCAAGGGGGGTACTGCTTCCATACCGAATACTAACACGTATGGCGTTGTGTTCGTGGCCGTCTTGAATGTAGTCCGATACGCCCAGAGAGCTTCTTGCAGTCTCTCGTGCCAGTCCTTTTTGTTTCGGGACACCATCTTCTTCACGATCTTTGTCAAGGTTTTGTTGAAAGCCTCAGCTAGACCGTTAGCTTGCGGATTATAAACTGAGGAATATCTCCAGTCTATGTTGTGTTGCTGCGCGAAGCGACTAATCTTGTGGCTTCTGTAGGCTGGATCATTATCGGAGATGATTCGTCGCGGAGTTCCAAACCGATAAATGACGTGTGTCTTGAAGAAATGGAGGATGTTCTCGGTCTTCACTTCCCTCAGCGGTACTGCTTCTGCCCATTTGGAGAAGTAATCAGTTGTCGCCAAAATGAACCGATGTCCTCTGGACGATGCTGGCTCAATGGGGCCAATTATGTCAGTCCCCCACATTTCAAACGGCCAGCTAGACACCGTTGGATGTAGTGGATTCGGATGCTGATGGATAAAATCCCCGTGAATCTGGCACGAGTGGCATTGCTTCGCATATTCGAGGCAGTCTTGGATCATCGTGGGCCAATAATAACCCATTCGTTTGATTTTCAGCTTCATCTTTGGGCCCGCTTGATGAGAACCGCAGAGTCCGTCGTGAACTTCTTGAACGACTTTTTTTGCTTCGTCAGGTCCCAGGCATCTCAACCACAGAGAATCGAATGACCTCTTGTACAAACTATCGTTGATGAAGGCGAAAGACAGAGCTCGTTTCATGAGCTGATGCCTTGAGAACGCATCTTCAGGCATTCGACGGGATTTGAAGTAGTCTATGAAGACTTCTCTCCAATCTCCAACCTTCTCTTGGTCATTCATTTGCAGGGCCGTCTGCTCGGTTGCTCCCCTTTCTTCGGGTGATTCCGGAGATATTTCTGCAGGGGCAAGTACTCGACGGCTTTGTACCACGATCCTAACGTAAGGTTCTCATCAGCCAGTTCTTTAGCGAGCTTGGCTAATGCATCCACTTTGCTATTTTCCGCGCGCGGTATGTTTTCCAAAGTGTAGGAAGGGATTTGAGTCAGCAGTTGCTATACTCTTTCTCCATACTTCACCAGCTCTGGCTTGCATGTCTGGTAGTCGCCGTTTACTTGACTAACGACCAGTTGGGAATCTCCGTATATGAGGAGGCTTTCAATTCCCATGTCGATGGCGATCTCTAGGCCTGCTATCAAAGCTTCATACTCGGCTTCGTTGTTCGTCCTCGGCTCTGTTAAGGAGAAAGCAAAGCGCATTATCCCTCCCTGTGGAGTTACGAAGATGAGGCCCACCCCTGATTTGATTATAGGGGTGCTTTGTTTGTGCTTCTTCACGGAAGATGCTCCATCGAAATAAAGCTCCCATCGGATATTACCACCGTCGATCGCATCAAACGCGTGTTCGTCTGGCAGTTCGCAATTCAGAGGGGAATCGGACGGTATCGGATGCTCAGCGAGGAAGTCGGCGATGGCCTGGCCTTTCACTGCCTTGAGAGGCTGATATATTATCGAGAACTCCATCAAGAGCAGGGCTCATTTAGCGAGTCGGCCAGTCAGTATGGCCTTTGACATTAAATACTTAAGGGGGTCCACCTTCGATATGAGACGGACTTCATGCACCAACGCATAGTGCCTGAGCTTGGTTATCGCAAAGATCAACGCCAGGCATTGTTTTTCAATGGGGGAGTAGTTGCCTTCTGCCCCCAGTAGAACTCGACTTAAGTAGTAGAGTGCTCTTTCTTTCCCTTGATCGTTCTCTTGCGTCCATAATGCGCCTAAGGAGCCTTCGAGGGCGGTCCTATAAAGAATGAGGGGCTTTCCCTTGACTGGAGCAGCCAACACTGGCGGGTTCTACAGGTATTGCTTGATCTCATCTAGCACGCTTTGGCATTTTTGGTCCCAGATGAAATGGGTTCCCTTCTTCATCAAGTGACTGTAAGGGCGGCATTTGCCTGAAAGGTTGGCTATAAATCGCCAGATGTACGCGGGCTTCCCCTGGAGAGACCGCAATTGTTTGAGAGTCCTTGGCGGTGGCATTTCCATGATCGCTTTGATCTTCGACGGATCTATCTCGATACCCCGGTGCCGGACAATGAATCCTAGGAATTTGCCTGAGGACACCCCGAACGCGCATTTAAGAGGGTTCATCTTCAAGTTGTATTGCCGAAGGCGTTGAAATACAGTCTTCAGATGCTTGAGCTATTCCTCGTATGATTTGCTTTTCACGACGAGGTCGTCGATATAGCATTCAACGATTTCATGTATGAGGTTATCGAAGATCTTCGTCATGGCCCTCTGATAGGTGGCACCGGCGTTCTTTAGACCGAAGGACATCACTTTGTAGCAGAATATACCTAGCGGAGTCCTGAAGGCAGTGTGCTTCTGGTCTTCGGGATGCATCTTTATCTGATTATACCCTGATGAGCCGTCCATGAAGGAGAAAACCTCGTGAGTGGACGTGTTATCTATCATCATCTCGGTGACTGGTACTGGAAAATCGTCCTTCGGGCAAGCTTTATTGAGATCCCGGAAGTCCACGCATATGCGCACTGTCCCATTTTTCTTCATTACCGGGACGATGTTGGCGATCCAGTCAGGATATTGAACTTCTTGGATAAACCCAGAATCGATCAGCTTCTTGACTTCGGCGTTGATGCCCATCTCAAGGTCGAGCCGCATTCTTCTCGGTGCTTGTTTGACTGGCTTGATGTCCAGGGATATCGCCAATTTATGCACAGCAATTTCTGGATCTAGTCCTGGCATCTCAGAATAGTTCCATGCGAAGCAATATCTATGCTGCACAAGCACGTCTTTTAACGCGGCCACCCTTTCTTTAGATAGCAACTCGCTGACGAATGTCGGTCGCGGGTCGTTCGTTGTTCCCAACTCGATCTTCTTGAGGTTATCTGCAGTAGTATGTATGCCATCTTCCAGCTCTTTCAGCGCTGGTGGAAATTCTGAGATTACCTCGTCGTCATTATTTTCGAAGCACCAGGGAAAGTCATCCATATTCTCGGGCTCTTCTTTTGATATCGTTATCACACGACAAGTACGACCTCGCTTCCAAGACCGATGTGGATCTGGCTCTGCTCTTGTGGCTTTGGGTTCGTGCTTTTGTGGCGGCGTTACCCTCCAGCTGTCGGATAGAGCAAATCTACCTTGCTGATACTGGTCTTCGACCCAGTTCTTGAAGATGAAGCAGTCTTCGGTAAGGTGTCCTATGGCTTGGTGATAAGAGCAATAGCCCGGATGAGAGACCTCGTTAGCTTGTTCAGGGTGTTTAGACTCCGGAAGTGTAATCACTCGATATTTTAAAGCGAGGTCAAATATCTTCCGTGTTTTATTCTGAGGAAAAGAGTATGCCTGACTCATCTTTTTCATAAGGGACAAATCTGGACCACTCGATTTTCGATCGCGTGACTTCTCGGTCCCGCTTTGTCGCTGTCGAACGCCTTTTCTGCTCTTTGACTTGTTTCTACCTCTGCGCCGGGCCTTTTGCATAACAGGTTGACAGGGTGGAGTATTTTCGTCTTTGGCAGCCTGTTGAAGAAGACGTTGCGTCCTGGCTTTCTCATAGATGGCCATTTCGCGGTTATGGTCGTCCTGAGCTTTTTAACCCGCTTTCCTGATAAGCTTGTCCATTCGTTCTTCAAACAACGGACTCGGCATTTCGATCGCGGGATCTAGTTTTGATGAGGGGTTGGCATTTCCTGACAGGGCGTTCTCTTCTTCATCGAAGTTATATATGGCGTAGCTACCGTGGACTCGTTCCCGTTTCCCGGCTCTCATGTATCCAAGCCCAAGCGTTTCTATTCTTCCGTTGGGCAATTTGCGCTGAGTCCCAGGGACATCCCAAATCCTGTTATAGAATCGAGCATGTCGAATAGTCTGTTTTAAAGGTACCCCTTGGCACTTCAATAGCCTTTTTAGACCGTTTGTGTAATATCTGGGCAAACGGATGGGTTGAAACTTGTCAAGTGTAGAATCCGCGCCATGCCAGATCTCTTTCTCTACTCTTGTTTCCGTGGACCGGAAGAACAGGATCGCTTTTTCACCCTTTCGCTTGGGAGGGACGTAAAACGTCTGCAGGTCCTACACATTGTAAGCTTCAAGTGCATCAAGGTCTTTGTAGTGCTCCCGCGGAATCATGGTGATTTGCAAACTCTGATCATCACCAGGGAATGCTTGTATTGACGGCCGACTGGAGAACACAGCATTAATCTCATCTTCCGAGTCACTTCCGAAGATCAGTACGGGGGTGGACGGTCCCGGGTTGTTGCGTCGAGACGGCCCAGTGTAAACTATCTCTTCTTCTTCTTCTTCGGTATCACTCCCGAAAACAGGAATGGTGGCAGCGGTTTTGTTCTCCGGTTTTCGACACCTCTCTGTATCCTCGAAATCTGGCAAAAAGTACTTTGCATCTTCGTATTTGTGGACTTCGTTCACGGAGAATGGGTTTAGCTCACCTGTTACGGTATACTCGAGACCATCCTTGAAATACTTCATACACTGATGTTGCGTAGAAGGAATGATGTTGTACTCGTGTAACCAAGGACGACCGAGCAAGGCGTTGTAGCAGGTCTTAGCGTCAATGACGTGAAACTTAATGTCCGTGACGAGTAGCCCAAAGCGTAGCGTCAATATCACAGACCCAAGAGTTCTCGATGATTGGGAGTCGAACCCGGAGATGGTGATCTTGTCCCGAGCAAGGTGCTGGACGCTCATGCAAATTTCCTTTAATACCCGTACGTTGAGGAGATTGACGGAAGACCCATTGTCAACCAAGATTTTGCCTATCTTTATATCATGGCAATATCCAGAGACGTATAGGGGACGGTTGTGGTCGCACGTCCCAAGGAGCAGGTCTTCGTTACCGAAAGTGATATCGGCCGTGTGCACTTCTTCCAATTCATCCTTCATCCTTTCTTCGGCGAGGAAGGCTTGGAATTGTTCGGGCTCTTGTACTGCCTTGATTAATGAATCTCTCACTTCCTTTGATAACAGGAGGGCGTCGAGAATGCTGAGCTGCGAGGGTAGTTTCCTCAAGTGCGCTAGGATGTTGTAGTCTACCATACTCTTCTTAGGCGGGTCCTTGGCAGTCAGCTCTTTCATAACTTGGTCATCTAAGGTGATATCATCAGCGACCTTTTCCTTTCCTTTATCTTTTCTTTTTGCGGGTCCAAGATCCTTTTCCGGAAGCGTGCGATTGCGCAGCTGAATGTTTTCGCAGGCTTCTGGTCTTCCTCTTTTCTCAATGTGGACTCTTTAAAGAGGGGGCTGAGAGCCATTTCCTCGTCAGAGTCACTCCCGAATGTGAGCACTTACGATCCCCCGGCGTTGACCGTGTAACAGTTATTGGTAGTTCTTTTGTGTCCTTCGGTCGTACTTCTCCGCTCCCGACGAGTTCTGCGTTTCATTCGCTTAAAATGTTGCCGATGAGCGACATATCCCTGCCACCATGTCTTAAAAGCGTCGCACTCCTCAGTGGGGTGTGAAACCTTCCGATGATATGAGCAGTAATTAGGGTGCCCCTCCGCCCCATTGAGCGTGTTTTCTTCCGATGGTGGTAGCTTCATGCCCATCGACATGGCTTTGGCAAACCTTTTCCTCGTCTTGAATATGTTTTTATCCGCGTTGGGTGCCTTTCGATCTGACGGGAGTGCTTCGACTCTTTCGTTTAATCGCCTGCGTTTAGCTCCTTCTGATGCGGCCATCTCACACTCTTGGTCAACTTTACTTTTCAAACGAATCTTGTCTAGAAAGGCGTCGATCATCTCGTCTGTCGGCCACACAAGCTCTGGTTCAGGCTCTGCCCCCAGTTTCTCAGTACCAGGGGTTGTTTCATCGTCCGAAAATGAGTGGGAGATCACATGACAACTCGCCACATATCCCTCGGATTCATCTGACGAGCTTTCTCCATTATCTTCTTCCTGAAAGACGTGGTTGAGGAACTCTTGGAGTATGATGGGAGTCCGCGCCTTTTGATTGTACTCCTCCAGCGCGTCAATCTGTTTCTGCAAGTCCGTACGCTTGTTGCCAGGCTTCACGGGCTTCTTAGCTTTCTTCTTCTTTTTCTTTGAAGATTTCGATGGCTGGTCGTGAGTGCTCGGGCCATCACCGCTGATTTTCGGAGTTGGGCGCGGCTTCAGCGTCCTTTCAATAATCTGGGGTTCCAGTGGGTTTTTCCACCTGATCGCCGGGCATGTTTTAAGATCGTTCAGCATCCTCTTAGTTTTTGCTGAAAGCACGATTTCCCATGGAGCTTCTTCAATGAAAGAACAACTTGCCCCCGGTGTGTCCGTCCTCTTAGCAGTATGAGGTTGTGGCGGGTTCACCTTCCACTTCTCGGACAGCGCAAACTTGCCCTGTAGGTATTGATCTTCAATCCATCCTTTGAAGATGAAGCAATTCTCAATCGGATGGCTTACCGTTTGATGGTAAAGGCAGTAGTTGGGGTTGTTCACCTCACTGGGTTGCGGCGGCAAGTTGATGAGCCTGTTGCGTATTGCCAGCTCGAATAGCCTCTTCATCTTATCCCGCGGGAATGAGTAGGGGCGCTTCATTTTCTCATTATAATACCGCCGTCTTTCTTCCAGCTGATCCGCCAGCTTTGGGGCACTGGGTTGCTGCTGAGCGTTCGCAATGAAGGTTGCCTTCCCTTTACCCTTGTCATTCTGAGGTTCCGGCTTCGGGGGAGGCGGTCTGTGACCCATCTGGTCCATCTGGGCCAACTTGTCAATCAAAGCCTGGAACGTGGTTGGCTTAAAAAACATCATGAACTGTGAGATAGTTGCATGAGGATCTAGGGTACCCATGAACATACCTACCGCGGGCGCCTCCTCAATGCGTTGTTCGCATTTTGACCACAAGTTTCGCCAGCGTATAGCATACTGGACCCATGTCTCACCTGGTTTCATCCTGGCATTAATTAATGCCGTTATCGGAGTGCGTTCGCTGGCACTTGCGAAACGTTGGGTAAACAGCAACTCCATTTCAGCGAACGTCTTGACGGAATCGTTCGGGAGTTCAGAGTACCATTCGAAAGCTGTTTCTGACAAGCTGCCGACGAATTGGCGAAGCAACAATTTATCATCACCGCCGGTGTTGCTGCAAAGCGCCCTGAATTGAGCAACATGCTGGTGGGGATTACCCGTCCCCTTATAGACATGAAATTTCGGTATTGTATAGCCGGGCGAGTACTTGATCTGGTCATACCAGCTTGGATATGGTCACCCCGTCCTAACAACTTGACCGGCTGCCTCAGTCGTCTGGTGTACCCGTATCTGTTGGGCTATGTACTCGTCCAGGTCAGCCTTGGAGATTATTTCCTCCTTGGCTGTTGACAGAGCGAGTGAAGGATTTGACGTTTCTCCCCTGTCGTCTTCAAGAACGATTGGAGGGTCTTCAGCAGGAGGATCTTGTTGGATCATCATTCCCACCATGTCCTGAAACAGGAGGGCCATTCGTTGTATATTGGCTGTTTGTTCGGCGGCCTCTTTATCCTTCTTCTCCAATATTTTATGAAGAAATTCAGCGTCAGTTTATTGCTCCTGACGTTGATCAGATGACGCTCCAGGGCTTTCCTTCAGCCCGGTGAGTGCGGCCATCGCGTTCATTATTTCCTGGAGCTTCTGCTGTTGCTCCTGAGCTTTGGTCACTGACCGTGTAAGCGGTCTATGACCCGTGGATGCACGGCTGTCCTCTTTTCCCAGCGCCATGTATACCGTATGCACCATCATGCCCCCAGACTTAGGGCGTTTAGGCTTATTGTTTTTGACATTTGCCGCAGGCGTGAGAATTTTCTCTGGCCTCCTTCTCTTGTGGGCCGTTGAAGTTGAAGGGGCTGTTGCAGCGGGCACTCTGGTGACTGTCGTCCCTTGCTGTTTGATTGGACGGTCCTTTTCTTCCTGCACTTTCGCCGTTGACGAGAGTGATCTTGGTCAATTACCGAGTCTTGAACCTTCCGCCAGACTTTATAAATTTTGGAGGACAGCCGTTGAGGAGGCTGCTCTGGCTTTGTCTCTATAACATTCTTCGCAGGTGGAGGGGATCTTTTGAGAACCGCAGTTGGCGAATTTCTGCGTACCCTGTTTAATAGCTCAAAACTGTTTCCGGTTGGAACAGCAGCCTCAATTTCCACCGTTGGAGCTGGTGGAGTTAGTCCGGAGAGGGAGTTGCCCCCAGTCTTCCTTATCCGGCGCCAGTGGCGACGTCGGGCATGACGGTTGTTGGGATTGATTCAGCGACGGCTTCGTCTTGCCCCCTGTTCTAGGGAGGGGCTGCTGCCGGTGTCAGCCTCTTGAAGACTGACGTTCGTTGAGAAGCTACGTCCATCCGGTCAAAAACAGATTTCTGAGCGGGAGTGGGAACAGGGGCAGTCAGTCTCGCAAAGACCGACTCTCTGGGAGGAGAAGCCTCCTTGACGACTTCGGGAGCAGCTGTCTTCTTCGGGATGGCCTTCTCAGGTACCATGGGCTTTTTGGCGGGTCCTTTGGAGTTCAGGCTCAGTCTGGTGAAGACCGAAGAGTTGGACGACCCGCTGAGAGGGGCCGTGGGAGTAGCAAGTCAATCAAAGACCGACTTCTTTGACGCTTCGGGTACGGGCATCGGGATGTTAATGTTCACCGGCGAGAGCATGGTCCCAAAGAATAGACCGGTGGTAGCTTGAGTCACTTGCTCTACAGGCATGGTGAATATAGAAGCAGCCTGCGGTCTATATGCTACACCTCCAGGTAAGGCAGAGCGTCGGTTGCATTTGCAGTTGGAGCAGTTCGAGCAGTTGTCAGCCATTGATCCTTTTCCTTTCTGCAGCAAACGAAACACTAAGTCTTAGTACTTCGAAACCCAAGGGCAACCATTGGCAAACCGCGATTGGTTCGCGAACACGACACACGAAGTGTGGAGTGGAAAGAGGAAAAGGTCCCACTAGGCGTGCCAGAATCTATTCCCCTCCGAAAGACGGCGCGACATGGACGTCTTGCCTGAGATTCGGGGCAGATGCTAATTGGTGCTATCCGTCTATCTCTCCGAAAATGCCAAGTTGATTTATGGCACCGTGTATCGAAAGTTTAAACGGATGCGTCCGATGTAGCAGACTTCGTCAGATTCCCCCTCGCTCGAGGGGATTTTTTGATTGTAAGGACGCTCTTCCCTGCAGGCGCAAGCCCCTGCAGTTAATTACGCTACCGCTTTGCGGTAACAACTTTCTCCTTCTCCAGATGGTCATTTCGTGTCATGTGTGTTTGATTTGTGTTTGGTTGCCCGTGGATTGTATACGGAGACTGAGTTATGTCGTCGCCCGTAGGGCGTGGACTAGTCCAAATCCGTATTATCTTAGATTTGGGTTTGGAGGTTGTGTTTAACGATACGTTAGCCTCATTTGAGACTAGGATCGACTTAAATGTTTGTTAAGGATACGTTAGTCTAGTTTTTAGACTAAGATCAACTTAACGGGATCGTTTAGATCCGACAAGAGAGCGATTAGGGAAGCCCTGTTGTTTAGTTTAGTGACATTGCAGTCGATAGGTAGTTTAAGGACATTGTGGTCCATTGTTAGTTTTAAGACATTGCGGTCAAGGTTAAGGACGTCGTAGTCCGTGGATTTGAGAACTCCACAATCCGATGTTAGTTTTAAGACATCACGGTCAAGGTTAAGGACGTCATAGTCCGTTGTTAGTTTTAAGACATTTCGGTCAAGGTTAAGGACCTCATAGTCCATGGATTTAAGGACCCCACAGTCCGGCGTTTAGTTTTAAGACATTACGGTCAAGGTTAAGGACCTCATAGTCCATGAGTTTAAGGACCCCATAGTCCGTATCAATGTGTGGTCATCGGGACCCGCCACCTCTTTGAAGACGTTGAGGAATTACAACGCCAAGTATCAAAAGAGTGAAGAGATGTACCCTTAAACCGAGGTAGATCAAGTGATCTGTAGTCCAATTTGGAAACTAAGATCAATTATTATATTATGAGCCCATTGGCCCAATTAAGTTTGAATTGAAGACTTATGGCCAGCTTGGGCTAAGTCCAATCATGTTTGGGATATTGGCCCTCTTTTAGTTCATTGAAGGAGAGGCTTTGCCTCTGGAAACTTAGCCAATTAGACTAAAGCTAGTGTTAAACACTAGAGACCAACAGTGTTGATCACTGGGAATAAGATTAACAAGTTAGTGTTAAACACTAAACGATAATCAGTGTTGAACACTGGGAACAAAGTTTTCAAATTAGTGTTAAACACTAAGCAAATCAGTGTTAAACACTGGGGACAAAATCTCTAGACTAGTGTTAAACACTAAGGAGAGAGGGGTTACGTGTGGACACGTGAGAGCGCCATGCTTCCCTTTATTTTATTCAGTCAAAAGTATTGAATACTTTGAAATATCACGTGCTATCACGTGATGGGAATTTTGGTGCTCGTCTGTTAAAGCCTCAGCCAAGGGGTCACGTGGTAGCACGTGAGAGCGCCCTAAAGCTCTTTATTCTGTTCTACAGATAAGTGTTTAACACTTTGGATTCTGAAAGCCATCACGTGTGGGCACGTGATGGGGGCTTATGCTTTGATCTGTTAGAATGTTCATTGGGGGGTCACGTGTTGACACGTGAGGGCGCCCTATAGCTCTTTTCTGTTTCTTTTGCCCTTTTCTCTGTGTGCTTTAGAGTTCACGTGGAGCACATGAGGCATTGCCTCGAAGTTCTATTTTATAGATCTTTGCAGGAGTCACGTGGTAACACGTGAAGTTTTGCTTCAAAGTTCTTCTCTGTGGATCTTTGCAGGGGTCACGTGGTAGCACGTGACTCTGGTTCTTTGCATGTTTTAGAGATTTGTTCATCTTTTAAGAATTAATTTCTTCATAGGGTTAAACCCTAACAACAAACTTTAGAGGAATTAAATTCTTGTTTTCATCTGAAGAAGTATGTTCTTAAATAGGGTTAAACCCTAATTTCTTTTCTTAAGGGATCTAAGTTCCTGTGAGAGAATTATGTTCTCAATTAGGGTTAAACCCTAGTTCTGTTCATTTTGAAGGAATTAAATTCCTATAACATAGGGTTAAACCCTAATTTTATCTCAAAGGAATTGAATTCCTATCATTTTGTGAGAATTAAATTCTCAAAACTCAGTTCCTCCTCTGTGTTTTAGATCTGCATGGCAGGATCTCAACCCAATGAGAATTAAATTCTCAATTCATGGGGAGATGTGCACTTTGCAGATCCTCCACCAGAGAAAGAACTAAGTTTTTTCTTTATATAAGAGTTAAACTCTTTTGAGAATTAAATTCTCTTTTGAAGCCTCCCTTTTTCTTTTCTTACCTAAGGTTTTCCTTTTGCAGAGAATCAAAGGCTCTATATCTCTCTCTCTGTGTATCAAAAGAAAAAGTCCAAAGGTCCAAAAAAAAGGTCCCCTCTCTTCTTTTCTTGGCCCCTATTTATAGGAGAAGGAAAAGAATCAATCTATTTAGTAAATCTCTCATTGAGAGATTTGATTTATTCATTGAGAGATTTGATTTATCTTCATCATTAATCTGGGCCTTTAGATTTTTAGGTGAATTTTATTCACCATTGGATTTTAAATCCAAAGATATCCCCTTGTTATTTCGGTTAGATTTAGGGGGAGATCTTTCCAAGTCCAAGATTTTTCCATAAATTGGTGATATTTAATCACCTTTAGATTTTTAATCGAACGGTTTCAAATAATCCTTCTCCATTTTTGAAAGATTTGAAGGATCTTCCCTCAGAATTTAATTCTGTTAAAGAATAGGTCTCTTAAAGCCGGTCACGTGTGGCCATGTGACCCCTGGTCACGTGTAGGCGCGTGCCCCCTGGTCATGTGTGAGCACGTGCCCCTTGGTCACGTGTGAGCACGTGACCCCTGGAATGGGCTTCTCTTCTGCGCTTGCTCTTTGTCACTGCTTTAAACGTCAAGTGTGAGCACGTGATGCCTCTTCTAAAGCTTCTCCTGATTTTTAATCAGGGAACATGGTCGTGCAGGTAATCGAGTGTGTAGCTATAAACTTGGACGACATAAAACAATGGGATGCACCAGAATCAAATAACGCTTATGCAGGAAAACCATAAACGAGTAGAATATCTGAAACAACTTCTCCTGAAGCCTTAGCTTTCTCAGCCGTCAAGGTAAAAGCTCGAGCCTGATTGGGTCCTTGAGTCAGCTGCTTCTGTCCCGGAAACGGTTTCTGCGGTGGCTTCTGAATATCATCCCTTGTGCGAAACTTCGACGGACAAGATTTAACAGTATGATCCGCCGATCCACAAACCAGACAAAGTCCCCGCATCCTGCGACATTGTCACGCCCCGCTTCCCAAAATACGGAATACGAGGTATGACTAGGCCAGCCATGCTCCTGCGGTCAAGGGATTGTCCCGCCGTAGTCACACTTCGGCTTCTAGCCCTACATGGTAATCAGTAATAAAGCACAGTATTAAAAGAATCACATCACTAATTTATTACATTAAAATTCCATTGTTCACAGATTACAGATAATAAGGACCATAACTAACCAAGTTCAATATCACGATCACTCTAAGAAAAGCAATAAAGATAGGGAGTACACCAGACTATATCTCTGTGAACTCGAAGGGTAGATCCGTCTCCTGTGCTGGTCCTCCCGCGGAATCTGAGCATGCATACTCAGGTCGTCAGAGCGACACAATAATAATATTATTATAATCAGATGAAACAGGTAAATGAGGTAATACTGGTATGAGAATAATGCAAGTAATCACTTTGTCACAATATGATGCATAATATGTTATATGTCCCTATCGGTCTCTAGGTCATATTTGAAATCACATAGTGGAAGGAGGATCATGTTTAACAGGAGTCTCGTACATACCCGAGACCACGGCCCACATGCCCGGGACATAACCCTGTCAGCCGGATCGCTAGATCCTATCCTACACGTATCAGTATCACAGTTCGAATGATCATCCTCTAAACACGGTCCCGCTAAATACGATACTCTTTCCACTTTGATTTCCCCTTTTTCCCCAGGTTACACTATTTATGATATTGATCTGGTTGTGTACAAGTATACCAATGGCACAGTTTCATCACTGTCCACTGTATCAATCACTGTCATGAATATTCACTTTCCATTGGTGTAATCATCACTCCTAAACCAACATCTATCACGCACGATAATGCAATGTCCACACGCACTAACACTGAGTATATGTCAAGGGTATGATATATGTATTGTATGCTGCCAATAAGCTCTGTATGTTATGAATTAACATGCATGTCATGAACTAAAATAAATTGCATAAATTAATATGTCAAGAATTTAGCAACAATGATGTAAGTAAGATATATAGAACAATCAGTCAGTAATTCATCAAAATTTGTTTCAGTTCAATTGGAATTTCGGTTTTCAAGATATAACTGTTTCAGTTTAAGTGCTCGCAGCTGGAATTTCAGTTTCAGAACTGAACGTCTGTTTCGCGACACGAATTGCACCCAGTTGGGCTCAGAATTTAGCGATGTCACGGTTAAATTAAATCTAGGATTTTCGATAAAGTATTCAACTCAATAGACGGATCCTCAATCGCATCTGTACGTTGAAAGTTATACACAGTTTAATCTCAATATGTCATTTCAGAAATTGTTCTGGACAGTTATACGTTCTGCCATTTTAAATACATTTTAAAATAGTAAACGGCGAAGAAACGGAATGGAACCACCTGTTTTATTTAGCTAACAGAAATATCTTTAACCTAAAGTAGAATTTCGTAACATACGACTTCAGGAAATCCAGTGACGCAGGTCTTTGGACAAAACACAATAATCAGAAGCTCTCTGGACTGCAGTCCAGAGTCGCGTTCCGATCCAATTAACATCATGGTTTCAGAACAGAAAACATTAAAATTCTACATAGGGTTAAAGCTCGTCAAGTTGTCTTCGATTTAAGCCCTCGAACGCAGCATTCCAGTTTGAATATAATTTATAGTGATTTTATTCGTTTTCAGGTACGAGAAAATTCCAGTTTTAACGGCATCTTTGGGGGTATCGATTTTTGTCACTAACAATCGTATTATCCAGCGAGTTTCACACATGATATTCATCATAATAAGGGCCAACAGAAAGTATCAATTTCCGTCAAATCGAACAATTATTTCCATTGGGATCTATCATCGAACACCTAGGTCACGATACGTATCGGAAATCGGTAAGTTTGTAAACTACGTGATCTAGGTTTGTAACACTATTATTATAGCATGAAGCAAGTAAATACTTGCTTGGAAAACGTTTCGGGGTCGTACGGCAGTAGTGTCGTCACGAACGCGCGATATACGCTACGTACCGGATTCCCGTGAGCCTAGATCTAGATGCGGATCTCGCGTCGGGGTTGTCCGGAGTCGTTGCACAGTCACTGGACGTTGAGTGATGTTTGATGATCCACTGCGAGTGTATTGGGGTTGCCGACGGTCGACGGCGTCGCTCCGGCAACGAGCACAGTGGAGTGAGGGAAAAAGTTAGAAGATAGGTTTTGGAGTTTTGGAGAGGGGATAGGTTAAGAAGTAGGGCTGGGGAATTGTGGTGAGGGTGATGAAGCTGAGGAGGTGGGGGGTCGACGACGTGGTAGGTTGCCGGCGTCGAGAAGGCGTGCAGAGGTGACACGAGCTTGGTCGGGTAATGGGTTCCGTGTGCAGAGGTGTGGGTGCAGGGGGTCTCGAGTTGGTAGAAGTGGAGTCGTGGAGGGGGAGAAGAGTGACTGAGTTGCTGTCGTCGACGTGGGTCGAGCGACGAGGTGGGATGATCGCCGGCGGTGGAGGTGTCAATGGTTCGAGAGAAATTTTGGGTGCTCGGTGGATTTGGAGAATGGGGAGGGTCAGGGGTTTTCCCAAAAGAAAGAGGAGCGAGAGGTTAGGTTGTGATGGGGAAACGGCGGCAACGGCACTGCGTGGGCGCGGGCGTGAGCGACGGCGGAGGAAGCGGGTCGCGCGCGTAGGTTTGGGAGGTTACCGTTGGGGAATTTGAATGGAAGATGAACAGGGAGTGTGGGTCGGGTCTAAGGAGGCGGGTACAGGTTAATGTGAGTGGGCCGGAATAATTAAGAAGTTAATCCCTCAAAATTTCGTGGGCTGCTGAGGAGAGACGGGCCGGCTAATTAAATAAGAATTCCTTATCAAAAAAAAGAGTGGGCTGAGTGAAGGGAACGGGCCGAGTGAGTGAGATTGGGCTGAGGGATAATGATTTAGAGAGTTTATTTAGGGAAAAATTTGTGTGGGCTGAGATGAAACAGGCTGGGGAAATTTAGTAAGGATTTTTCTTTTGATTGGGCTAAGGGAATTTATGAATTGGTTAATAAAGAAATGAATGTGTGGGTTAGGGTTTTGGTTGTTAAAATTTTGGTTTTAGTTTTGGTTTTAGTTTAATTGGCTTTGGTTTTAACTCTTGGGTTTTAACTTTTAGGGTTTGGAAAAATATAAATATTAAGCCTAACAACCACTTAAAAATTATACAAAGACAAGAATAAGGTAATCTCTAGAACTCAGGAAGTAGGAAACTTCATTTAGAAAGGAAACGGGGATTTACATCATACCCCCCCTAACAAAAATTTCGTCCTCGAAATTTAACAAGGATGCAAGAATACAATGTACTAAACAAAGAGATGTGGATAATGATCACGGATATCTTCCTCCCGCTCCCAGGTGGATTCTCCTGGGGAACGACCACCCCATGACACTCGGACTAAAGGAATGATCTTATTTTTCAATACTTTCTCTCTGCGGTCGAGAATGGTAGTAGGCTGCTCCTCGTACGATAAGTCAGTACCCAAAACTAGCTCTGAATGGTCCAGGACATAGCTCTCATCCCGAACATAACGCCGCAACTGTGACACGTTGTAACACCCGAGCCCAAATAATACTATTTCTATTGCTAGTTGAGGGTTATATATTGCTCATTCCAATTATCCTGATTGTTTGGTATTTATTGCTAAATTTTAACCGGTTAAGTCATTTTGGCACATAACAAATTTTAACACCTAAAATGAAATTAAAAATATCCATGTTGGCCTACTCGTCGCCACTAGTCGCGTGGTAGCGTCCGCGTGTCGAGATTTCGTCCCGTTCGGCTAAACGGGCAAGTTTGGACGACTACGCGCGCGTGCAAGTGTCCGACTTGGGGGCATGCATTTTAATCATTAAACACCCCTTTTCAAAATTTGAAACCCGCTTAAAATCCTATAATTTGAATTTGAAACATTTGGGCGCAACCCGGGCGCGATTTGGAAGTGTTTCATTTAGCACCGAAAAGCCCATTTAATTAAATATATTTTAAAACTATAAAATATTTAACTGTTTCAATTCTAACGTTAAAATCTCTTAAAAAAAATCCTTTAAATCATTACGTACCTTCCTCAGCCAATCGCACGAAGGGCTTTACCTTCGTGGGCCCCTTATCCTCTCTCTCTCTCCGCCTCCCTCTATCTCTCTCTTATAATCTTTCTCTCTCTCTTCATCAAATCTCTCTCTCTCTCTTCATCAAATCTCTCTCTCTCTCCCTCTATATTTATTTTTCTGTTCCTCGCCTCGCAGAAGAAAACCCCATGAGAACCCCTGAACCCTAACCCTAGCCTCCTCGTGCCTGCGCCGTCGACCTCCCCGCGACCTCGCCGTCGCCGTCCTCGCCTCCACGACCTTACCGCACCCCCTACCTCCTTCCTCCCTCCTTCCCGAGCCTCCAAACCCAATCCCGACGCCACCACCAGCACCCAGTGTCGCCGTCGCCGCCGCCTCCCATCGCCGACGACGCCAAGGCCTTCCTCCCTTCATCCTCATCCTGACCTCGTCGTCTTCTTCCTCCTCCCCTCGCCGGACCACCACAGAACCCGAGCCCGACCCTAACACAACCCCCGGGTCGCCGGAAAACGTGCCGTCGATCTTCGTCGTCGTCGCCAGAGCCACCTCCGACCACCTCCGTCTCCCCTTAATCACCAGAGCAGGCCAGCACCCCTCTACTCACCGCACCACCCTCTTTCCAACGAACCCAGAAAATTCCAGCCGTCGCTGCCTTGCCGGCGCCCCATCGCCGTCGAACCCGTCGTGGTTGCCCTGGTTCTTCCCTGTAAGCATCCCTTTATCTTTCCATTTGTGCTAGACCCCCCGCTGATCTTTAATACGTATATCGTGTTTTGCTAACTTCGTCGCCTTTGACTTTCGCCGGATTCCGGCCGTGCCGTCGTTTGGACCCACGCTCCAGCGAAGTACTCTGGTCCGTGTGGTCCCGCTGTTCGCTGTTACGACTCGATCTGTGGCCCGTGCACCCGTCTCGTGTTTTCCGCCGACATTGCATCCGTGTTTTCCGGTTTGCGAAACCGTTGAGGCAAGTATCCGAATACTTGCTCTAACATGCTAATACAAGATCAAGTCTTGCTATACATTTAATGATCACATTACTTAATTTAACCACACAGTTGATGGTAATATCGATATTTGGTATAACTTAGAATTGACGGTTGCAAGTATCTTTAACATTGAATCATTATAGTAGTTTCTCGTAATTAATCGGTCTACTATCAATCCATGCTTTAACTAATTAAATCAAATAGAACGTACTTGCTTAATTTGCTAGATCATCCATGTGACTATTATTTAAGCTTTAGTTTTAAATTCATGTAGCTTCATTACTTTCTGTTGTTGATATTGTTTCACCTTGTGACTATTGCACTCCAAGGGTGCTTGAACCTGTTAGTATGATACAACTGCATCATAATCATGTACCACTGTGATCAAATGACCATTAGTGCTGTTTACTTTAAATTCTTGCCGCTGTTACTTATTCGTTTCTATACCTGTTATGAGCATACATTCGATTGCATTACATATTGACCCGATCTTGATACACCTGACACATGTACTGATACACCGGACATGACACCCCGTACATACTGACTCAACCTATTGTACTACGACCTGACTTATTACATGATTTCATGCCTAATGCCAACAAACCTGACTTGGGGTCCTCATGGACCATTCCTGCTGTCTATCCAGACAGACCTGTTTTTACCTGATTCTGTGTTGGCATTAGTCCTTGACTACTGAATACCTGACCTGACATACATAACTTGGGGGTATGGGGAAATCAAAGATGAACCTGACTTGTAACTCGACAGTTCACTACCTGTTCGAGTGTACACATTCTTGTTTTGTGCCTAGCGGCATGTCTCGGTTTCGGCCGAGAATATTGTGGCCGTGATCCCGGGTATGTACGGGGTACTACCGAGTGTACACTTTCCTGTTTTGTGCCTAGCGTCATGTCTCGGCTGCAGCCGAGAATATTGTGGCCGTGGTCCCGGGTATGTACGGGATACTATTGAGTTACATCGACGATTCATCAATTGATTTCAAAGACTATAGAGTAGAAACCTGATAGGACAGTTTAATTTACCACTGCACATTACCCTGCACTGTTATTTCACAGTACTGCTTATTCATGCTCATCCCTGCATTGCTTATTACCATGTTTATATTATATTATTGGTTGACATGACGCGCTGACGTCTGGGTTTTGCATGGCCCAGATTCCTTACCACTGTCGCCGACCGAGCAGGAGTACTTCAGCCAGCAGGCTGAACTGTGAGTTCCTTAGTGTTTAGTCTATTTATTTCATTTCATTTCCAGATGTGAGCCCGCATTATGGGACGTACTGTTTAATTATTGTATTGGATCATTTGCTTCCGCACTTATTGTTTATTGACTCTTGTTATTATGGATTTGGACATGTGTTAGATTAGTTTATTTATATTGTTCTTGATATCCCTACAACCGTAATGTGACTGTGGATGGATACTTCCTACCCACAGGTAGCATGATTGGCTATGTCACGTGCCCAATCTTGCGTACTCTGGGAAGCGGGGTGTGACATGGTTCTTTTGGTATCAGAGACATAGGTTAGTTAGGTTGATTCTTTTGTAGTTGGGTATTGTACCCGATACACGAATCAGAATACCCGTGTTTAGGAAACATGTCCTGCCACCTTGACCGTTTTACCATTCTTGAATCACATTCTTCCGGATTATATCTTTTACGACGTGCAAACTTACTTTGCATGTCGACTCGAAACCTGATTTCTTGTTATCCCTAGGACTTGGGCGACTTGGGTGGAGTTAAGTAATTGCGGCTATGATACCGCGGCATAGCTACAATGCGGTACTCTATTTAAGTATCTTGGTGTTCTAGCCTTGATCCACATTCAAAATCTATCATCATGCTAATGTTGGGTGTTTTGAGTTCAGGATTATGACAGGTAAGAGGTTGAAGACGTACCGGAGGAGTGTGAACGAAGCCGCCATGCTTGGAGTGATAAGAGGAATGCTGGAAATCAAAGAGACAGACTGAGCTGATCCAGCAACAGCAGATTCGTTTCAGAAAGGTTTGCAGATCGTTCAGCAGTCTGTAAACAACGATGGAACTGGACCAGTCGAACGAGTAAGGACCGTAGCAGATTTCAGACTTTGGGTCCGTCTACATCTACTGGTTTAAAGGAGCGGTTACCAGCCGAGCAGAGGCTAGTGACACGGAGAATTTGCTGATTGCGGCACAGATCCCAGAGGACAAGAGAGTTGTTGTGATGCGCTTTCAGCTAGTGGTTTACGCCGAGAGTGATGGCTTGTGGAGGAGACCCGCTTGCCCAAGCCAATCAGTTGGGCTGATTTCTCTAAAAGTCTCCTGGAGAAATTCTTCCCGCGGACTACACGAGAGGAAATGAAGGAGAAATTTATCGGACTAAGGCAGAATGGGGCAACCGTGGACGTGCATGCAGCAGAATGGAGGAGACTCAGTAGTCTCGCTGGACCTTTCGCAGCCAACGATGCAGACAGCAGTTACGGTAAGGAAGAAATTCTGTCGGGCCAGTCGAGTTCAGGGCTAGGCCGACACGCAGTGTTCTTGCAGCAATGGAAGTTGATAGTAATGAAGAGCCGGCTGTTGTTCGTGACTTTATGGATGTGTTTGAAGATATATCAGGCTTACCGCCAAAGCGAGATGTGGAGTTTGCGATTGACCTTATTCCTGGTGCAGCGCCAGTATCAAAATCTTATTATCCGATGGCACCGGTGGAATTGGAAGAAGTTAAGAAACAAGTTGGTGAATTACTCGAGAAGGGATGGATTCGAAGCAGCAACTCACCTTGGGGAGCTCCAGTTCTTTTGGTAAAGAAGAAGGATGGCACGAGAAGGATGTGCATTGATTATCGAGAATTGAACCGGGTGACTATCAAGAACAAGTACCCGATCCCTCGCATTGGAGAACTTTTTGAGCAGCTTAGTGGCGCGAGGGTATTCTCGAAACTGGATTTGCGATCAGGATATCATCAGGTCCGAGTGAAAGCAGAAGACATTTGCAAGACGGCGTTTCGAACTCGATATAGACATTTCGAGTATCTAGTGATGCCCTTCGGAGTGACGAATGCGCCGGCAATATTCATGGATTTGATGAATCGGGTCTTTTCACCATTCTTAGACCAGTTTATTGTGGTATTCATTGACGATATTCTGGTATACTCGAAGAGTTCGGAGGAGCACGCTGAGCATTTAAGGATCGCACTGCAGACGCTGAGACAAAAGAAATTGTTTGCGAAGATGAGTAAGTGCGAATTCTGGCTGGAAGAGGTGAAGTTTCTGGGGCATGTTATGTCGGGCGATGGAATTGCCGTTGATCCCGAAAAGATTGCAGCAGTTCGAGATTGGCCTATTCCAAAGAATGTTGCGGAGATAAGAAGTTTTCTTGGACTCGCCGGATACTACAGGAGATTTGTGGAGAACTTCGCTCGTTTAGCAGAGCCGTTAACCAAGCTTACGCGCAAGGAGGTACCGTTTGTTTGGACGGATGGATGTGCATTGGCTTTCGAGACGTTGAAGCAGAAGTTGATAACCGCCCCTATCCTAATTGTACCGGATAATTCAGGAGGACTTGTGATTCACAGCGACGCATCTGGAAAAGTATTGGGATGTGTTTTAATGCAGAATGGGAAGGTCGTCGCTTACGCATCGAGACAATTGAAGACTCATGAGAAGAATTATCCGACTCATAACTTGGAGCTTGCAGCCGTGATCTTCGCCTTGAAGATTTGGAGACACTACCTTTTGGGCGAGAGAGTCGAAGTCTTTACAGATCACAAGAGTTTGAAATATGTGTTCACTCAGAAGGAGTTGAACATAAGGCAACGCAGATGGTTGGAGCTGATGGCCGACTACGACCTTGATCTTAAGTACCATCCGGGAAAAGTTAACGTCGTGCCGGATGCGCTAAGTCGGTTACCAGCAATTCGGGTATTGACCGCACAAAGGGAGATCATTGCAGATTTTCAGAGATTTGACTTGGAGGTTGTGCTACCACATGCTATGGGACAGTTGATGCAGTTGCAAGTACAGTCGTCCCTAGTTGAGAAGATTAAAGCGTCGCAATGGCAGGATCCTAGACTGCAGAAGTTTCGAGAGCAGGTTGAAGCCGGACTACGAACCGATTTACTGATCCACGAAGACGGTTCGTTGAGATATGGTAGCCGTGTGTGTGTGCCAAAAGGGGATGTGCGTGAAGAGCTTATGAAGGAGGCACACAGTTCAGCTTACTCTGTACATCCAGGAGGGACAAAGATGTACCGAGATATTCGACAGCACTTCTGGTGGGAAGGTATGAAACGGGAGATTGCTCGCTTCGTGGCTAGGTGCTTGGTGTGTCAGCAAGTCAAGGCTGAACATCAAAGGGTTGCTGGTTTGTTGCAACCACTTCCGATTCCTCAGTGGAAGTGGGAACATATAACCATGGATTTCGTGACGGCTTTACCGCGGAGTCCAAAGGGCAACAATGCAGTATGGGTAATTGTCGATCGGTTGACCAAGGCAACTCACTTTATTCCTTTTCGGGTTGGTCAATCAACGGAGACTTTGGCTGAGCGGTACATGCAGGAGATTGTAAGATTGCATGGAGTACCGGTGAGCATCGTGTCCGATCGGGACACTCGGTTCTTGTCGCACTTTTGGAGGAGTTTACAAGAAAGTTTGGGGACTCGATTGAAGTTTAGCACAGCTTATCATCCTCAGACTGATGGACAATCGGAGAGAACGATCCAGACTCTTGAAGATATGTTGAGGGCTTGCATGTTGGACTTCAAAGGTTCTTGGGAGGATCATCTACACCTGGTGGAGTTTTCGTACAACAATAGCTTCCAAGCAACTATTCAGATGGCTCCGTTTGAAGCGTTGTATGGTCGTAAATGCCGTTCACCGGTTTGTTGGGATGATGTTGGTGAACGAAGGTTACTAGGACCAGATTTGGTGGTACAGACAGTCGAGAAGGTGAATACAATCAGGAAGCATATGAAGGCAGCTCAAGACAGACAGAAAAGTTGGGCTGATACGTCAAGAAGACCTCTAGAGTTCGCCGTGGGTGATTTGGTATTCCTGAAGATATCACCGACTAGAGGGGTGATTCGCTTTGGAAGTCGAGGAAAGCTTAGTCCTCGATTCGTTGGACCCTTCGAGATATTGGAGCGTGTTGGAGAGGTAGCGTACCGTTTGGCATTACCACAGTCATTGGCAGGAGTACACGATGTGTTTCATGTGTCTCAACTACGAAGGTATGTCCGAGATGAGACTCACGTCTTGGATCATTCGGAGTTGACTGTACGAGAAGACCTAACTTTTGAGGAGCGACCGGTGGAAATCAAGGATCGAAGAGAAAAGGTTCTTAAGAACAAGATTATCCCCCTTGTGCTAGTCCCTTGGGGTAATCGATCGCATGGAGAATCCACTTGGGAGCGAGAAGACGAGATCCGGCAGAAATTTCCTCACCTTATCCGGTAGTTAGCTATCTTGTATTCTTGGAATTTCGAGGACGAAATTCTTTTTGTAGTTGGGTATGATGTAACACCCGAGCCCAAATAATACTATTTCTATTGCTAGTTGAGGGTTATATATTGCTCATTCCAATTATCCTGATTATTTGGTATTTATTGCTAAATTTTAACCGGTTAAGTCATTTTGGCACATAACAAATTTTAACACCTAAAATGAAATTAAAAATATCCATGTTGGCCTACTCGTCGCCACTAGTCGCGTGGTAGCGTCCGCGTGTCGAGATTTCGTCCCGTTCGGCTAAACGGGCAAGTTTGGACGACTACGCGCGCGTGCAAGTGTCCGACTTGGGGGCATGCATTTTAATCATTAAACACCCCTTTTCAAAATTTGGAACCCGCTTAAAATCCTATAATTTGAATTTGAAACATTTGGGCGCAATCCGGGCGCGATTTGGAAGTGTTTCATTTAGAACCGAAAAACCCATTTAATTAAATATATTTTAAAACTATAAAATATTTAACTGTTTCAATTCTAACGTTAAAATCTCTTTAAAAAAATCCTTTAAATCATTACGTACCTTCCTCAGCCAATCGCACGAAGGGCTTTACCTTCGTGGGCCCCTTATCCTCTCTTTCTCTCCGCCTCCCTCTATCTCTCTCTTCTAATCTTTCTCTCTCTCTCTCTTCATCAAATCTCTCTCTCTCCCTCTATATTTATTTTTCTGTTCCTCGCCTCGCAGAAGAAAACCCCACGAGAACCCCTGAACCCTAACCCTAGCCTCCTCGTACCTGCGCCGTCGACCTCCCCGTGACCTCGCCGTCGCCGTCCTCGCCTCCACGGCCTTACCGCACCCCCTACCTCCTTCCTCCCTCCTTCCCGAGCCTCCAAACCCAATCCCGACGCCACCACCAGCACCCAGTGCCGCCGTCGCCGCCGCCTCCCATCGCCGACGACGCCAAGGCCTTCCTCCCTTCATCCTCGTCCCGACCTCGTCGTCTTCTTCCTCCTCCCCTCGCCGGACCACCACAGAACCCGAGCCCGACCCTATCACAACCCCGGGTCGCCGGAAAACGTGCCGTCGATCCTCGCCATCGTCGCCAGAGCCACCTCCGACCACCTCCGTCTCCCCTTGATCACCAGAGCAGGCCAGCACCCCTCTACTCACCGCACCACCCTCTTTCCAACGAACCCAGAAAATTCCAGCCGTCGCTGCTCGCCGTCGCTGCTCGCCGTCGCTGCCTTGCCGGCGCCCCATCGCCGTCGAACCCGTCGTGGTTGCCCTGGTTCTTCCCTGTAAGCATCCCTTTATCTTTCCATTTGTGCTAGACCCCCCGCTGATCTTTAATACGTATATCGTGTTTTGCTAACTTCGTCGCCTTTGACTTTCGCCGGATTCCGGCCGTGCCGTCGTTTGGACCCACGCTCCAGCGAAGTACTCTGGTCCGTGTGGTCCCGCTGTTCGCTGTTACGACTCGATCTGTGGCCCGTGCACCCGTCTTGTGTTTTCCGCCGACATTGCATCCGTGTTTTCCGGTTTGCGAAACCGTTGAGGCAAGTATCCGAATACTTGCTCTAACATGCTAATACAAGATCAAGTCTTGCTATACATTTAATGATCACATTACTTAATTTAACCACACAGTTGATGGTAATATCGATATTTAGTATAACTTAGAATTGACGGTTGCAAGTATCTTTAACATTGAATCATTATAGTAGTTTCTTGTAATTAATCGGTCTACTATCAATCCATGCTTTAACTAATTAAATCAATTAGAACGTACTTGCTTAATTTGCTAGATCATCCATGTGACTATTATTTAAGCTTTAGTTTTAAATTCATGTAGCTTCATTACTTTCTGTTGTTGATATTGTTTCACCTTGTGACTATTGCACCCCAAGTGTGCTTGAACCTGTTAGTATGATACAACTGCATCATAATCATGTACCACTGTGATCAAATGACCATTAGTGCTGTTTACTTTAAATTCTTGCCGCTGTTACTTATTCGTTTCTATACCTGTTATGAGCATACATTCGATTGCATTACATATTGACCCGATCTTGATACACCTGACACATGTACTGATACACCGGACATGACACCCCGTACATACTGACTCAACCTATTGTACTACGACCTGACTTATTACATGATTTCATGCCTAATGCCAACAAACCTGACTTGGGGTCCTCATGGACCATTCCTGCTGTCTATCCAGACAGACCTGCTTTTACCTGATTCTGTGTTGGTATTAGTCCTTGACTACTGAATACCTGACCTGACATACATAACTTGGGGGTATGGGGAAATCAAAGATGAACCTGACTTGTAACTCGACAGTTCACTACCTGTTCGAGTGTACACATTCCTGTTTTGTGCCTAGCGGCATGTCTCGGTTTCGGCCGAGAATATTGTGGCCGTGATCCCGGGTATGTACGGGGTACTACCGAGTGTACACTTTCCTGTTTTGTGCCTAGCGGCATGTCTCGGCTGCAGCCGAGAATATTGTGGCCGTGGTCCCGGGTATGTACGGGATACTATTGAGTTACATCGACGATTCATCAATTGATTTCAAAGACTATAGAGTAGAAACCTGATAGGACAGTTTAATTTACCACTGCACATTACCCTGCACTGTTATTTCATAGTACTGCTTATTCATGCTCATCCCTGCATTGCTTATTACCATGTTTATATTATATTATTGGTTGACATGATGCGCTGACGTCTAGGTTTTGCATGGCCCAGATTCCATACCACTGTCGCCGACCGAGCAGGAGTACTTCAGCCAGCAGGCTGAACTGTGAGTTCCTTAGTGTTTAGTCTATTTATTTCATTTCATTTCCAGATGTGAGCCCGCATTATGGGACGTACTGTTTAATTATTGTATTGGATCATTTGCTTCCGCACTTATTGTTTATTGACTCTTGTTATTATGGATTTGGACATGTGTTAGATTAGTTTATTTATATTGTTCTTGATATCCCTACAACCGTAATGTGACTGTGGATGGATACTTCCTACCCACAGGTAGCATGGTTGGCTATGTCACGTGCCTAATCTTGCATACTCTGGGAAGCGGGGCGTGACACACGTGGAAGGTATTGTGCACACCAGCTAGCGATGGGGGCAAGGCAAGTCGATAGGCCACCTCTCTTACTCGCTCTAGCACCTCAAAAGGTCCGATAAAACGGGGACTAAGTTTTCCCCGACTTCCGAATCTGATAACTCCACGAGTAGGGGAAATCTTCAAGAACACATGATCTCCGACTTCGAACTCAAGTGCCCTTCTATTGGTATCTGCCCAACTCTTTTGTCGATCCTGAGCCGTCTTAATACGCTGCCTGATCATCTGGACCTTGTCGACTGTCTGAACAATGAGTTCGGGGCCCAGTAGTCTTCGTTCTCCCACATCATCCCAACATACTGGGGATCGACACTTCCGCCTATATAGTGCTTCAAAAGGAGCCATCTGAATACTAGCCTGATAACTATTGTTATAAGAGAACTCGACTAGATGCAGATGGTCCTCCTAGGAACCCTGAAAGTCCAACATACAGGCTCTCAACATATCCTCGAGCGTCTGAATTGTACGCTCGGATTGTCCATCTGTCTGTGGGTGATAAGCTGTGCTGAATTTAAGGCGGGTTCCCAAACTCTCCTGTAAGCTCTTCCAAAAGTGCGACAAGAATCTCGTGTCCTGGTCTGACACAATGCTGACGGGAACACCGTGAAGTCGTACTATCTCCTGCATATATCTTTCTGCCAGTGATTCCGTCGATTGTCCCACTCGGAAAGGTAGAAAATGTGCAGCTTTTGTGAGGCGATCGACGATAACCCAAATAGCGTTATTGCCTCTAGGGCTCCGTGGTAAGGCCGTCACAAAATCCATAGTAATGTGCTCCCACTTCCATTCAGGTATCGGCAATGGTTGTAATAATCCTGCTGTCCTCTGATGTTCCGCCTTCACCTGCTGACATACCAAGCACCTGGATACGAACCTCGCAATTTCCCGCTTCATTCCGTTCCACCAAAAGTGCTGCTTTAGATCCTGATACATTTTTGTACCTCCTGGATGCACAGAATAAGTTGAACTGTGTGCTTCAGCCAAAACTTCTTCTCGTACATCTCCTTTAGGTACGCAGAGTCTGCTACCGAATCTCAAAGAGCCATCTTCATGTATAATCAAATCCGTTCTCAGTCCAGCTTCCACTTGCTCTCTGAACTTTTGCAGTCGAGGATCATCCGCTTGTGCAATCTTGATACGATCCACTAGGGAAGATTGCACCTGCAGTTGCCAAAATTGACTGAGTGCGTTCGGCGTAACGACCTCAAGTGCAAGTCTCTGGAAATCCTCAATAATGCTCCTCTGATTGGTCAACATCATGACCGCTGGTTTGCGACTGAGCGCATCTGGTACAACATTGACCTTCCCCGGGTGATACTGAAGGTCCAAGTCATAATCTGCCATTAGCTCTAGCCATCGGCGCTGCCTCATGTTCAGTTCCTTCTGGGTGAAAACATACTTCAGACTTTTATCATCCGTGTATACCTCCACTTTCTCACCCAATAGATAGTGCCTCCAAATCTTCAACGCAAAGACTACAGCGGCTAACTCCAAGTCATGCGTGGGGTAGTTCTTCTCGTGGTTCCTCAGTTGTCGAGAGGCGTAAGCAACCACTCGGCCGTGTTGCATCAAAACACAGCCTAAACCCTTTCCTGAGGCATCACTGTGTATCACCAAACCACCGGAATCATCTGGTACAGTAAGAATAGACGCCGTGGTTAACTTCTGCTTTAGTGTGTCGAATGCCTGAGTGCACTCCTCTGTCCATTGAAACGGCACGTCCTTCCGTGTCAGCCTCGTCAATGGTTCCGCGATCCTTGAGAAATCTTGGACGAATCTCCGATAATAACCCGCCAATCCCAGAAAACTCCTGATCTCTGCTACTGATTTCGGCGTTGGCCAATCTCTGACAGATTCTATCTTTGCCGGATCCACCGAGATGCCTTCGCCCGAAACGATATGTCCTAAAAACTGAACCTTGTCAAGCCAGAATTCACACTTGCTTAGCTTCGCGTACAGCTTCTCTTCCCGAAGAACCTGCAGTACCGTGTGCAAATGCGCAGCATGCTCTTCCCGGGTCTTCGAATAGACAAGTATGTCGTCGATAAACACAACGACAAACGTGTCCAAGTACTTTGCGAACACTCTGTTCATCAAGTCCATGAATATTGCTGGGGCATTGGTAACACCGAACGGCATCACAAGAAATTCGTAGTGTCCGTATCGGGTCCTGAAAGCTGTCTTGCACACATCTTCGGCTGCTACTCTGATTTGATGATATCCAGAACGAAGGTCCAACTTTGAGAATACCTTGGCTCCACTTAGCTGGTCGAATAGGTCGTCAATGCACGGGATTGGGTATTTGTTCTTTATTGTGACCTTGTTCAGTTCCCGATAATCTATACACATTCGCAGAGATCCATCATTCTTCTTTACTAGTAGGACTGGTGCACCCCACGGTGAAGCGCTTAGCCGAATAAATCCCTTCTCTAATAGTTCTTCAACCTGCTTCTTCAATTCCGCCAATTCAACTGGTGCCATTCTGTATGGGGCCCGGGATACTGGGGCTGTACCTGGAGTCAAATCGATCGAGAACTCCAAAATTCGAGGAGGTGGTAGACCTGGTAGATCTTCGGGAAATACATCCAGAAAGTCCCGAACAATTACTGGAACTGGGCTCTTATCTATCTCCATAGCGGACAGTTCCTTGGGTTTGGCTCTATACTTAGCTGGCTCCAAAGATTCACTTCCGCCCTCGAAAATAAACTCCGGATGATTGGGGATGCGGAAGATCACCTTCCTTGCATGACAATCGATAACTGCATGGAAAGTGCTCATCCAATCCATCCCGAGAATTGCGTCGTAACTGCCTGTCCCGATCAGAAGGAAATTCGCATAGAATTCCCTGCCACACACTACAACTGGGCATAATCTACATTCTCGACTAGATATAATAATGCCATTACCCGTATGAATTTCCCACCCCTTGGTTAGTGGTTCATGTGGTATTGAGTGTGTATTAGTGAAATACTCAGACAAGAAACAATGCGATGCTCCTGAATCAAATGGTACTCTAGCTGGCAAGGAATGTACGAGTAGAGTACCTGTAACTACATCTCCTGACGCTTCTGCCAGCTCGGCGGTCAAGGTGAAAGCCCGTCCCTGACCGCGACCTGTAAATGGTTGTGTAACACCCGAGCCCAATAATACTATTTCTGTTACTGGTTGAGTGTTTGGCATTGCTCATTTCATTTATCTTGCTTGTTTGGTTCTTATTGCACAATTTTAACCGGCTAAGTCATTCTGCATAACAAATTTTAGCACCTAAAATAAAATTGAAAATATTCTCCTTGGCCTACTTGACACCCTTAGCCTCGTGGTAGCGTCCGTGCATTGTATTCTCGTCCCGTTCAGTGAAACGGGCGAGTTTGGATGGCTACGTGCACGTGCGTGTGTCCGTTTTGGGAGTATGCTTTTTAATCATAAAACATTTCATTTTAAAATTTGGAACCCGCCTAAAATCCTATTATTTGAATTTCGAATTTTTGGACCCAACCCGGGCGCAATTTGGAAATGTTTCATTTGGCGCCAAAATCCCAAATTTTTAATATTATTAAAACCATCGCATATATTTTTCTAACTAACCTGATATCTTACTGTTCATTACCTATCTTTTAAATCTTTAAGTTAACCATATAATATTTTTACAATCTTTTATATCCTTCTCAATTTATTCTCTCAGCCAATCGCAACCTCCCCTTTAACCCCGTGGGCCCCACTTTCTCTCTCTCTCTCTCTCCACTTTTTCCTCTCTCTCCCTCTCCCTCATATATTCTCTCGTACTTCTCTTTATCATTCTTTCTCTTCTTCCTTCATGTCTCGTTTCTCATTTCTTTTAACTGTTCTTTTGTTGCCGGAATTCCGTCGTGCCGGTGACGTTTCTCGACGTTCCAGTGAGATACCCCGACCCGTGTGGTTCCTTTGTTCGTCGTTTGGGTTCATTCCGTGAACCGTGCGCCGTCGCGAGTTTTCCCCGCCGACGGTTAACGTTCCGTTTTCCCGATTCACGACCCATCGAGGCAAGTTAATCTTGCTACATGCTATATACTTTTATAATCTTCATTTTATAATATTATACATTTGAAAATCTTATAGTTTACATATGAAATGTCGTTGAAAAATCGGATATGACAAATCTGAAATTTACTGTACACCTTATCTTATAAAATTCATCATAAATCATAGAAAAATCATTAGGATACGTTCTTTAGTTCGTTACGAAGCTAATTCAGAATACTATAACTCTATGAAATATTTACTTGCAAAATAAATTGTTTAATTAACGTAAAATGCAAATGAACACGTCTCTAAACTGCTGTCCAGGGAAATTCCAGCAGCAAACTTTCAACTTTGAATATTCATAACTTTTTGTAGGGATAACCTGAGATGCTTATACTTATAAAAATGAAAACCTTATTGAATTATCTTTGTTTTGGTATAAGACACGTCTCTTTTGGAGAACGTTTGTTATTTTTAAGCTATTTTACAAATTAGGGTGACGCTGAATTTCTGAACGGAACCTTCTTGTGCATGGTTAATCAATACAGCTTTTATAGTTACTAATCGCTTTGAATATGCTATCCATATTAATATTATTATATAAATATTTATATCACATATTGCTTAGTTGTACATCCCACACTACCATTTTATAGTTTTATAACTCTTCGGATACCCGTTTGCATCCATCGCATTTAAGATAAATATAATTGCATCCATAGATCACATTACTACATAATAATGTGATATTAATACTCCATGTTTAATAAATTGCATCCTAATTAATATTGGAACTATAAATGTAACCCTAATCAATAACTGTGCATCCATATCCTTGAAATTATATCTATTTGCCTATCATATTACATGTTCCAGTTTATTGTTCTAATAGTACTCATGCTTGTTTATTTATACACATGTTTATGATAGTTTGATTATGAGCACCCACATGACATCTTGTGCTTCCTGACATGACCTGTTACACTTCCTACTTGACATGACATGGTACCGTACACTCTTGACATGACATGACACCTTTATACATTACCTGGTTGACCTGATGTACCATGGCTTTATCTGTTACCTGATCTCATGCCTAATGCCAACAAACCTGACCATTCCTGCTGTCTATCCAGACAGACCTACTTTTACCGGATCTTGTGTTGGCATTAGTCCTTGACAACTAAATACCTGACCTGACATACATAGCTTGGGGGTATGGGGAAATCAAAGGTGAAACCGACTTGTAACTCAACAGTTCGATACTTGTTCTGATCAGTCTTACGGGCTTGGCCAGCTCCGGAGTGGTGATGCTGACACTACTCGTCCATCTTGCTACCTTTTACTGCTTAGCGGCACGTCTCGGATTCAGCCCCGAGGGTCTTGACCGTGGTCCCGGGCATGCACGGGATACTATTGAGTTACATCGACGATTCATCAATTGGTTTCAAAGACTATAGAGTGGAAACCTGATAGGACAGTTTAGTCACCACTGCACATTACCCTGTTCTGTCATTTCTTAGTACTGCTTTGTTCATGTTCATATTTGCATTGCGTATTATCATGTTTACATTATATACTTGATGTCACGACGCGCTGACGTCTGGGTTTTGCATGGCCCAGATTCCGTACCACTGTCGACGACCGAGCAGGAGTACTTCAGCCAGCAGGCTGAACTGTGAGTTCTTTAGGGTTTAGTTTATTTATTTTCATTTCATTTCCAGATGTGAGCCCGCTTTATGGGACGTATTGTTTATTCATTGTTTTGGATCATTAGCTTCCGCACTTATTGTTTATTGATTCTTGTTATTATGGATTTGGACATGTATTAGATTAGCTTATTATCTTGTTCTTGATATCCTTACAACCGTAATGTGACTGTGGATGGATACTTCCTACCCACAGGTAGCATGGTTGGCTATGTCACGTGCCCAATCTTGCGTACTCTGGGAAGCGGGGCGTGACATGGTTCTTTTGGTATCAGAGCCATAGGTTAATTGGGTTGATTCTTTGTAGTTGGGTATTGCACCCGATACACGAATCATAATACCCGTGATTAGGAAACATGTCCTGCCACCTTGACCGTTTTACCATTCTTGAATCACATTCTTCCGGATTATATCTTTTACGACGTGCAAACTTACTTTGCATTGTCAACTCGAAAACCTGATTTCTTGTTATCCCTAGGACTTGGGCGACTTGGGTGGAGTTAAGTAATTGCGGCTATGATACCGCGGCATAGCTACAATGCGGTACTCTATTTAAGTATCTTGGAGTTCTAGCCTTGATCCACATTCAGAATCTATCATCATGCTAATGTTGGGTGTTTTGAGTTCAGGATTATGACAGGTAAGAAGTTGAAGACGTACCAGAGGCGTGTGAATGAAGCCGCCATGCTTGGAGTGATAAGATAAATGCTGGAAATCAAAGAAACAGACCGAGCTGATCCAGCATCAAGCGGACTTGTTTCAGGAAGGTTTGCAGATCGTTCAGCAGTCTGTAAACGATGTTGGAACTAGACCAGTTGACCGAGTAAGGACCGTAGCAGATTTCAGACTTTTGGATCCGTCTACTTTCACTTTTCTGGAGGAGCCGTTGCCAGCCGAGCCGTGGCTAGCGACACGGAGAATTTGCTGATTGCGACACAGATTCCAGAGGACAAAGGAGTTGATGTGGTGCGCATTCAGTTAGTGGATTACGCCCGAGAGTGACGGCTTGTGGAGGAGACCCGCTTGCCCAAGCCGATCAGTTGGGCGAAGTTTTTCTAAGAACCCCCTGGAGAAGTTCTTCCCACAGACTGCGCGGAGGAAAGGGAAGAAATTTATCGGACTAAGGCAGAATGGAGCAACCGTGGACGTGCATGCAGCGGAGTGGACGAGACTCAGTAGTCTCGCTGGACCTTTCGCGGCCAACGATGCAGACAGCAGTTGCGGTAAGGAAGCAGTTCTGTCGGGCCAGTCGAGTTTAGGGCTAGGCCGACAAACAGTGTTCTTGCGACTATGGAAGTGAATAGTAATGAAGAGCCGGCAGTTGTTCGCGACTTTTTGGATGTGTTTGCAGATATTTCGGGCTTACCGCCAAAGCGAGATGTGGAGTTCGCGATTGACCTTATTCCTGGTGCAGCGCCAGTATCAAAATCTTATTATCCGATGGCACCGGTGGAATTGGAAGAAGTTAAGAAACAAGTTGGTGAATTACTCGAGAAGGGATGGATTCGAAGCAGCAACTCACCTTGGGGAGCTCCAGTTCTTTTAGTAAAGAAGAAGGATGGCACGAGAAGGATGTGCATGGATTATCGAGAATTGAACCGGGTGACTATTAAGAACAAGTACCCGATCCCTCGCATTGGAGAGCTTTTTGAGCAGCTTAGTGGCGCGAGGGTGTTCTCGAAATTGGATTTGCGATCGGGATATCATCAGGTCCGAGTGAAAGCAGAAGGCATTTGCAAGACGGCGTTTCGAACTCGATATGGACATTTCGAGTATCTAGTGACGCCCTTCGGAGTGACTAATGCGCCGGCAATATTCATGGATTTGATGAACAGGATCTTTTCACCGTTCTTGGACCAGTTTATTGTGGTATTCATTGACGATATTCTGGTGTACTCGAGGAGTCCGGAGGAGCATGCTGAGCACTTAAGGATCGCACCGCAAACGCTGAGACAAGAGAAATTATTTGCGAAGATGAGTAAGTGTGAATTCTGGCTGGAAGAAGTGAAGTTTCTGGGGCATGTCGTGTCGGGCGATGGAATCGCCGTCGATCCCGAAAAGATTGCAGCAGTTCGAGACTGGCCTATTCCAAAGAATGTTGCAGAGATAAGGAGTTTTCTTGGACTCGCCGGATACTACAGAAGATTTGTGGAGAACTTCGCTCGCGTAGCTGAGCCGTTAACCAAGCTCACACGAAAGGAGGTACCGTTTGTTTGGACGGATGGATATGCATTGGCCTTTGAGATGTTGAAGCAGAAGTTGATAACCGCCCCTATCCTAACCGTACCGGATGATTCAGGAGGACTGGTGATTCACAGCGACGCATCTGGAAAAGGATTGGGATGTGTTTTAATGCAGAATGGGAAAGTCGTCGCTTACGCATCGAGACAACTGAAGACTCATGAGAAGAACTATCCGACTCATGACTTAGAGCTTGCAGCCGTGATCTTCGCCCTGAAGATTTGGAAACACTACCTTCTGGGCGAGAGAGTTGAAGTCTTTACGGATCACAAGAGTTTGAAATATGTGTTCACTCAGAAGGAATTGAACATGAGGCAACGCAGATGGTTGGAGCTGATGGCCGACTACGACCTTGATCTTAAGTACCATCCGGGAAAAGTTAACGTCGTGCCAGATGCGCTAAGTCGGTTACCGGCAATTCAGGTATTGACTGCACAGAGAGAGATCATTACGGATTTTCGGAGATTCGACTTGGAGGTTGTGCTACCCCATGCTACAGGACAGTTGATGCAGTTGCAAGTACAGTCGTCCTTAGTTGAGAAGATTAAAGCGACACAATCGCAGGATCCTAGACTGCAAAGGTTTCGAGAGCAGGTTGAAGCCGGACTACGAACAGATTTATTGATCCACGAAGATGGTTCGTTGAGGTATGGTAGCCGTGTGTGTGGGCCAAAAGGGGATGTGCGTGAAGAGCTTATGAAGGAGGCACACAATTCAGTTTACTCTGTACATCCAGGAGGGACAAAGATGTACCAAGATATTCGACAGCATTTCTGGTGGGAAGGCATGAAACGGGAGATTGCTCGCTTCGTGGCTAAGTGCTTGGTATGTCAGCAAGTCAAGGCTGAACACCAAATGGTTGCTGGTTTATTGCAACCATTTCCGATTCCTCAGTGGAAGTGGGAACATATAACCATGGATTTCGTGACGGCTTTACCGCGGAGTCCAAAAGGCAACAATGCAGTATGGGTGATTGTTGATCGGTTGACCAAGGCAGCTCACTTTATTCCTTTTCGGGTTGGTCAATCAATAGAGACTTTGGCAGAGCGGTACATGCAGGAGATCATAAGATTGCATGGAGTACCGGTGAGCATCGTGTCCGATCGGGACACTCGGTTCTTATCACACTTCTGGAGGAGTTTACAGGAAAGTTTGGGGACTCGATTGAAGTTTAGCACAGCTTATCATCCTCAAACTGATGGTCAGTCGGAGAGAACCATCCAAACTCTTGATGATATGTTGAGAGCATGCATGTTGGACTTCAAGGGTTCGTGGGAGGATCATCTACACTTGGTGGAGTTTTCTTACAACAACAGTTTTCAGGCAACTACCCAGATGGCTCCGTTTGAAGCTTTGTATGGTCGTAAATGCCGTTCACCTGTTTGTTGGGACGATGTCGGTGAACGAAGATTATTGGGACCAGATTTGGTTGTGCAGACAGTTGAGAAGGTTAACCCTATCAGAAATCATATGAAGGCAGCACAGGACCAACAGAAGAGTTGGGCAGATACGTCAAGAAGACCTCTGGAGTTCACCGTGGGTGATTTGGTATTCTTGAAGATATCACCGACTAGAGGGGTGATTCGCTTTGGGAGTCGGGGAAAGCTTAGTCCTCGGTTCGTTGGACCCTTGAGATCGTGGAGCGTGTTGGTGAGGTAGCATATCGTTTGGCGTTACCACAGTCCTTGGCAAATGTGCATGATATGTTTCACGTATCTCAACTCCGTAAGTATGTTCGAGATGAAACACACGTTTTGGATCATTCGGAGCTAACAGTACGAGAAGACTTGACTTTTGAGGAGCGACCAGTTGAAATCAAGGATCGAAGAGAAAAGGTTCTTAAGAACAAGGTTATCCCCCTTGTGCTAGTCTCTTGAGGTAATCGATCGCATGGAGAATCCACTTGGGAGCGAGAAGACGAGATCCGGCAGAAGTTTCCTCACCTTTTCCTGTAGTTATCTATCTTGAATTCTTGGAATTTCGAGGACGAAATTCTTTTTGTAGTTGGGTATGATGTAACACCCGAGCCCAATAATACTATTTCTGTTACTGGTTGAGTGTTTGGCATTGCTCATTTCATTTATCTTGCTTGTTTGGTTCTTATTGCACAATTTTAACCGGCTAAGTCATTCTGCATAACAAATTTTAGCACCTAAAATAAAATTGAAAATATTCTCCTTGGCCTACTTGACACCCTTAGCCTCGTGGTAGCGTCCGTGCATTGTATTCTCGTCCCGTTCAGTGAAACGGGCGAGTTTGGATGGCTACGTGCACGTGCGTGTGTCCGTTTTGGGAGTATGCTTTTTAATCATAAAACATTTCATTTTAAAATTTGGAACCCGCCTAAAATCCTATTATTTGAATTTCGAATTTTTGGACCCAACCCGGGCGCAATTTGGAAATGTTTCATTTGGCGCCAAAATCCCAAATTTTTAATATTATTAAAACCATCGCATATATTTTTCTAACTAACCTGATATCTTACTGTTCATTACCTATCTTTTAAATCTTTAAGTTAACCATATAATATTTTTACAATCTTTTATATCCTTCTCAATTTATTCTCTCAGCCAATCGCAACCTCCCCTTTAACCCCGTGGGCCCCACTTTCTCTCTCTCTCTCTCTCCACTTTTTCCTCTCTCTCCCTCTCCCTCATATATTCTCTCGTACTTCTCTTTATCATTCTTTCTCTTCTTCCTTCATGTCTCGTTTCTCATTTCTTTTAACTGTTCTTTTGTTGCCGGAATTCCGTCGTGCCGGTGACGTTTCTCGACGTTCCAGTGAGATACCCCGACCCGTGTGGTTCCTTTGTTCGTCGTTTGGGTTCATTCCGTGAACCGTGCGCCGTCGCGAGTTTTCCCCGCCGACGGTTAACGTTCCGTTTTCCCGATTCACGACCCATCGAGGCAAGTTAATCTTGCTACATGCTATATACTTTTATAATCTTCATTTTATAATATTATACATTTGAAAATCTTATAGTTTACATATGAAATGTCGTTGAAAAATCGGATATGACAAATCTGAAATTTACTGTACACCTTATCTTATAAAATTCATCATAAATCATAGAAAAATCATTAGGATACGTTCTTTAGTTCGTTACGAAGCTAATTCAGAATACTATAACTCTATGAAATATTTACTTGCAAAATAAATTGTTTAATTAACGTAAAATGCAAATGAACACGTCTCTAAACTGCTGTCCAGGGAAATTCCAGCAGCAAACTTTCAACTTTGAATATTCATAACTTTTTGTAGGGATAACCTGAGATGCTTATACTTATAAAAATGAAAACCTTATTGAATTATCTTTGTTTTGGTATAAGACACGTCTCTTTTGGAGAACGTTTGTTATTTTTAAGCTATTTTACAAATTAGGGTGACGCTGAATTTCTGAACGGAACCTTCTTGTGCATGGTTAATCAATACAGCTTTTATAGTTACTAATCGCTTTGAATATGCTATCCATATTAATATTATTATATAAATATTTATATCACATATTGCTTAGTTGTACATCCCACACTACCATTTTATAGTTTTATAACTCTTCGGATACCCGTTTGCATCCATCGCATTTAAGATAAATATAATTGCATCCATAGATCACATTACTACATAATAATGTGATATTAATACTCCATGTTTAATAAATTGCATCCTAATTAATATTGGAACTATAAATGTAACCCTAATCAATAACTGTGCATCCATATCCTTGAAATTATATCTATTTGCCTATCATATTACATGTTCCAGTTTATTGTTCTAATAGTACTCATGCTTGTTTATTTATACACATGTTTATGATAGTTTGATTATGAGCACCCACATGACATCTTGTGCTTCCTGACATGACCTGTTACACTTCCTACTTGACATGACATGGTACCGTACACTCTTGACATGACATGACACCTTTATACATTACCTGGTTGACCTGATGTACCATGGCTTTACCTGTTACCTGATCTCATGCCTAATGCCAACAAACCTGACCATTCCTGCTGTCTATCCAGACAGACCTACTTTTACCGGATCTTGTGTTGGCATTAGTCCTTGACAACTAAATACCTGACCTGACATACATAGCTTGGGGGTATGGGGAAATCAAAGGTGAAACCGACTTGTAACTCAACAGTTCGATACTTGTTCTGATCAGTCTTACGGGCTTGGCCAGCTCCGGAGTGGTGATGCTGACACTACTCGTCCATCTTGCTACCTTTTACTGCTTAGCGGCACGTCTCGGATTCAGCCCCGAGGGTCTTGACCGTGGTCCCGGGCATGCACGGGATACTATTGAGTTACATCGACGATTCATCAATTGGTTTCAAAGACTATAGAGTGGAAACCTGATAGGACAGTTTAGTCACCACTGCACATTACCCTGTTCTGTCATTTCTTAGTACTGCTTTGTTCATGTTCATATTTGCATTGCGTATTATCATGTTTACATTATATACTTGATGTCACGACGCGCTGACGTCTGGGTTTTGCATGGCCCAGATTCCGTACCACTGTCGACGACCGAGCAGGAGTACTTCAGCCAGCAGGCTGAACTGTGAGTTCTTTAGGGTTTAGTTTATTTATTTTCATTTCATTTCCAGATGTGAGCCCGCTTTATGGGACGTATTGTTTATTCATTGTTTTGGATCATTAGCTTCCGCACTTATTGTTTATTGATTCTTGTTATTATGGATTTGGACATGTATTAGATTAGCTTATTATCTTGTTCTTGATATCCTTACAACCGTAATGTGACTGTGGATGGATACTTCCTATCCACAGGTAGCATGGTTGGCTATGTCACGTGCCCAATCTTGCGTACTCTGGGAAGCGGGGCGTGACAGGTTGTCTCTGCTCCTGTGGCCTCTGCTGTGGCGGGCCAGAACCTCCCTGTATTTCTGCTCGCTCAGGGCAACTGTTAATCCTGTGCTGACTGGAACCGCAAATTAGGCACTGTCCCTTGGCACGGCGACAGTCCTTCTGGGTATGTCCTCCTCTACCGCAATAGCCGCAAGTTACGCCCTGTCTCTGGGGGCGATGCTGTGGTACAAACGGGCGCTTCATTTGTGTCGTTCCTGCTCTGTGAACCGGTATGGCTCCTCGAGAAGGCGCGTGGGTACTTGCTGGAACGACTGGGGGTCTTCTGAACTTGTTAATCAATTGCTCTTAAACTCTCGCCGCGTTGAGTACCTGTGCGAAAGTCTGCAAATCCAACGATGCAATCAACTGCTGCAACTCAAAATCTAACCCCTGAAGGAAGCGTCTGGCCCTGGTGACTTCTGATTTGACCATGTATGGAGCAAAGCGGCTCAGACGGTTGAACTCTGCCGCATAAACGTCCACTGGGCGTCCATTTTGCTTCAAAAGAATAAACCTTTCCTCCATTTCTGCCTTGGCTGTGGGAGGAAAATAATGATCTAGGAAGCACTCCTTAAACTTGCTCCATTCAATAGGCTCGTCAAGTCTGCTTTCTTCCACCGACCACCATGTACGGGCTTCGTCTTCTAATTGAATCTTTGTCACGTCCACTCTGTCTTCCTCTGGAACCTTGGCGGCTGTCAATAAATTATCCATGTTCACCGGCCATTGTTCAGCCTCAAGGGGTTCAGTTAACCCTGTGAATGCAGCTGGGTGTAACCGTCGGAAGTCTGATACGGTACCAGCCCTAGCCTGATAAGCTGGTGGAGTAGCGCCCTCGGGGGCGGTAATGAGTGCGGAGGGTCCTCCTGCGGCGGTAATCGCCCTGAGTCCCTCAGTAAGCAAATCTGTCTTCCTCTCCTGAGCTTCCGCGAGAGTGGTCAGTGCACTAAGTATTCTTTCCGTGCGGTCCTGAGAGCTGGAGTCCGAGGAGGGGTCGTTCGGGGACGTCATATCACTGGAAGATTCAAAAGAATAGGATCAGATTCAAGGATAGAAATCAAGAGTAGTGAAACAAGAATAACGTAATACAGTATAGTTATTGTTATTCCTTGATACTAAACACAGGCTCTGATACCAACTAAACCATGTCACGCCCTGCTTCCCAAAATACGGAATACGAGGTATGACTAGGCCAGCCATGCTCCTACGGTCAAAGGATCGTCCCGCCGTAGTCACACTTCGGCTTCTAGCCCTACATGGTAATCAGTAATAAAGCACAGTATTAAAGGAATCACATCACTAATTTATTACATTAAAATTCCATTGTTCACAAATTACAGATAATAAGGACCATAACTAACCAAGTTCAATATCACGATCACTCTGAGAAAAGCAATAAAGATAGGGAGTACACCAGACTATATCTCTGTGAACTCGAAGGGTAGATCCGTCTCCTGTGCTGGTCCTCCCGCGGAATCTGAGCATGCATACTCAGGTCGTCAGAGCGACACAATAATAATATTATTATAATCAGATGAAATAGGTAAATGAGGTAATACTGGTATGAGAATAATGCAAGTAATCACTTTGTCACAATATGATGCATAATATGTTATATGTCCCTATCGGTCTCTAGGTCATATTTGAAATCACATAGTGGAAGGAGGATCATGTTTAACAGGAGTCTCGTACATACCCGAGACCACGGCCCACATGCCCGGGACATAACCCTGTCAGCCGGATCGCTAGATCCTATCCTACACGTATCAGTATCACAGTTCGAATGATCATCCTCTAAACACGGTCCCGCTAAATACGATACTCTTTCCACTTTGATTTCCCCTTTTTCCCCAGGTTACACAATTTATGATATTGATCTGGTTGTGTACAAGTATACCAATGGCACGGTTTCATCACTGTCCATTGTATCAATCACTATCACGAATATTCACTTTCTATTGGTGTACTCATCACTCCTAAACCAACATCTATCACGCACGATAATGCAATGTCCACACGCACTAACACTGAGTATATGTCAAGGGTATGATATATGTATTGTATGCTATCAATAAGCTCTGTATGTTATGAATTAACATGCATGTCATGAACTAAAATAAATTACATAAATTAATATGTCAAGAATTTAGCAACAATGATGTAAGTAAGATATATAGAACAATCAGTCAGTAAATCATCAAAATTTGTTTCAGTTCAATCGGAATTTCGGTTTTCAAGATATAACTGTTTCAGTTTAAGTGCTCGCGGCTGGAATTTCAGTTTCAGAACTGAACGTCTGTTTTGCGACACGAATTGCACCCAGTTGGGCTCAGAATTTAGCGATGTCACAGTTAAATTAAATCTAGGGTTTTGGATAAAGTATTCAACGCAATAGACGGATCCTCAATCGCATCTGTACGTTGAAAGTTATATACAGTTTAATCTCAATATGTCATTTCAGAAATTGTTCTGGACAGTTATACGTTCTGCCATTTTAAATACATTTTAAAATAGTAAATGGCGAAGAAACGGAATGGAACCACCTGTTTTATTTATCTAACAGAAATATCTTTAACCTACAGTAGAATTTCGTAACATACAACTTCAGGAAATCCAGTGACGCAGGTCTTTGGACAAAACACAATAATCAGAAGCGCTCTGGACTGCAGTCCAGAGTCGCGTTCCGATCCAATTAACTTCATGGTTTCAGAACAGAAAACATTAAAATTCTACATAGGGTTAAAGTTCGTCGAGTTGGCTTCGATTTAAGCCCTCGAACGCAGCATTCCAGTTTGAATATAATTTATAGTGATTTTATTCGTTTTCAGGTACGAGAAAATTCCAGTTTTAACGGCATGTTTGGGGGTATCGATTTTTGTCACTAACAATCGTATTATCCAGCGAGTTTCACACACGATATTCATCATAATAAGGGCCAACAGAAAGTATCAATTTCCGTCAAATCGAACAATTATTTCCATTGGGATCTAGCATCGAACACCTAGGTCACGATACGTATCGGAAATCGGTAAGTTTGTAAACTACGTGATCTAGGTTTGTAACACTATTATTATAGCATGAAGCAAGTAAATACTTGCTTGGAAAACGTTTCGGGGTCGTACGGCAGCAGTGTCGTCACGAACGCGCGATATACGCCACGTACCGGATTCCCGCGAGCCTAGATCTAGATGCGGATCTCGCGTCGGGGTTGTCCGGAGTCGTTGCACAGTCACTGGACGTTGAGGGATGTTTGATGATCCACTGCGAGTGTATTGGGGTTGCCGACGGTCGACGGCGTCGCTCCGGCAACGAGCACAGTGGAGTGAGGGAAAAAGTTAGAAGATAGGTTTTGGAGTTTTGGAGAGGGGATAGGTTAAGAAGTGGGGCTAGGGAATTGTGGTGAGGGTGATGAAGCTGAGGAGGTAGGGGGTCGACAACGTGGTGGGTTGCCGGCGTCGAGAAGGCGTGCAGAGGTGACACGAGCTTGGTCGGGTAATGGGTTCCGTGTGCAGAGGTGTGGGTGCAGGGGGTCTCGAGTTGGTGGAAGTGGAGTCGTGGAGGGGGAGAAGAGTGACTGAGTGGCTGTCGTTGACGTGGGTCGAGAGACGAGGTGGGATGATCGCCGGCGGTGGAGGTGTCAATGGTTCAAGAGAAATTTTGGGTGCTCGGTGGATTTGGAGAATGGGGAGGGTCAGGGGTTTTCCTAAAAGAAAGAGGAGCGAGAGGTTAGGTTGTGATGGGGAAACGGCGGCAACGGCACTGCGTGGGCGCGGGCGTGAGCGACGGCGGAGGAAGCGGGTCGCGCGCGTAGGTTTGGGAGGTTACCGTTGGGGAATTTGAATGGAAGATGAACAGGGAGTGTGGGTCGGGTCTAAGGACGCAGGTACAGGTTAATGTGAGTGGGCCAGAATAATTAAGAAGTTAATCCCTCAAAATTTCGTGGGCTGCTGAGGAGAGACGGGCCGGCTAATTAAATAAGAATTCCTTATCAAAAAAAAGAGTGGGCTGAGTGAAGGGAACGGGCTGAGTGAGTGAGATTGGGCTGAGGGATAATGATTTAGAGAGTTTATTTAGGGAAAAATTTGTGTGGGCTGAGATGAAACAGGCTGGGGAAATTTAGTAAGGATTTTTCTTTTGATTGGGCTAAGGGAATTTATGAATTGGTTAATAAAGAAATGAATGTGTGGGTTAGGGTTTTGGTTGTTAAAATTTTGGTTTTAGTTTTGGTTTTAGTTTAATTGGCTTTGGTTTTAACTCTTGGATTTTAACTTTTAGGGTTTGGAAAAATATAAATATTAAGCCTAACAACCACTTAAAAATTATACGAAGACAAGAATAAGGTAATCTCTAGAACTCAGGAAGTAGGAAACTTCATTTAGAAAGGAAACGGGGATTTACAGACATTCCCTTTGCAAATGTCCGGGTAAGTGGCAATAGCTACAAATCACGTGCTTCCTCTGATCAACGACAGCAGGCTTCTTCATCGGTGTTACACCACGACGGTCCACTGGAATACCTCTGCGTCCATGAGCTCGGTTTGGTACAAATGCCAGCTTCCTTACCGTAACTGCTGTCTGCTGTGAACTCCCAGTCTTTCCAGATAAGCTCTGCTGTTCTCGGGCTGCCGTAAATATCTGTGAGAAAGTGGTCAAACCCAGGGAGACAATCTGCCTCTGGATGTCCACATCCAAGCTGCGCATGAACCTCTTTGCCCTGTCTGCATCGTTGGCAACTAAAGGTCCAGCGAATCTACTGAGCCGTGTCCACTCGGCTGCATGTACATCCATGGGTGCACCATTCTGCTTTAGACTGATGAACTTCTCTTCCATTTCCTCCCGTGCAGTCCGCGGGAAGAACTTCTCCAGGAAACTCTTCGAAAATCCGCCCACTTGATCGGTTTGGGCAAGCGGGTCTCCTCCACAAGCCACCATTCACGGGCGCAATCCACTAACTAGATGCGTACCATATCCACCCTCTTATCATCTGGGATCTGCGCCGCAATGAGTAGATTCTCCGTGTCAACCAGCCACTGCTCCGCTGGCAACGGCTCCTCCAAACCAGTAAAGACAGATGGACCCAGTCTCCTGAAATCTGCTACGGTTCCCACTCGATCTATTGGTCTAGCCCCAACATTGTCCACGGACTGCTGAACGGTCCGCAAACCTTCCTAAAACGATTCAGCTTGCTGCTGGATCAGCTCGGTCTGCCTCTTTTGATTCTCCAACATCCCCCGTATTACACCAAGTACAGCGTCTTCGTCAACACGCCTTTGGTAAGTCTTCAGATTCTTGTCTGCCATGTTCCTGAAATCAAAACACCCAAGGATTAGCATGATAACAGATTCAAAATATAGATCAAGGCTAGAACTCCGAGTTACTTAAATAGAGTACCGCATTGTAACTATACCGTGGTATCATAACTACAATTACATAACTCCACCTAAATTGCCTAAGTTCTAGAGATAACAAGGAATCAGGTTTCGAGTCGATATGCAAAGGAAGTTTGCACTCCGTAAAGATATAATCAGGAGGAGGTTAGATTCAAGAACGGTAAAACAGCAAGGTGGCAGGACATGTTTCCTAAATACGGGTATTCTGATTCGTGTATTGGGTACAATACCCAACTATAAAAAGAATCAACCCGACTAACCTATGGCTCTGATACCAAAAGAACCATGTCACGCCCCGCTTCCCAGAGTACGCTAAGATGGGCACGTGATATAGCCAACCATGCTACCTGTGGGTAGGAAAGTTCCATCCACAGTCACATTACGGCTGTAGAGATATCAAGAACAAAATATAACTATCTAATACATGTCCATAAGCCAAGATAACATGAGTCAAGAATAATAAAAGTGCGGAAGCAAAAGATCCAATACAAAATAACTGGAATGTATGTCCCATAATGCGGGCTCACATCAGGAATAAAATGCAGAAAATAAAAGAACTAACTACTACTGAAACCTCACTGCTCAGCCTGCTGGCTGAAGTACTCCTGCTCGGACTGCAGCAAAGGTACGGAATCTGGGCCATGCAAAACCCAGACGTCAGCATGTCATGTCATCAAGTGATAAAATATAAACATGGTAACAGGCAATGCAAATGTAATCATGAATGGTAAAACAGGTGTAACAGCAATATAAATCAGGGTAGTGAAGGGTAGTGTGCAGTGAATAAACTAAACTGGTCTAATGGGTTATCTACTCTCAAGTCTTTGAAATCAATTTGATGAGTCATCGATGTAACTCACTAGTATCCCGTGCATGCCCGGGACCACGGTCTAAGACTCTCGGGCTGAAACCGAGACGTGCCGCTAGGCACTAACAGGAAAATGGTACAGACCAACGATGTCAGCAGCATCGTCACGAGGCGGGCCTGGCCTCAAAAACTGATCAGTAAAATCAAGCAACTGTCGAGTTACAAGTCAGGTTTCATCATTGATTTCCCCATACCCCCAAGTTATGTGTGTCCAGTCAGGCATTCAGTAATCAAGAACTAATGCCAACACAGGATCAGGTAGGTGCAGGTTTGTCTGGATAGACAACAGGAACGGTCCGTAAGGACTACATTGTTTCCTGATTTAAAATCAGAAAAGCCTATGGAAAAAGCTTCAGAAAAGGGTCGCGTGCTTACACGTGACCAGCAGTCACGTGTTGGCACGTGACACCTAAAAGCATCAGCAAGACAAGTTCAGTTTCCCAACTACATCAAAGAAAAGGGCTTCAGAAAGAGTCACGTGCTCCCACGTGACCAGGGTCACGTGTCGGCACGTGACATTTAAAAGCAAGCGGCATAGGCACATTGGTTCCCTGATCAAATCAAGGAAAAGGCTTCAGAAGAGGTCACATGCTCCCACGTGACCAGGGTCACGTGTTGGCACGTGACGCTCAAAACATCAGACTCATTCTCCGGTTAAATCAAGAAAAAGACTCCAGACGAGGGTCACGTGCTCACACGTGACCAGGGGTCACGTGGTGGCACGTGACGGCTAAGCAGCAGCAGAAGACAGAGCGTAAAAAGAAGGAAGAAGGCTCGTTCCAAGGGGGTCGCATGCCCACACGTGACCAAGGGTCACGTGGCCGCACGTGACCAGCTTTCAAAGCCCATTTGTTAAACAGAATTAAATTCTGAGAAAAGACCTCTCAAGTCTTTCCAAAAGCAACCGATTGAATTAAAGATTTAGAGTGATTAAATATCATCTATCTATGGGAAAATCTCGAATTTGGGAAGATTTCCCTTTTAAATCTAACAGAAATCACAAAGGAGAATCGCTGGATTTGAAATCCAATGGTGAATAAAATTCACCTAATAATCCAAAGGTCCAGAACGATTGATGGATGCAAATCAAATCTCTCAGTGAAGATACGTCAAAAAACTAATTGACTCGGCTGCTTCTCCTACAAATAGGAGCCGAGACACACAAAAAAGATAGGGATATACAGGCAGAGGGAAGAAAA